>CAKNYM010052370.1:23316-61970 GCA_932195095.1 Andricus curvator
AATACATTAATTTTCAACGAAATAGTTGAATTTTCAACTGAAGAAGACAAATTTTTACCCAAGAAATTGAATTTTTAACTAAAAAGATAAATTTTTAACCAAAAATGAAATGATTAAATTTTTAGTGAAAAAAATCAATTATCAACCAAACTGATGAATCTTTAACTGAAATGATAAACCTTGAACTGGAATAGATGAATTTTCAGCAAACAATATTAATTTCTACCAAAAACGATGATATTTTTAACGAAATACATGAATTTTCAACCAATACGATGGAATATTTAATTGGAATAGTTAGTTTCATTAAATTTTTTTTTTTTTAATAATTTTCGAAAAATAGTTATATTTTCAACTCAAGTCATGAATTTTAAACTCAAATGATGAATCTTTAACTGGAATAGTTGAATTTTAAACCAAAAAAATGAATTTTCTACTAAAATTAAGAATCTTCAACTAGAATATTTGAAATTTCAACCAAAAAGTTTAATTCTTAATCAAGGAGATCAATTTATAACCAAGTTGTTTAATTTTGAATTTAAAAGATTAGTATTTGATCAGAAATGCAATAGTCGAAATTTTTGGTTTAAAAAATTAATTTTTCACATAAAAAAACAATTTTCTACCAAAATGATGAATTTTTGACTAAAATGATGATTTCTTTGACTAGAATAATTGAATTTTCAACCAAGAAGTGTAATTTTCAATCAAGAAGATCAATTTTAACCAAGTAGTTTTATTTTAAATTAAATTGATAAATTTTCAACTAAAATGATGAATATTTAACTGAAATGCTTGAATTTTTAGAGAAAAAGATGAATTTTCAAACAAGAAGATTAATTTTCTATCAAAAAGATGATTTTTCAACAAAATACATGCATTTTAATATAGTTGTATTTTCAACTAAAAAAGACAAATTTTCAACAAAATATTTAAATTTTCAACTAAAAAGATCAATTTTCAACCAAAAACAGAATAGTTAAATTTTCAGTTAAAAACATTAACTATCAATCAAACTCTTGAATTTTCAACTACAATGATGAATCTTTAACTAAAATAGATGCATTTTTAACGAAGAAGAATAATTTCTGCCAAAAACGATATTTTCAATTAAATATTTTCGTTTGAAAAAATTCGTTCATTTTTGAGGATTTACAATGGAAAATGCTTCAGTTTTGAATATTTACTTTTTTGGAAGTAGTTCAATTTCAAATATTTACAATTGACAAGTCTTTAATTTTAAAGAGTTGAATCTTCCAAATTGAAGATATTTTTAATGTAAATCATCAGAGTTATATAACTTTTTATTGTAAAACTTAAAACTTCTATAATTTTGAAAAATGAAATTTTTTCAATTTTAAAGATTTCCAATTCTAAGTACTACAATTTTAACGACATACAATGGAAAAAGTTTGAATTTAAAAAAAAAGTGAATTGTAATTTATTTTATTTTCAAGATTTGTATTTCAAAGGTATATAATTTTGAACGTTTTTCTGAATAGTTCGATTCTGAAGATCTTATCATTCAGAATTTTTCAATTATTTAAATTTATAATTGAAGATTTATCAATTTTGAATATTCATAGTTCAAAATTATTTAATTCTAAGCTCTTTTGTTCAATATGTAGTTTAATTTTGAATATTTATACTTCAAAATTATTTAATTCTAGAATGTTTTTTTTTTAATATGTAGTTTAATTTTAAAATTAAAATTCAAAATGCTTCAAAATTATTTAATTCTAAACTCTTTTTTTGATTACGTAATTCAATTTTGAATATTTGCAATTGAAGACTCTTCAATATTTAATGTGTATTAAATTATTTGGTATTTCTTGCGTCATTGTTTTCGGTTATATACTTCTACTTCAATTTTCATCGATTCCATGTATATACTTCTATTTTAATTTTCATTATTGGAATAAACAAGTTATCTGTTATTCAGAATGTTCAAAACATCCTTTTTTTTACAAATGCAAATTTCATTAAATTTTGTTTTTATTTGTTCATTCTGCAGATATTTTTTAGTTCTGTACGTTATTACATTGTTTATTAATTTAATTTTATTCTTCAAATCATGTTTTAGAAATGGTTTAAAATTTGTATTGTCTCTATAATTATTTACATTGTGTTTCATTATGCCTCCATATTACTATCAGTATAATATATATTAATTAATTAATTAATGATTGTTAGTCAATTGATTGCAATTAATTGCAACTACAGGGTGTCCAGCGATTCTTAGATAGAAAATTCAAGGTCTTTTCCAGGTTTTCTAGGTCAAGAAATCAAGTTTTTCCAGGTCTACTTTTTTACATCAAATAATGAAATAACCGTTTTTTATACATGCAAAAAATGAGCCATTTCATTTTTTATTGGCCAACAGTTTCCAAAAAAAGCTTTTGAAATCTTTGTGAATTCGTTGAAATATGTTGAAGTATTTAAAATCTTTGTGAAATCTTTAAAAATCTTTTGAAATGTTGAAAAATCGTTGTGAAATGTTTGAAATTTGGTGTCTTTTGTTGAAATTCATTAAATCTTTTGAAATCCTCATGAATTCTTTAGAATATTTGTAAAAATCTTTCTGAAATCTTTTTTATTCGTTTGAAATCATTTAAATATTTTAAAATCTTTGTTAAATCTTTTGAAAACCTTATTAATTCTTTGAAATATTTGTGAATTCTTTGGAAATCTTCTAAAAAAAAATTGAAATCTGGTGTACTGTACCCTTTTTGAAATCTTCGAAATTCTTGTTTTTTTTAATCTTTAATACATTTTTTATGAAATCTTTGAAACATTTGTGAAATCTTTCTGAAATCTTTATATTCATTTTAAATCATTTGAAATGTTTAAAATCTTTGTTAAATCTTTTGAAATCTTCTAAAAAATGTTGAAATCGTTTAAAATCTTCGAAAAGTTTTGAAATCTTTTGAAATCCTTATTAATTATTTGAAATATTTGTGAAATCTTTTTTATTCGTTTGAAATCATATAAGTATTTTAAAATCTTTGTGAAATCTTTTGAAATCTTCTAAAAAATTTGGAAACAGTTTACAATCTTTTTAATGTTTTGTATCCATTTAAAATCATTGAAATATTTGTGAAATCTTTTGAAATCTTCAGAAAAATTTCGAAATCGATTAATATCTTGAAATGTTTTGAAATCCTTATTAATTCTTTGAAATATTTGTGAATTCTTTGGAAATCTTCTAAAAAAAATTGAAATCTGGTGTACTGTACCCTTTTTGAAATCTTCGATATTCTTGTTTTTTTTAAACCTTTAATACATTTTTTATTAAATCTTTGAAACATTTGTGAAATCTTTCTGAAATCTTTATATTTATTTATATTCATTTAAAATCATTTGAAATATTTAAAATCTTTGTGAAATCTTCTAAAAAATGTTGAAATCGTTTAAAATCTTCGAAAAGTTTTGAAATATTTTGAAATCCTTATTAATTATTTGAAATATTTGTGAAATCTTTTTAAATCTTCTAACAAAAATTTGAAATCGTTTAAAACCTGTTAAATTTTTTTACATCTTTGAAATTTGGTGTACCGTACCCTTTTTGAAATCTTTGAAATTCTTGTATTCTTTTTTAATCTTTTATAAATTTTGTATAAAATCTTTGAAATAATTGTGAAGTCTTTTGTATTCGTTTGAAAGCATTGAAATATTTAAAATCCTTGTGAAATATTTTTAAATCATCTGAAAAATGTTGAAATCCTTTAAAAGCTTTAAAATATTTTCCAATCTACTGTACCCTTTCGAAATCTTTGAAATACTCGAAATCTGTTGAAATCCTTATGAATTCTTGGTAAAATTTTCTGAAATCTTTCTTATTCGTTAGGAATCATTGCAATATTTGAAATCTTTGTGTAATCTTTTGAAATCTTAAAAAAAAATTGAAAACGTTTGAAATCTTTGAAATTCTTGTTTTGTTTAAAATCTTTATTAAATTATTGAAATATTTGTGAAATCTTTTGTACTTATTTGAAATCTTTAAAATATTTGAAATCTTTGTGAAATCTTCTAAAAAATTTTGAACTCGTTTCAAATCTTTGAAATGTTTCGAAATATTTGTGAAATATTTCTTAAATTTTTGTTTGTGAAACCTTTCGTATTCGTTGAAATCATTGAATTATTTCAAATCATATGGCCATGGCTCATCCTAATTCTGAAACTGAATTAACATCGAAATTTTCAAATATTAATTTTTATAATTTGTAAATTGAATATCACAAGAAAATGTATACATTAACATTCTGTATTAGCGCAGAAGAAATAAAAAACTTATAGAATTATCCACAATATTAAAGTCTGTTAATTGTAATCTATAAAATAATTCGCACCAGTCTGGAAAAAGTGCCTTGCAATCTATTTATTCTGTAATGAACAAAAAATAAATTATATCTTGATAAATAAAAAACTGTTCAGAAGCAATATCTCTTCTAAACGAGATTTTTCTTTCATAATAGACTAAAAGATTTTAATTACTCCTCCCATTTCAATAAAATAACTATTTAAAAAAAATTAATTCAAGGTTCTCGTGAAAAATTCAAGGAGGTTTCCAGGGTTTCAAGGTTTAAAAAAAAATCAAGGAGAATTCCAGGTTTTCAAGGGTTTTCAAGGTCGCTGGACACCCTGAACTAATAAAATTTGATTCATCATATTGTTTAATTGTTTGAATATCATAAAACCTATTATATTTTGAAGTTCTACAGCAAAGAGAATCATAATTGTAATTTAATATCAAGAACTATATACTCTTTTCTTCACTTCTATCTATATAAAAATTGTATAACTGAAAATGTAATTTTGTTTTTGTTTATAAATAAATCACCGAAGAAGACTCCCACATGACTCGACATGTCTGATTAAAAAAAAATTTTTTTCATTATTTGACCCTAAACCCCATTCAAAGAAACACCAACTATATAAATACCAAACGGTCAATACAAATCCCCAACATGTATTTAATGTGTATGATAAAAAATTATGCAAGTTTGAATTTTTTCTTTGGAATAGTTCAATTTTGAAGATTTGCAATTGATGATTCTTCAATTGTGAATAATAAAAATGACAGCGTCGAATTATTTTTCGAATTCTAATTATTTTTCACATATGGAATGTATTTTTCCGTATATAAAAAGTAATTAATACCTTTCTTTTTAGGAACTTTCCGAAAACTGTATTCAACTCTAAATGATCATACAGGCAGATAAAAATTATTGCCATGTCGATCTTACATAATGAGAATTTGATAATCGACACTGTTAAAAATTTTTAAAAATTCCGACACATTTAGGATACTGCAGTGACTGGAACTTATGAAATTAGGTTGCTGAAAACAAAAATCAGTAAACTCAGAAACGGTATCGGAAAATAAGAAATAGATTCCTAAAATTCTCAAATGGTAAGAGAAATTTGAGTTGACCATGGTTGTGGTCATGGGTGGCAATGAACTGCAAAAGGTTGTGTTGAATTATAACGATGCAGTTAACCTATTTTTTCCGATATTGAATAATTTTAAGCGTAGCAACGACTGAGAAGCTTGGTTGATGAGCGAATTATCTTTGCAATAAAATAGTCCATTTGGGCCTTTCTATATCATTAAAAAAATTACACATATGCTTTATTATAGTTAATACAAACCACCGATTTGCTTTAAATCTAATTTCAAAAACTTATTCTTTTCAACGAATAATTGAGAGGAGTGATTCAAAGGGACTTTTCACATCAGAGAATTTCCATAAATCCTCTCATAAATGCAGGTGACCCTTTGAAATTAATCGAGCCCAGTAGAAAGACCATTTTGAATATTTTAAACCAAAAAAAAAGTCTGCTAAAAAGCGAGACGGTCGAATAAGGGTCACTGGTCAGGTCCACAAAATCCTGATAAATGAAAAAGGCAAATGCACTTTTGACTTGGCAATGAGGGTGATCCATGTCGATTGAAAAGGGGCAAAGGGGCCGAGTATATGGAAAAAAGATGAGGGGCTCGAGAAATAGAAGCTAGAGTGGACGAGAGCAAGAGTTGAAAGCATGAGCTATAGAATCGGTATCTTCCGTTGATCCGATCGAAGCACATATTCCCTGCTTCCGGAGTGACTTTTGCGTTGTTTCTGGTTGGAAAAGGGTGCCGAGGTATATATGTATATCCTTGAGGGGGTGCAATCAATAAGACATTCGTGACGCGTTGGTTATAGCTGTCGAGATTCTGAAAGCACGGGGGCCAGTGGCCGACCCCATGAATATCTTTCGATAGATTGCACATGGTCCCCCATTGCGTTTTGACGCGTTGCGATGCGATGCGTCGCGCTTCTACATTTTATGGCAAGAGCTAGGGTGAATATAGTGTGCACTCACCCATCTTCTGTGGTCAGGTTTTCTGAAAAAAAAAAAAATAATGTGAGAAAAATTCAGAAGAAAATATTAACTTTTGCTACTATAGTATTCTAGTACTGTACTATACTACTACTATACTATACTACTAATATACAAAACTGCTATACTGTACTACTACTATACCAAACTACTATACTACTACCACTAATGTACACTACCACTACTATACTATACTGCTACTGTGCCATACTACTACTATACTATAATACTGAAATACTATTCCTAACACCTTCTTTCTTCCTCTTTATCCCAGTACTCATTACAGTCTTCTCTATTAAACATCTCAAACGCGCAATCAATATTTGAAAACCTCTGTCCCGTTTTTTCTCAAAATATTTTGCTCATCCCTTTTTACGTTCGCTACATTTACTACTACTATACTACTACTTCACCAAACTACTATACTATACCACTACTATACCAAACTACTATACTATCCTACTACCACTAAGCTACACTACTACTATACTAAACTGCTACTGTACCATACTACTACTATACTATACTACTGCAATAATATTCCTAACACCTTCTTCCTTCCTCTTTATCCCAGTACTCATTGCAGTCTTCTCTATTAAACATCTCAAACGCGCAATAAATTTTTGAGAACCTCTGTCCCCTTTTCTCTCAAAATATTTTGCTAACCCCTTCTTACGTTTGCTACATTTACTAGTACTATACTATACTACTACTCTGCCAAACTACTACTTCTGTGCTATACTGCTACTATACAATACTACCACTACTTTGCTAATCTCTTTTAACATTAGCTACATTCACTACTACTATAGTATACTACTACTATACTGTACTCAGAAGCGGCGAAGCCTTTTTTTCTTAGGTAGGGGCAGGGGCATAGACTGATAATATTGAATGGCACAATTTTCACATAGTATAATAATATAATACTATGTACAAATTGTGCGTAAATAATGAATAAACAATAGAAAAAAAATGAAAAACATCTTCGTATATATTTACTGCACTGATCAACAACCAATACATAATAATAATAAAGGTCAATAATAAATAATAAATACTGGTATAAAATTCATATTGTCAAAGATTTCACAAAGATTTCAATGATTTCCCAAAGATTTCAATAATTTCACAAATATTACCAAATATATCAAAAATATTAAAAATATTTTGCAAAGATTTCTAGAGATATCAGAAAGATTTCGCAAAGATTTCAAAAAGATTTTAATAATTTCTCAAAGATGTTGGATAGATTTAAAAGATTTCATAAAGACTTCAATGACTCTCCAAAGATTTCATACAGATTTCAATAATTTCACAAATATTACCAAATATTTAAAAAATATATAAAATATTTCTCAAAGATTTCCAAAGATTTCAGGAAGAATTCACAAATTAGAATGAGTTCCCAAAGATTAAAAACATGTCATAAATATTTCGCAAAGATTTCGAATACATTTAAAAGATTTCACAAAGACTCAAATGATTTCCCAAAGATTTCAATAATTCACAAATATCATCAAATATTTCAAATATCATGGAAAGGTTTCTAAAGCTTTCAATGATTTTCTAAAGATTTCACAAAGACTTAAATTATTTCACAAATATTTCAAAGATTGCACAAAGATTTCCAAGATTTTTATCATTAAATTCATTTATTATATATTTCAAATATTTCTCAGAAATTTTCAAAGCTTTCAAAGAGATTCCACAAGGATTTCATGGAGATTTCAATTATTTCCAAAAGTTTTCACGAAGGCCTTAATTATTTCAAAGATTGCCCAGAGATTTCAATAATTTCAAAGGTATTTTGAATATTTCGCAAAGGTTTCAATGATTTCCCAAAGATTTAAAAGATTCAGTAAAGATTTCAGATAGGTTCAAAATATTTCACAAAGACTTTAACAATTTTCTGAAGGTTTCAATAATTTCACAAATATTATTAAATATTTTGAAAATTCTTTTGGAAAATTTTCTGTTACATAGAGTAATATAACTAATTTTGAAATTTTTTTGTTCCAAATCAGAATAATAATCCTTTTCGAAAATTTCCCGTTTCAAGTAAAAATTGTCAATCTTTTAGAAGTTCTGATCTCTGATCTAACTCAAAATTATCATTTGTTTCAAAAATTCCCTGTTCAGTTAGAACAATGATAGTTCTGAATTTCACGAACATAATATTATTGTTTACTGAAAGAAGGTTTCAAAGTACATGTTGTCGAGAGTTTTCTATGTTTTATAGCAAAAAATAAAAACAACCATACTTTCAAATTAAAAAACAAGCTGTTTTCAAACAAAATCGTCTTCTTTTTTTTAAGTTGAATTCAACTGTTCTTGATTCAAATGTTATCGGTTGAAGTTTCTTCTCTTTGGTTGAAAATTTGACTGTTTTGTTGAAAATTTGTTTTTTATTTGTTTTTGTTGTATTTTTGGTTGAAAAATTATCTTTTTTTATTAAAAAAATTACACAATTTGTTAAAAAATTCGTCCTTTTTGGTTGAATTCAACAGCTTTTAATTTAAAATATTTTTTGGTTGAAATATCAACTATTACATTTTACGTTGTTTGTTGAAGATTCATCTCTTTGGCTTGAAATAAACTATTTTGGTGAAAATCAGTTTTTTACATTGAAAATTGATTAACTGAAAATTTAACTTGTCAATTTTTGTTTAAAAATTACGTCTTTTAGTTTGAAAATCAACTATTTGGATGAAAATTCATGTATTTTATTGAAAATGCGTCTCTTTTGGTTGAAACTCAATCTTGATGCTTAACAATTATTCCTTTGTGTTGAAAAATCATTTTTCGGTTAGAAATCACTACTTTTTTGAAAATTCGTTTTTCTTTTCTTAAAAATTGATCTTTTTAGTTGAAAATTCAGCAATGTGTTTAAAATCTGACCTTTTTTTTAGAAAATTATTCTCCTTGCTTGCAAATTCATTCATTTTTGTTGAAAACTCATTTCTTTGGTCTAAAATTCGTTAAAAATTCAACTACTTTGTTAAAAATATATATATTGTTTTTATTATTTCTTTATTTGAAACTTCGACTTTTTGGTAGAAAATTAATCTTCTTGTTTGAAAATTTATTATTTTTGTTTGAAAATTTAAGTATTTTGTTCAAACCTCCTTTTTTGGTTCAAAAATATTCTTTCGCCTGAAAATTGAACTATTTCATTTTTGGTTACAAATTTATTTAGTTTTAGTTTTTTGGTTAAATTTTATACTATTTTGTTAAAAAGTAATTTTTTTGGTTGAAGATTCATTACTTCAGTTGAACATTTATCTCTATGGCTGAAAATTCAACTATTGTATTGAAAAATTCGCTTTTTTTGGAGAAAATTAATTTTTTAACAGAAAATTTAAATATTCCATTTTGGTTGAAAATGTTTTCTTTTGATTTGAAAATTCACTTCTTTTGTTGCAAATTTAACTATACTGTTGGAAATTCGATTTTTTTTTTATCTGAAAATTTCACTATTCCATTTTTGTTTTAAAAAAAAATTTTATTCGAAAATTTTTCAATTTTGTTGAATATTCGTTTTCTTTTAGTAGAAAATTTACCTCTTCTAATTTATTTATTTGGTTGACGATTCATCATTTTAGTTGAAAATTCGTCTTTTTCGATAGAAAATGATTTTTCTTGGTTAAAATTGCATGTTTCTGATTGATAATAATTTAACTATTTGGCTGAAAATTAAACAACCTCGTTAAAATGTATCCTGTTTGGTTGAAAAGTAAACTATTCTGTTGAAAATTCGTTTCTTTTTTGGTTGAAAATTAAACAATTTTATTTTTGGTAGAAAATGTATCTTTTCAGTTGAAAATTCATGAATTTGGTTGAAAATTAAATTTTTTTTAGTTGAAGATTTATCATTTTAGTTAAAAATTCACTTTAACCATTCCATTTTTCTTGGAAAATTTACCTTTTTTGATAGAAATGTAATTTTTTTCGTTAAAAAATTATCTGTCTTGTAGAAATTTAACTATTCTATTTTTTTGTTATGAATTTTTTTCTTTGGTTGAAAAAAACAAACTATTTAGTTGAAAATTCATTTTTGTTGTTGATAGAAAATCCATATTTTGAGTTGAAAATTCCACTATTTTGTCAAAAATTTAAATTTTTGGTTTAAAATTCATCATTGTGATTAAAAATAAATTTTGTTGGTTAAAAATACAACTGCTTGGTTGAAAATTAATATTTTCTAGTTGATGATTCAAGCATTTTGTTGAAAATTTGTTTTTGGTGGTTTTTCATTTTTAATTAAATTTTTTTTTTGAAATATAGGACATAGGATGCCTACTCAAACCCTGGGGAATTCTACAAAGCCATTTAAATATTTTATATTTTTTTAAACAATCGACTCGGAATATGTATACAGTTCCGTAAGTTTATTATAAATAATGTTTGTTTCTCATTCTAACTCACCTCTAAAGGTCATGAATTTGAATAATAAATCAAACCAATTTTATGTCATCTTCTTAGACTTAAAAATCAGTGCATATGTAGGTAGAATTGGGGTATAGTTGAATTTTCAACCAAAAAGATGTTTTTTCAAAAAAGACGATTTTCCAACAAAATACACGAATTCTTAACCAAATAATTGAATTTTAAACTAAAAAGGATCAATTTTTAATCAAAAATGAAATAGTTCAATCTTCAGTTAAAAAATTTCATTCTCCACGAAAAAAAACAAAGGAATTTTCAACCAAAGCGATGAATTTTCAACTAAAATGATGAATCTTCAACTGGAATGAATGAAATTTCAACCAACAAGAAGAGTTTTTAACAAAACAGTTTATCTTTCAACTGATTAGTTTTATTTTCTACCAAATAGATGAATTTTTAAACAAGAAGATAACTAACTATTTGGTTAAACATCCATATTTTTGGTTGAAGATTCATCATTTTAGTTAAAAATTAATTTCTTTGGTTGGAAATTTATCTTTTTGACTTGAAAACACAACTAAAAAGTGTTTTAAATATGTTTAGAAACAAAATTCATTTTGCATTAATATTATTAATCTTCTAGCTGTATGGTTGGTTTTATACCTAGAAGAATTTAGAAATTGGGATATTGTAGCAACCCTGAATAATAATTTAAGTTTAGCATCCTTTCCAATTGAGCCGCTGGATAGTGTAAGGGTATATAAAATTCACATGGACATTCCTATTGACCCCTGTTGTCATTTAAATCGATTTTGAAAATTACATTTTTGAAACATATGGCCATGAAATTTCCTACAAAGCCATATGTTTCAAAAATTTAATTTTCCAAATGGATTTTAAAGACAACATGAGTCAACCGGAACGGCCATGTGAATTTTATATGCCTTTACACTATCCAGAGGCTCAGTTTGCAACGATGCATTTTCCCGCGAAATTAAAATAATATAATTATTATTATGGCCAAACGGCCATACCACGCTGAAAAACCCAGTTCTCGTCAGATCACTGAAGTTAAGCAGCGTTGGACGCGGTTAGTACTTGGATGGGTGACCATTCAAGAATACTGACATGAGTGCTGTTGGCACATCGTGGGTGTGGTGAGCCCACACTTGCAGTTATTTATAACTACAAGAAAAACCTAGAAACACTACCCGCATCGGGTAGTGTCACGCCTACCCTGAAAGGGAAATGGTTTAATGATATATATATATATATATATATATATATATATATATATATACATATATATATATATATATAATAAAAGTAGAAAATAAGATTTTTCAAATCCTAATTCAAAATGCTGATTAAATCCTCAAAGCACATAAAAGTCGAGCATATTCTCGAGCATATTCCCATGCTCGTGAGAATATCTCCGAGCATTTAAACTCTTTAGAACACTATTGATGACGCTAGTATCTTAAAAAACTGGGATTTCCCAAAACCTCCTCATTTCCAATGCTGCCACGAAATGAGGAATTTCATAAACGACATAAATGATATATGTAACGCAATGTTTGAAAAGCGACATCACGTATGAATAAGGAGAGAGTGGGAAGAGTCGTTCGCGCGACGCGACGCATCCCTAATCATGTAAGTGAGAAAATAAATATTCCGTGTTCGAAGATAGGCGTAATATGGCGGCAGGCACGTACGCGATACTTTCTGACATTCGGTCTTATACGCTGCGGAATACCATTATCGTGCATAATGGGCCTGCAATTAACTCGGCGGCGTGCATAAATCTTCACGTGAAAGGACAGGATGCCGTATTTAAATAAATAAGTAGCTTCATTGTCCCGCGCCTCCTCGGATCTCTGGATCGTGATGGTCTCATGTCGGACATTCGGCTTCTTCGTGTTCGAGGAAAAAAAAAGAAGAAAATGCTAATCAGCCCGAAATGTCGCTGAGCGCGCGCGCGTCCGCGAGGGCGACCGCGAGTGATGGACAAGGTGAGAAAATGGGTTTTGTAACCCAAGGTAGATAATTTAAGCGACACGGCTGCCATGTCGAAAGCCTCGCTTAACGAGGACAAATTTCTCGAGAGAACACGTCATGAAAGGCTTTACTCGACTTAATTCTTTCTGGACCCTCCCACCAAATGTAACACATGATCCCCGATGATACGGAGGAAATGGATCGTGTTGAGTTATCCAAGTGGCTGAATAATGTGGGACTTATTTTTAGGCTTTAGGACAATTCCTAATTCAAACTTGGCTGTTGAAAGGAATTAGGTAATTTATTAATCACTACACTGTTAGAAAAATCTGTACTAGATTTAGTATATATGTAATGGAAGCAAGAATTCACAACATGAAATTAAATTTAGTATACCAGCGTACAGTAAATTTAGTATATGCATATACTGAATTTAGTATGCACGTACATGCAATTTCGTATGAGCGCATACTAAATTCAGTATACATGTATACGAAATTTAGTATACGCATATACTAAATTCAGTATACGCGTTCCGTTTCGCGTGGGTTCCGTCTTCATCATCTGTAAACATGATCAGATGAAAAACGAAATTGAAGAACAAAGTTTTAATTTTCAAATAATCATATCGTTGAGCTACATTTAAGTTAATAAATTGAACATACCTTTTAAAGAAACTCAAACAAATTCAGCGACATACGAGCGCAGCTGAATATAGTAAACACGTATATGAATTTTAGTATACAGAAACTATCAAATTTATATACATCAACGAAACTTATTGTGCACTTAATAAATTTAGTATACATATAACTTCATAAAAAACATTTAGTTAACATAAAGGAAATTTAATATGCTCGTGTATACTAAAATTGCAAACATTTCTAACAGTGTAGCATCAATAACAGTGTTGGCTAAGTTACTTTTTTGAGTATCTAGTTTCAGGTACTAGATAAAGTAGCTTCAAGTTACTTGATAAGTTACTTTTTTCACTTCCTCAATTTTAAAATATAAAAATAAAAATAACTAAGATGATGAAATATAAAAACTTAATTTAAAGAGAAATAGGCATTAGTTACAGAAAATGAGAATACATAATATATTTTGTCAAGTGAAGAACAATATATATTTAGAACAAAATTTAAATACTGGTGGGATCGCGAGCATTACTTGTTTCATGGACTTTATTTTCATCAGCCATTAAAAATTATTTTTTATATTGAATTTCAAGTTAAAATCACGATTCACGGATTTAATTCTAGGAATTCTATTCCCCCGTTTCATGCTACTATGCAAATCATAATTCCTTATTAAAACTTAGCTGTTGAAAGGAATTAGATAATTTATTAATCACTAGCATCAACTATCAATTTAATTTAGGGGAAAACATTATTTTTAAGGAAGAAAATGAAAAAAGATAAATATTATATTTTAGGTTATACGAACATAAGTTTCCTAAAATTCATGTTAAATTTCAACTAAAAAGTACATTTTAATTCAAGTAGATGAACTCTCAACCAAAAAAGACTAATTTTCCACTAGTAGCATTTTTAACCAAGAAAGATGGATTTTTCCTGGAAAAGACGAATTTTTTTTCAATTTAGTTTATTCTTTAAATCGAAGATATGAATTTTAAAAAAAAGTTGATTTTAAACCAAGTAGTTGAATTTTCGACCAAACAGATGAATTTTCAACGAAATATTAACATTTTCAACCAAAGCAGTGCGTTTTGAACTGAAATGAACAATTGTCAACCAAAGAAATTAATAATCAATATACAAGTTCAAATTTTAACCAAGTAGTGGTATTTTCAATTTAAGAAAATTAATTCTAAACGAAGAATGTAATAGGTATTATTTGAATCAGAAAAGATTTTAATTTTATATAAAAATCCGTTAAATTCATTATGAAATGAATTTTCAACAAAATTATGAATTTTGAACAAAAAGGATGAATTTTGAACTAAAATGATGAAATTTTAACCAAAAAATGAATGCTTAATAAACAAGTTGAACTTTTAACAAAGTAGTGGTATTTTCTCATCAAAAAAGATGGATTTCTTTCTAAAACAGACCAATTTTGTACAGAGTATATTTTAAATTTTACCCCAAAAATACAAATTTTCTAGAAAAAAGGTAATTTCACGCTAAATAGTTCAATTTTCAACTAAATAGATGAATTTTCAGAAAAATAATAACATTTTCTACCAAAGAGATGAATTTTGAACAAACAGGATGTTTTGAACAAGAAGGATGAATTTTTAACTAAAATAATGAATTTTCAAATAAAATAATGAATCTTTAACCGAAAAATGAATGCTTAAGAAAGAGGTTCAACTTTTAACCGAATAGTAGTATTTTCATAGAAAAATATGGATTTCTTACCAAAACAGACGAATTTTGTACAAAATAGTTTAAATTTTAACCCAAAAATACTAATTTTCTACAAAAAAGGTAACATTGCACCAAATAGTTGAATTTTTAACTAAATGGATGAATTTTCAAAAAAAATATTAACATTTTCTACCAAAGAGATAAATTTTGATCAAAAAGGATGAAATTTGAACTAAAATGATGAATTCTCAGCTAAAATAATGAATCTTTAACCAAAAAATGAATGCTTCAACTTTTAACCAAGTAGTGGTATTTTGATCAAAAAAGATGGATTTCTTATCAAAACAGACGACATTAGTGCAGAGTAATTTAAATTTTTATCCAAAAATACAAATTTTCTTCAAAACTTTAATTTCACACCAAATAGTTGAATTTTCAACTAAATAGCTGAGTTTTCAGAAAAATATCAACATTTTCTACCAACGGGATGAATTTTGAACTAAAATGATGAATTTTGAACAGAAAGGATGAATTTTGAACTAAAATGATGAATTTTGAACAAAAAGGATGAATTTTAAAATAAAATGATAAATCTTCAATAAAAAAATGAATGCCTAACAAACAAGTTCAACTTTTAACTGAATATTTAAATTTGTAAGCAACAACAATTAATTCTTAACCAAAAAAATAACAATTAATATTTGAATCAGAAAAGATTTCAATTTTAAACAAAAAACCGTTACATTCATAATCTAATGAATTTTCAACGAAATAGTTGAATCCCTAACCAAAAACGAATTAATTTTCTGACAAAAAAGATGAATTTACATCAAAATACATTTCAACGATTACTTTAAATTTTCTACCATTTTCAAACCAAAAAGACGAATTTTCAACAAAAAAGTAACATTTGAAACGAAAAAGTTAATTTTCAACCAAATAGTTGAATTTTCTAACAAAAAAAAGGAATTTTAAACAAAATAGCTAAATTTTCAACCAAAGAGATGATTTTTCAACTAAAAATATGACTATTCAACCAAACAACTGAATTTTTAAAAAGTAGTTTAACTTTCAACCAAATTGTTAAATTTCTCTACAGAAATTTTTTTATCAAAAGAGATGAATGTTCAAACCAAAAACAACACTTTTGATCAAAAGATTTGAATTTTCAAGCCAAAAGGATAAATTGTTAACAAAAATGTTTGTTATTTTTTAACCAACTGGATGGAATTTCTATCAAAATAGTTGAGTCAATCAACGAAAAATATAATAGATTTCAACCAAAAAAGGTTTTAATTTATAAACAAACACAGTCGAATTTAACCAAAAAAGACGAATTTTCAACAAAATAGATGAATCTTCAACCGAATCAGATTATTTTTTTACCGAAATAGTTGAATCTTCAACCAAAAAAGATGATATTTTTGAAACAAACGAGATACATTTCAAAACGAAGAAGGCCGAATTTTGAACCAAGAAAGAAAGAAAATATCCATTACGTTGTTAAATTTTCAGAATCAAAAACACCAATTTGCTGCTAAACAGTTTCATTTTTCAACCGAAAATAGATCAATTCTCAACGAAAAATATAATGCTTGATTTTATTCCAACCAAAAAAAGATTTTATTTTAAAATCAATCACAGTTGAATTTTACCAAGAAGACGATTTTTCAACAATATAGCTGAATAATAATAACTAACCCATAAAACTCGCTTAATAGAAGATACACAAAAAACACAAAGTAGGGGAGAGTGGGACTAGGACACTTTTTTTTAAGTCACTTTTTGATCAGAAAAAAATTTCGTTTGACAACAAATTAGGTATGGTTCGATCGAGAATTTAGTTGGCTACAAAATTTTACTGATGATTTTGAGCTGCGATGCTTTCTTTTTTAATTATTATTTAAAAAATCGTGGGGCTAAGTCGACACTTGACCATAATGTTTGAAGAAAGAAAATAACACATTTTTTAAATTTTTACTATTGTGGCCAACTAAATTTTTTGATACAAACTTCTCATTATAGGATATGAGAATATAAAAAAATTTTGTTTGACAACGTATTAGGTATTGTTGGATCAAAAATTTAGTTGACTACAATAATAAAAATTTGAAAAAATGTGTTCATTTCTTTCTTCAAACATTATAGTCAAGTGTCGACTTAGCCACAGGGTGGTTGCGGCTTAGCCCCACGATTTTTCGCTCGACAGATTTTTCATCACCTTTTGAGACCTTCTGAGTCAGAAAAAACGATTTTTACAAAAGTGTCCCTCTGTATGTATCTATGCATGAATGTCTGTATGTATGTATGTATGTATCCTGTAGGCACGATGATATGCTCGGTATCGACTTAGCCCCACGCGTCAATTTCGTATATTGGTATCCGAAAAACATTGAAAATAATCGGAAAATCAAAATTAAACAACACATTCATGTTCAGTACCCTATAGTGGACGATGATACACAAAAGAAAAACACATTTTTCCACAAGCGTCTGAAAAAAGTTTTGACCTCCGAAAACACTTTTTATGTCATGAAATGCGCCATGTCATGCAGAATGCCACAAAACTCTGTCGATAGAATAAGGGCATTAGGGCCCACTTTTATTGAAAACCCAAGTTCGCACGATTTATATTTTTCTTCAAAAAAGCAAGTGTCGACTTAGCCCCACTGTCAGCTCAGCCCACTCTTCCCTAACTTCAAAGTAACTAAAATGGAAGTTACAAGTTACTACAAAAATGGTACCTAAGTTACAAGTTACATTTTAAAATAACAACGAAGTTACCCTACAAGTTACAAATAACACAACATTTCAGTAACTTAGTTACTTGTAACAAGTTACTACCCGACACTGAAGTAAAGTTAGTTCACGATTTACCAGGAATTTTCTTCAGTGTAGCATTGTCATCAGAGAATGCTATTATTTTTCCATGTCATCAGCAAGGAAGAAGAATCGACATCAGGACGATTATTTTCGAGACTTGCGACACAGATATTGTCCAACATGCAAAAACGATTCGCGGGTACCACCTCGCCACCCTCTCGGGTGTCCTCACCGGCGATATAAATCACGCTGCACATACATCATCTCTTCTCTCCCTGGCAAGGGGTAGCAACGTCAAGTAAAAAAGTAACTGAAAATCCGGAGAGCGACAAACCGCCGGCTTATCCAGTTACCCTATAGTCCTATACTATTCGTGGGAGGGTTCACGTTCGCGTCAGTTTTTATTTCATTTTTTACAGCTCTTACTTTTTGTTAAATCTCTTCATTCGCCCTCTTTTCAATCCTTCCTTCTTTCACCTCCAGTCACCCTATCTTTCTCAACAAATAAAAAAAGACTCTTTTAAAATTAACCAGTGAAATCTCACTGGTTGAAACAGCCAGAAGTGTGTCACTGACAATCAGTGAGATTTCACTGGTTGAATCAGTAAAATTCTGTCATTGGTTTGATCAGTTAGGTTCACTGGTTATACTTAGTACCAGTGGTCTGTCCTACGCGTTGTCATCCGTCAGAAACAATTAATTAATAACAATAAATAAGGTCCGGCTACACAATAAAGCTCGGAGGTTCTACACAGGACTGGAGGTTCATTTCTCGGCCGCGTGGAGCGCTGTATAACTGGTATAATCACTGGTTGAATCTGTCATTTGGCGTCACTGGTATATTCCAGTAACTGTTTTTATTGAGTCACTTACTGGTTCGAAGAGTCAGAAAATCACTGGTTCACCAGTGATAACTCAAAATACTGATTCAACCAGTGACAATTTAACTGGTTCAGTTTAAGAGAGGAGGAACCTAGGAGGTAAATTTATATTTCACAGTAAGAAATTTATTTTTTATGTTCATTTAGAAATCACAACATATTTAGGATGAATTTTTCAAATGTGAAATCAAAAAAGGGTGGCAAATTTGGATCTTTAAATAATGAATATGATTTAAATCGAGCGACTTCAAAAACCAAACAAACATCGGTTTTGGACTAAAACTACTGTGCTCCCACTTCTGGAAGATTCACAACTTCCTAGGAACAATAGAAAAGGTTTTAGAAAATGTTGAAATTTCAATAAAATACAGGAATCTTTGACAAATTGCTAAACTTTTAACTGAAAAAGATCAATTTTTAACCAAGTGGTTGAATTTTCAAATTAAAGGATGAATTTTCAACTAAAAATATAAGAGTTAAATTTTTAGCTTAAAATTTTTTGTTTTCGTTTCAAAAAACCAAGAAAATTAATTTTATGTGAAAAAAGACGAATTTTCAACAAGTTATATGAATTTTTTTTCAACTAGTTGAATTTTCGTTTAAAGAAGATCAACTTTCAATCAAAAAGTTAAATTTTCAATCGAAAGTTGAAAGAATACAAAAAAAACGAAATTTCGAGATGATAGTTAAATTTTGAAACAAAAACAAAACGTTTTCAACAAACGAGTTCAACTTTCAACCTAACTAATTGAGTTTTCAATCAAATAATTGAATAATCAACAAAAAAATATAAATTTTCAACCAAAAATAAAATAGTTAAGTTTTCAGTTCAAGAATTTATGTTTAACAGAAAAAAAAGAATTGTCAGCAAAAAGTTTAATTTTTCATTTACATTTGAACGAAAATAATAATTTATCAGCCTAAGGAATTAATTTTAAACAAAGGAATTCAATTTTCAACAAAGTTGTAAATATGCAACCAAAAAGATGAATTTTCGATCAAGAAGATTAATTTTCTACCAAAAAGATGAATTTTCAAGAAAATACAAAAATTTTCGACCAAACAATTGAATCATCATTTGAAAACTCTCAAAATTTAACCAAAATGTTGAATTTTCAACCAAAAATATAAATTCTCAACCAAAAATTGAATAGTAGAATTTTCATGCTTAAAACATTCATTTTTAAGTAAATAACAAATTATCAATGAAATATTCAAATTCACAACCAAAGAGATGGATTTTATACTAAAATGATGAATCTTGCTTTACCATAGTTAAATTTTCAGTTAAGAAGATTAATTTTCAACCACAAAGGACAAATCAACCAGGTTGTTAAATATGCTACCAAAAAGATGAAGTTTCAACCCAGAAGATTAATTTTCTACCAAAAAAGACTAATTTTTATCTAAAAAACATCAATTTTCAACCGAATAGTATAATTTTCAACCAGAAAGATAAATTTTCAACCAGAAAGATACATTTTCAACGAAAAGTAGAATAGTAAATTTTCAATTTAAAAAATTTATTTTCAACTAAAAAAAAGGAAAATTTTGGATATAAAATTAATCTTTTTTTTCGAAATTCATCTTTTTGGCTCTGGATCAACTATTTTGTTAAAAAAACGTCTTTTTTGGTTCAATCCAACTAGAAGAAAATTCACTTTCTTGTTGAAAATTCATTTTTTAAACTGAAAATGTATGTATTCCATTTTTCGTTAGAAACTTATCATTTTTTGTTTATAAATATAACTCTTTTGTAACAAAATAAACTAATAATTTGAAAAATTAACAACTTGGTGGAAAATGAACATTTTTGTTGAAAATCCATAGTGTCGGGCGAAAAATTCAACTTTTTTGTCTAAAATTCATGAATTTTGTTAAAAATTCGTCTTTTTGGATAGAAAATTAATCTTATTTTTTGAAAATTCATCTCAATGGTTGTGGATTCAACTATTTTGTTAGAAATTCGTCATTTCTGGTTCAATTTAACTGGCAGAAAACGAGTTTTTTTGTTTAAAATTAATTTTTTAAACTGAAATTGTAACTTACCCATTTTTGGTGGAAAACTCAGTTTTTTTTTTTTTTTTTTTTGAAAATTCAACTATTTGGTTGAAAATTCAACTATTTTGGTACAAAATTCAACTATTTGCTGTTGGGTGAAAAATACAACTGTTTTGTAGAAAATTCTTCATTTTGTGGAAAATTTGTCTTTTTTTATTCAAGGTAACGAATAGAAAATTCGCCTTTCGTTGAAAATTTTATTATTCCATTTTTCGTTGAAGAGTTAGTATTTTTTTTAAATTCAACTATTTGGTTGAAAATTCAACTATTTTGGTACAAAATTCAACTATTTGCTGTTGGGTAGAAAATACAACTGTTTTGTAGAAAATTCTTCATTTTGTAAAAAATGCGTCTTTTTTATTCAAGGTAACGAATAGAAAATTCGCTTTTTATGTTGAAAATTTTATTATTCCATTTTTTGTTGAAGAGTTAGTCTTTTTTTTTTTGATTTAACTATTTGGTTGAAAATTCAACTATTTTGGTACAAAATTCAACTATTTGCTGTTGGGTAGAAAATACAACTGTTTTGTAGAAAATTCTTCATTTTGTAAAAAATGCGTCTTTTTTTTATTCAAGGTAACGAATAGAAAACTCGCTTTTTATGTTGAAAATTTTATTATTTCATTGTTTGTTGAAGAGTTAGTATTTTTTTTTTTGATTCAACTATTTGGTTGAAAATTCAACTATTTTGGTAAAAAATTTAACTATTCGGTTAAAATTAAACGATTAATTTGGATAATTAATTACTTGGTAGAAGATTCACTTTTCTGTTAAAAATTCGTCATGTGGAAAATTCAACTGTTTTGTGAAGAATTCATGTATTTTGTTGAAAATTCGTCTTTTTGAGCAGAAAATTAATCCTTTTTTCTGAAAAATCATCACTTTGATTTTAGATTCAACTATTTTGTTAAAAATTCGTGTTTTCAGTTGAATTCAACTAGTTGAAAATTCGTTTTTTGTTGTTAAAAATTAATGTTTTAAGCTGAAAATGTAACTATTCCATTTTTTGTTGAAAACATAAATTTTGAGTTGAAAATTCACTTGTTAGGTCGAAAATTCACCTCACTTGATTAAAAATGACATTGCTGTTTTTTTGAAAATTTGTAATTTTCAAATGAATATTCATAAATTCATACATAAAAAACGAAATATTGAATCTTCCGTTGAGAGTTCTTTTTTTTTGTTTGATAACTCAACTATATTTGGTTAAAAATTCAACTAGTTTGTTAAAAATTTAATTATTTTTTACAAAATTCAAATAATTTGTTAAAGCAGAATAAACTTAAAATAATAATAATCTCAAAATTGGTAATGTAGTTCATGAATGACCTCTAACCACATAATGATTCCAAAATTCTCATGAAGATTGACAAAAAAAAATCAAAGACATCCCTACTCTTCGCCGGATCCCCAGTGGGACTTAGCGGATGAATGCATTTGTCCTTATTTATTTGTCAATATTATTAATAGCAATAATAATAATAATAATAATGAATACGACCATGACTTAGATGTAGCACAACATCTGATGCTCGGCAATTGCTACTCATGAACATTCATGACAGGCATCACATCTTGAGAACCGGATGATTC
Source organism: Andricus curvator (assembly GCA_932195095.1). Taxonomy (NCBI): domain Eukaryota; kingdom Metazoa; phylum Arthropoda; class Insecta; order Hymenoptera; family Cynipidae; genus Andricus; species Andricus curvator. The sequence continues at coordinate 45,779 of CAKNYM010052370.1, forward strand.
CAATACGCAATTTTCTAATCAAATAAAAAATCCAAAACATCTATAAAAACTTCGCATCTCATGTCAATCCAATTTCGAAATCAATTGACCAACTCTCATTTTCTTTATAGAGAAACAACAAATAATCCTCTTTCCCAAATTTTATTGTCTTCATAAAATAATGAATCCACTTTCCCTCATTTCAGCAAAACCTCAACCTCATCATCAGCTAATAACCTCCTGATAGTTCCAACATTCTCACGAAGATTCACAAAGAAAAATCAAAGACATCCTTACTTTTCGCCAGATCTTAATGGGAATTAACGGGTGAGTTCATTTGTCCTTATTCATTTGTTAACATTATTAATAATAATCATGATGTAGACGATCGTGACTTATATGTAGCACAATATCTGAAGCTCGGCAATTGCTACTCATGAGCATTCATGACAGGCATCACATCTTGAGAACCGGATGATTCCAATACGCAATTTTCTAATCAAATAAAAAATCCAAAACATCTCTAAAAACCTTGCATCTCATGTCAATCCTATTTCGAAATCAATTGACCAACTCTCATTTTCTTTGTAGAGAAACAACAATTACTCTTTCCCTGATGTGATTGTCTCCATAAAATAATTATTTTATGAAGACAGTTTATTATAATAAACCCACTTTGACTCACTTCAGCAAAACCCCAACATCATCATCAGCTAATAACCTCCTAATAGTTCCAACATTCTCACGAAGATTGACACAGAAAAATCAAAGACATCGTTACTTTTTGCCGGATCCCTAGTTGGACTTAACGGGTGCGTTCATTTGTCCGAAAAGTAATCCAATTGAAGAATCTCTTTGACAATACGATCGTGTCGCTTAATCGCAGCACAAGGCTAACTAGCCTCATATCCCCCGATTCTCGAGGTTAATGTACAATGGACAATAGACACCAACCAATATTCCGGTATCCGCGCTGGGACCAATCGTGACTTTTTGTTTCCGCAAAACGCCGCTGGTACTCACAATCTTCCCGCATTGCCATAGAACCGCTGTATTGTCTTGAAAACCATGTATATGAATCCTGATTCCCTGACCACCCCTTAACATCCTCCCTCTATTAATTCACCCCCCCCCCCCCCTAAAATCACTCCTTCTTCCGACATCGTGACATTATTAGCCGACCGTTACGTAACGATCCGTGAATACGAGATAGACCAGGGTAATAGATACTGCAATTAATCGTCCTGAGACGTCCGAGGGTGACGTCCATGAGAAACACCATAATGTCGCTTCCTCTCCTGAGTTTGGGTGGATCGTGAATGCAACCTCGTGTGTTAATAAATACCCTTAGGCACGAGGGGTGAAGGACCTAATCACGTGATCATCTGTCTTTATTGACTTACGATTAGTATAAGGTCACAGGAAACTTCGTTTGCGGTTTATTTTGAAGGAGGGTGACGAAATTTCATTTGACTTTTACCTTTTACGGTACTTTCGCCAGCTAATGCAGGGTTAATGACTCGTTACTTAGTGTGGGTAAGGTTAATGAATTTTCAGGAGGGAGAAGCTTGGATAAGCTTTTTTTATTAGCTTTGTTTAGTGTAGGCGTTTGATTGGTTGAATGTTAAAACGATTTGAATAATTTATAGATTCAGAAAACAAATTTTCTTGAATAGGAAGAACTGTTTTCTTTGATATCCAGGGAAATTTGATTGGATCAAACAAATCTGGGCTGATTCAACAAAATATTGGATTGACCCAACAATATTTTTTTTTGAACTAACCGTATACTTTATCTACCAAACGAATTAGTTTAAATAAACAATCAAATTTAGTGGGTTCAACCAAATATTTTGTTGTCCATATAATAACCATATTCTAGGGTTGAAGAAATAAAAAAAAAACTTAAAGAAGGCAGAAAAGAACAAATTTTCAACAAAATAGGAAAATCATCAAGCACAACGGATTGATTTTAATCAAACAGTGGAATTTTCAACCAAAAGCGATAATTTTTCATATTGAAAAAACGAAATTGCAACAAAAAGAGATCAAGTTTCTACCAAAAATGTTAATAGTTAAATTTTTCAGTTAAAAAAGTAAACTAAAAGAAAACAAATATAAAAAATACATTTTTAACAAAGTAACTCAATTTGAACCTGGAAAGAAGAAATTTTGAAACAAAATTATTCTAGTTAAATTATCCCAGAACAAAATTAATTTTTAACAAAAAATGCGCTTGTTGATATTTCTACCAAAAAACATTTTAATTTTTAATCCAACACAGCATTTCGAACCAAAAAAGATGGAATTTCCACAAAAAGAGTTGAATTTTCAAAAAGAAAAGATTTTTCAGTTAAAAAGGAAACAAAAAATCAACTGAATTGTTGACAATTCGACAAAATAGAAAATTTTTTAACCAAATAGTTCAATTTCCAACTATAAAGATAAATTTACAACCAAGAAGATTTGTTTTCTACCAAAAAAGTCAAATTTTCAACAAGACACATCAATTTTTAAACAAATTGTTAAATTTTCAACTGGAAAAGATTGTTTCTCAACCAAAAATTGAGTAGATACATTTTCAGTCAAAACAATTAATTTTCAACCAAAAAAAGAAAAAATTTTCAACAAAATAGTAAAAGCCTCAACTAAAAAATGACTTTGAAAAACAAAAAATTTTTACACCCCAAAAAACTAATATTCAACAAAATAGTTAAATTTTCTCCCAAAAAGATAAATTTTCAAATAAAATGATAAATCTCGAACCAAAAATATTAATTTTTGATCAAATGGTTTAATTTCCAACCGAATAGTTGAATTGTTAATAAAAAATGATGAATTTTCAAAGAAAAATGTAATATTTGATATTTCAAGCAAACAAGATTTTAATCATAAATAAATAAACAGTTGAAGACAACCAAAAATGAAGTAGCAAAATTTTCAGTTGAAAAATGGATTTTGAACCTAAAATGAAACAAATGTTGAACAAAATGGTGAAATTTTTAACTAAAAAAGATGAATTTAAGGAAAAAATAGTTGAAATTCGACATTTTTTAAAAATTAATTTATTTGGATAAAAATTGATGTATTTTTTTAAATTCGTCTTTTCTTGAAGAAATAAATTTTTCGTTGAAAATTCGTTTTTCTTTTGTTTAAAAATCTATTTTTTTATCTGACAAATTAAATATTCCATTTTCGGTAGAAAATTCAACAATTTAGTTAAAAATTAAAAAATTTGCATGAAAATGGAACTATTTTGTAAGAAATTAACTTCTTTTTTGGAAATTAATATTTTCAGCTTAAAAATTGATGTATTTTTTTCAAATTCGTCTTTATGGAAGAACATTAATTTTCTTGGTGGAAAACTTATCTTTCTACTTGAAAATCTAATTATTTGGTTAAAAGTTCATCTTTTCTGGTAGAAAACTCAATGAAAAATTAATTTTGTAAAGGAGAAGATTAATTTTTTACCAAAAAAGAGGAATTTTCAACAAAATGTATGAATTTTTAACTAAAAAAGAGGAACTTTGAACAATAATTTACAGTTAAGCAAATTAATTTTGAACCAAAAAGGAGACAAATTTTCAACAAAATAGTAACATTTTTAACTGAAAAAGATGAATTTGAAAAAAGTAGTTGAAATTCGACAATCTTTTCTTTAATTCATGTCTTTTGTAGAAAATTGATGTATTTTTTTAAAATTCGTCTTCTCCGGCAGAACATTACTTTTCCTGAAAAATTCAGAAAATTCATCTTCTTGGATGAAGAGTCAAAATTTCTGTTAAAAACTTCAACTACTTCGTTGAAAATTAATTTTTCTAGATTCACCTATTTGGTTGAAAAATTAAATTTTTTGTTGAAAATTCGTTTTCTTTTTCGTTGAAAATTAATTTTTTTATCTGAAAATTTAACTATTCCTTTTTTTAGTAGAAAATTCCACAATTTAGTTAAAAATTTAAATATTTGTATGACAATTGAACTATTTGGTGGAAAATTAACTTAGTTGGGAAATTATATTTGCGGTTTGAAAACTCAACAGTTTTGTAGATAATTAGTACTTTTGGGCTTAAAAATTCAAATTTTGTTGCCAATTGTTATATTTTTTTGAAAATTCGTCCTTTTGGTAGAAAATTAATTTTCTTTGTAGAAAACTCACCTTTTTCGTTAAGAATTAAATTATTTGGTGAAAAATTCATCTTTTTTGCTTAAAAACTCAATTAAAAATTCATTTTTCTAAAGATTTTTGAAAAATTAAATTTTTTTTTTTTTGAATTTTTTTTCTGTTAAATATTAATTTTTTGTATCTGAAAATTCAACTATTTCATTGTTTGTTAAAAATCTATCCTTTTAAGTTGAAAAATCAACGGTTCGGTAGAAAGTTCATCTCTTCTGTTTGAAAATTCAACTATTTGGTTGTTAATGCAATTGCTTGACTATGAATTAATTTTTTGTAGCAAATCTTTTTTGGCTTAAAATTGAACTGTTTTGTTAAAAATGCAATATATTTCGACTTGAAATCTAAGAAATTTAAAGTGTTTCATATTGAATTAAATATCGTACTTACATTCATTTAACTAAAAAAATTAATTTCCCTAATATTTTCTTATTTCATAGTATAATGTATATGAATATATATATTCTTTTTTCATCAATGTATATACTACACTTAGAAAAAAAGTGTTCAAGAACCAAACAAGCTTTTTTCTTGGATATACAGGGAAATTTGAATGACTCAAACAAATTTTGGTTAAGTAAAAAAAAATATTAGATTGACCCAACAAATTTTTTTTGATGAATCAACCCAAAGATCTACCAAAAGATTTGTTTAAAACAACCAAAAAATTTAGTTGCATCAGCCAAACATTTTGTTGTCAATATATAATAACCATATTCTACGGTTGAACAAACAAAAATGTTTATGATTCAACGAAACCGTTTTCTGAATGTCCAAATTGCTACACGGACTTAGAACTAATGCCACACCACTTTCGCCAAAGAAATGACCAAATAGTCGATTCAAATACTCCAGAGCGTCGAAATGTCCAATCGCGGTGGCTTCCTCGACATGGCAGAATCAGGGAATTGAAACAGAAACAGGGGGCAGTTACGGTTCGAGCCTATCTGTGTAAGTACCTAATACATAAAACTACACACAATCATACATATTCGGCTGCACACATATAAAACACCCACACATGTAGCATATGTGTAGGTGTAGAGACGCGAGCTTGGGCAGTGCGTATCGATCTGGCCGTGTTATGTGCGTGCCAGAGGTTGGGGTCCCGGTATGGACCAATCGGAGGGCCACTCCTCTCTTCCTCATCCTCCACCTCCAAACACTATCCTCCACCTCCACCCACCATCCTCCACCTTCACCCACCGTCCTCCACCTCCGCGATCACTCTAATTCTCTCTCCCCCTCCCTCTCTCCCCTCTCACTCCATCTCTCTCGACCAATCTCGTTTCCTCTCCCTTTCTGGCTGCACTCAAAGGCACAGGTACACATGGTTACCTGTCTGATAACGCCGGCTGATAAGGCAACGCGCGGAGGCTGTGTTGAAACAATAGCATAGCGGCCACCTGCCCAAGAGCAAAGTTTCTCCAAATGGCACGGACTAGTGCAAACTCCGGAAACCAGAGACGAATCGCTCTACCAAAGAAACATTCGTCAACGATGGAGTTTCGTTCTTCCCCGCTTTGGAACGGGAAACGTCAGAGAGAAAAAATGTACAGCGCATTGTTCCGAGTTCATTGCGCTTATCGCGAAGGGTTTTTCAACGCTGGATGCACAGGGAAAATATTTGATACATTTCTGTACGAACGGAAATCAGTTTTAGTTAATTTATGTTTTTTTTTTAGGGGGAAGTCGATGCTTTTGCTTCCTCATAGAGGAAGCTTTGTAATGGTAACATTTTCCAAAATTTTTAAATTCATTTGATTAAACCTTCCTCAATTTAAAAATGTCTAATACAATGTTCTAAGCAATTGTCCGGATGTGTGTGCATTTTTTTTTTAGTTCTCAATAATACTTTAAAAATCGGTTATTTGTAGTAAAAGTTTTTCCATTAGCATAATTCAAAGTTGATGCAGGAATATGAAAGATTCCTCGGTTCGAGACAAATCGATTGATGTTCAAGAGTAGGGAAGTTATGGTAATTTATATATTTTGGAAATCGGCTTTTTATAGTCAAACTTTTTTCATTAACATAATTCAACGTTGATGCAAGAACAGAAAAGATGTATTGATTCGAGACGAATCGATTGGCCTTTGATATTAATACATTTCTTGAAGAGTAAGGAAGCTATGCTAATGCATACACTGAGAAAAATGGATTAGACTAACTGGATAATAGAATTAAACAATAACCGTATAGAAAAGCATATTAGCGCGTATAATCTACAATATTTTTCTAATATATGAAGATGTCACCAAATATAATCTTCAGATGTTAAATTCTTGTAATCTGGAGACATTAAATTGTAACATCTCAGATTTTAAAATTCCAGGCGTCTGTGTAGTCTCAGATGGTACGTCGCAACGTGGCGCGTGTCGTATGCATCGCTCGAATTGTAACAAGTAACAATCAAGTTATAAAATGATTATGAGTGCTAAATCACACCTGATTTAGATTTAGAAAATTGATGAGTTTATATTCCTTTTCCTTGAAGATCACTGCCACTTGTACAAGTACACTGAGAAAAATGGATTATACGTACTGGATAATAGAATTGAAGAATAATACACTGTATAGAAAAGTATATTAGCGCGTATAATCTATGATATTTTTCTAATATATGAAGATGTTACCAAATATAATCTCTAGATGTTAAATTCTTATAATCTTCAGGTATTAAATTGTAACATGTCAGATTTTAAAATATCCAGTCGTCTGTGTAGTCTCAGATGGTACGTCGCATAGTGGCGCGTGTCATATGCATTCATTCGCATTTAAACAACTAATAATTAAGTTATAAAATGATTATTAGTGCTAAATCACACGTGATGTATATTTACAAAATGGGTAAGTTTATATTTTTGTTCATTACACATCACTGCCACTTGTACAAGTGCAGAAACTTAGCCTCCTTTACTTTCGTTTTTGTAGTCTCATGATAGCCACTTTCCTGCTTATTGTGTGTTTAAAAAATTGAAATTTGTTTCCAGTTCTACTTCCGAGCTCGTCTATAAAAATTTTATATAGGTTTATAAATACGTTTGCAAAAATTATTATATATATTTGAGGTTATCTAATGGACCATGATTCCAATATTGATATTAGATTTTAAAATATTGGATTATAGATTGTATTATCTCAGATTACAAAGTTTAATAATCCAAGATATTATCCTGTAACATCTATTTCTTGATATTTATAGATTCCAGTTCTAATAATCTGGATCGCTATCCCATAATTAATAGTCCAAGATTATATCTGGTAACATATTTTTTATTACCGGGTGTAATCCATTTTTCTCAGTGTGCGTGTTCAAAAAGTTGAAATTTGTTTCCATTTCTACTTACGGGCTCGTCTATCAAAATTTTGTATGGGTTTATAAATACGTTTGCACAAATTATTTTATATTTTTGAGGTTATCTAATGGACTAGGATTATAATATGGAGATTAGATTTTTTTATCTTGGATTATAGATTTTATTATCTCAGATTATAAAGTTTTATAATCCAAGATATTATCGCATATAATATCTATGTCTTAATATCCAGAGATTGTAGTTTTAATAATCTAGATCGCTGTCTCATAGTTAATAGTCCTAAATTTTATCTGGTAACATATTTTTTATTACCGGGTATAGTCTATTTTTCTCAGTGTAATATTTTGAAATACGGTTTTTTATAGTAAAACTTTCATCATTACATAATTCAAAGTTGATGCAAGAACGGAAAAGATGTGTTGATTCGAGACGAATCGATTGACCTATAATACTAATACATTTTATTGAAGAGTAAGAAAGCTATGCGGTAATGCATAATATTTGGAAATGCGGTTTTTTATAGTAAAACTTTTTTCTTCAACATAATTAAAAGTTGATGCAAGAATATAAAAGATTCATTGGTTTGAGACAAATCAATTGACCTACAATATTAATAAATTTTATTGAAAAGTGGGGAAGTTATGGTATTTCGTATATTTTTAAGATCGATGTTTATAGTAAAAATTTTCTCATTCTCATAATTTAAAGTTGATGCGAGAATAGAAAAGTTGTGTTGATTCAAGACGAATCGATTAACCTATAACATGGATACATTTTATTAAAGAGTAAGGAAGCTATGGTAATGCATAATATTTGAAAACACGGTTTTATATAGTAAAACTTTTTCAACTAACATAATTTAAAATTGATGCAAGAACGGAAAAGATTCCTTAATTCGAGGAAAATTGATTGATCTATGATATTAATACACTTTATTGAAGATTAAGGAAGCTATGCTTATTTATAATATTTGAATCATCTGTTTCAAACAGAAAAACTTTTTCCATCGACATAATTCAAAGTTGAAGCATGAATAGAAAAGACTTTTTGATCATAAATTTCCAAACAGAATAATTCTGACAATTTTTGTAAAGAAATCATAAAGCTGGGAAAGGGATAGGGTGCGACAGAACTTTTCTCTTTCCTTTTTCAGCTCGGAAACTTATTATTTCGAATAAAAAATTTGACTGGTCTTCGTATTTAAAAATTTTTTTGTAATTTTGTATTTTTTATGAATTTATATTTTCAAATTGATCAAAATGAAGACATGGTTTATCTATTATTGACAAAAATAAATAATGCTTTCCCTATAAGGAAGCAAATACATTTGCTAACGGGAAGCAAAGTGCTCGTGAAATGAGCACCATATAATTATAGATATAAACAAAGTGGAAACACTTGAGATCGAATTCACAGCTAGTTTAGAATTAGCAAGGAGATGATTAGAGTTGAATTTTTTTTTGATCTTATACATTCTCTGCTGGGAATTGATAGGATGAATATATTTTTTGCCAAAACGTTGTTTGCCAATGGCGACCTGGTTCTAAAAAAATATACTTAAAAAAATTGTTATGGATTGAAGTGTTTATTTATTAAATTTTCATGTATTATTATGTAAGTATAAGATTTTTTACATTTGCTTTGAATACAAAATTGAAAAAATTCAATTTTCAACAGTGAAGAACTCAGTCTTCAATTTTCAAGTGATTAAAGTTCAAGTGTTGAAAATTGAAGGAAATTATGTAAATATAACATTTTAAGCACTTTTTAAAGTGTAAAATTCAAGAAAATTCACCTGTTGACAATTGAAGAAAATTATGTAAATATAACATTTTAAACACTTTTTAAAGTATAAAATTCAAGAAAATTCTACCGTTGATAATACAAGAAAATTGAAAATTGACTTTTCAAGTGTTTAAAATCACAAAAAATTAAAAATTGAATTCTCAAAAGTTAATTTTTAACTCTTGGAAATTGAAGAAAATTATGTCAATATAACATTTTAAACAATTAAAAAAAAATAATTTCTTCATTAATTTTCACCAGTTGAGTTTTCAATTGTTGAAAATTCAAGAAAATTGTAAATTGAATGTTCAAGTGTTTAAAATAACATAAAATTAAAAATTGAATTCTTAAAAGTTAATTTTCAACTCTTTACAAATGAAGAGAATTATGCCAATATAACATTTTAAACATTAAAAAAAATACAAAATTCATTTTTTTCGTTAATTTTCACCAGTTGAGTTTTCAACGGTTGAAAATTGAAGGAAATTGAATTCTCAAAAGTTAAAAACTGAATTTTCCTTAATTTGTAACATTTGAAAATTCCATTTTCTTTAATTCTCAATTGTTAAAAATTCACTTTTCAATTTTCCATTTTCTATACTTTTATTCAAATTTCAAGTGTTAAAATTCAATCAAATTGAAGAAAATTGAATTTTCATAGATGGAAAATCTAATTTTCATCTTTCTTTATTCTTGCAACAATTGAAAATGGAACTGTTTAAAATTAAAGACAATTATTTAGATACAACATTTGAAACTTTTTTGAAAAATTATTGAAAACTGAAGCAAATTGAATTTTCAGTAGTTGAAAATTCTATCTTCCATTTTCAACTTCTTAAAATTCAACTGTTGAAAATTGAAGAAAGTTATGTAAATTTATTATTTTTAACACTTTTTCTCAATACAAAATTCAGACTGTTAAAAAAAAGACTGTTGAAAATTGAAGAAAATTCAATTGTTAAAAATTGAAATGTTGAAAATTGAAGAAAATTAAAAATTGAATTCTCAAAAGTTAAAAACTCAATTTTCATTGATTTTTAACATTTGAAAATTCCATTTTCTTCAATTCTCAATTGTTAAAAATTCACTTTCCAATTTTCCATCTTCTTCATTTTTTTTTAAATTTCAACAGTTAAAATTCAATCAAATTGAAGAAAATGGAAATTTCAACACATGCAAATTTCCAATTTTCAACAATAAAATTTCCAACCGTTGATGATTCAAGAAAAAAGAGAATATTACACTCAAGACAAGTGTTAATAATTTTTTATTTACATAATTTCACATCATTATTTGATAAATCAACATCTCAATTCATGAAAAAAAATTAACCCAACTCTGATCATCATCTTGTAATCTAATTTGGCTACTTAGTCTTTAAATCTAAATTAGTAAGATTTTTATATTTCAAACAGTGCCAATTTGAATATAATAATTGCGTAATTAATGTTTTTACTAATTTCAAGTAAAAAATGTATAATTAACAGTAAAATATTTTTACTCATTCACTCTAGTAAACAATATTGATCCCTAAAACAATTAACCGACTTGGTACCGATTCATTAGAAACTTCATACTAATTCCGATTGATAGAGAGAGAGAGAGAGAGAGAGAGTACTGCGAATCAGTGAATCGTTTTCAAGATTTCAATTAGCGAAAATTGACTTATATTTAGTTTTTTTTTACTGAGTCTACCTTAGAAAAACGATTCGAATTTTTAGCTGAATATCACAAACGTCATTGGGGGGGGGGGGGGTCAGGAAAAATCAAAAGTCGAATTTTTGTAGGTATACATTTTGATACCCTTATATATACCGTAATACCCTGATGCATCATAATATACATGGTCTATTCCATTAGTAGTAGATATTAGTAGTATAGACTTTCTATAGCCCAAGTCGCCACCGAGCATTTGCGGAGTAAATATTGCGCGAGAAGTAAACCCTTTTGGTAGGCTGCCGTCGCGCTTTTAAAATGGACCGCACGCTCGAACAGCGACAGTAAAAAACAGCATTGCATCCTCTCCGTACGCCTGCTGAATCATGGTGGAAGTCTCGATTGCAGAGTTTCCAAGTTTAACACAAAACTTTACAGCGCAGCACTGCTCGAGCGTGCGATCTATTTTGAGAGCATGATGGGAGCCTGCAAAAAGTTTTACTTCTCGCGCAATATTCACTACGCAAATGCTCCGAGGGGACAGTTTGAGCCTGCATTTGGTTCCTGGCTGCCCCCACCACCTATCATGCCCATAAATCCCTCTACTCCTCCGTCTGGGATAAAGAAAGTCAGTCCTACTACTTATGGAACTTTGAAAGCGTGCGGGAAGCCTACGAGAGGGGTTTCTCTCGCGATATTTACCCCGCAAATGCTCAAGAGCGACTGTTCAAGCATGCAATTGGTTCCTGACATCCCCAACTTCGTCTGAGCTGAAGAAAGTGACTTCTATTTATGGAAATTTGAGAGCGCAACGGAAGCCTACAAAAATGGTCTACTTTTCGCGCAATATTCACTCCGCAAATGGTGGGAGGCGACTGTTCGAGCATGATATAAAAAGTCAGTCCTACTATTTAAGGAACGGACCCTGTATACATAATTCAATTTACGAATCCGAATTTATCTTATTGAATTCACTTGCAATAATTTGCAATCACATACAATCAGAATAACTTTAGATTTGGTATTGGTAACTATGAATCAGTGATAAAAATAAAATTTTTATAAATAAAAAATGTTTATATCACCTGAAATCCAATTTGGAAAAATACATTTTTCTGAATGAAAAAATACCTCAATTTAGCAAACCAAATAATATTTTATTCCCTGCCAAATTGGCTTACCTATATCCACAAATTCTGGATTTGTTAACCCGGACGAATTTTAAACGAGCGCAAGTTGTTATGTATGTCGATTAACGAGGAAATTCGATGAAATCATAAATTTGTTCGTTTTCAACATAAGCATCCGAACACTCCCATACGTGTAGATTTGCAGATGAATTCACACAATTGCAGATTCAAATAACATTGCATACATAGACAGGTGCCTTCGTGAAATGCACCGGGGACCGGGGCAATAAAATTTGCTAAACGATGTAAATAATGGATGTGAAGAGTCGGACAGTTTTCAGTTATTTTCCCCGAGCGAGCATAATTCAACCGAAATTTATAGCCGCTGCTCAATTACGCAAAATATTGTCAAAAAACGGGGAACAATTCTCTCCAACTCTTGTCCCCTACATCATCCGCTAACACCGAGATTCGCTCTCGCGTAGTCATTCAACGTTTCCTGTTCGCATTTCGAACTTAACATCCGTTTATTTACTCGTTCGGCAACATCATCTTTCTCGGATTTCAATAAAATGACATATTCGATGTGGATATTGCTTTCATTGGTTAATGGTTATGTGTGTATCAATTTGATAAAAAAATTTATTGATTAGGCTGCAGGTTCGGCGGCTTTGGATATTTTTGTTTATTTTAAGTGACAAATTTTTTTAAGCCAGTTGAAACGAAAATAAATCATTTGTCAAGTCTCATTTTACTTTTCAGTGGTGGGATTCGAACCCGCGAAAGCGATCTAGTTAGTTCCCATTTTAACGTAAACCAAGCACGCTACCATCTGAGCCACGCTGTCCCCTAATAATTGAACCTCACCATGAATATTCGAAGAAATTTAAAAAATTTTTAACAATAGAATCTTTTCTAAACGAAATAAAAAATAAAATTTTGCATTAAAATATACAAATATCAAACTTATTTGTTTAATGCAACCAAAAAAGATAACTTTTGTATCGTCAAATATGAATTCTCAATCCAAAAGGACGAATTTTCAATGAAACAGTTTCCTTTTCCGCTGGGAAATAATATTTCAAGCAAATAGTTAGATTTTCAACAAAATTACTAAGTTTTAACCAAATAGTTACATTTTTAACCAAATTTTTAAATTTTCAACCTACCTATTTTGTTGAAAATTCATCTTTGTTCGTTGAAAATGATGAATTTTGAACAAAGTACTTCAATTTTCAACAAAGTAATTAAATTTTTAATTAAATAGTCGGATTTTAAAATAAACAAGATGAAACTTCAAACAAATAGTTAAATTTTCAATCCAGAAAGACTTATTATATAGGAGACAGTTAAATTTTTAACCCGAAAAGTTAAATTTTCAATCAGAATGTCGAATTTTCAACGAAATACATGAAATTGCAACACAATAGTTGAATTTTTAACCAAAGAGTTGAGTTTTCAACCTACAAAGATAAATTTTTAACCAAATGGCAAATTTTTAGACAAAAAATATTAAACTTTGTCCAAGTAATTTAATTTTTAAGCCAAAAAGATTAATGTTTTTAAAAGGCATTCGAATTCTCAACCTGAAAAGTTTAATTTTCAACAAAAAGGCTCATTTTCAACGAATAAAGATCAATTTTCAACCAAATAATTAAATTTAAACAAATTATTTTTAAGCAAACAGACTAATGTTATAGAAGTAAGAGGAATTTTTTCTTTAAAAACTTAATTTTCTATCAAAGAGTTCAATTTTTAACAAAATAATTAAAATTTCAAGAGAATAGTTGAATTTTTAACCAAATAATTTTATTTTAAACTCACAAAGATGGATTTTCAACAAAATAGACCAATTTTCAAACAAGAAAGGTTAAACTTCAACGGAATAATTGAATTTCATGGAAGATGGTATTTTGTCGACCAGGGTAATTAATTAATTAATTTTCTGATGTTAAACATTGCGATCTACTGGTCAAATAATTTTTCTGGAGAAACGAGAAAGTAGATCACAATGTTTAACATCAGAAAATTAATTAATTAATTACCCTGGTCGACAAAATACCATCTTCCATGAAACATATTCAGATTCGGTGAAATTTATTCAGACTAGAATGAGTCACTAAACCCACAGGTTAATTAGACGTAGACTCACGTCGTCCTGTGGATGTAGGAGAAACGAGAAATTATCTGCTACAGCCTCGGTGGCGTAATTGGTTAACGCTCCACTCATGGATAGTGGCGTTCCCGGTTCAAATCCGGGCTGAGGCAGATTTTTTCTCGTTTCTCCAGAAAAATTATTTGACCAGTAGATCGCAATGTTTAACATCAGAAAATTAATGGAATAATTGAATTTTCAATCTAAAAATACGTTTTTTCAACAACAAAAAAACGATGTGTTTTTAACCAAATAGTTGAACATAGAAAATTAAATTAATTTTTAAGCTAAAAGACTAATTTTATAGAACAGATTTTTAACGAAAAAGTTGATTTTTCCACAAAATAATTAAAATTTCTACAAAAACGTTAAATTTTCGAGCCAAAAAAGCAAATTAATGAAAATTCGTCTTTTTGGTAGAAAATTAATCGTTTTGGTGGAGAAATAATTTTTTGTATAAATTCAACTGGGGTAGGTTGAAAGTTGAACTGCTTTGATAAAAATTCATTTTTTTGGTTAATGATTTATCAGTTGAGTTGGGAATTCATCTGTATGGTTGAAAATTGAACTATTTTGTTTAAAAATAAATTTTTTGGCAATTTTTTTAGTTTATAATTCAACTTTTATTAGTTGAAAATTAATTTTGTTTATTGAAAATATAACTATTCCATTCGTGATTGAAATATGACCTTTTTTAGATGAAAATTTAGCAGCTAGGACGAGTTAAAATGTCTGTTTCGATTGATTTCAAAAGTCGCTTTCGACTGAATTGTCAGTCGTCGAATCCGGATTATTTTAATTAGTCAAAGTTGACTTCGAATCAGTCACTGTTGACTGATCCAACTTTAGAGTGTGATGCGTTTATCTCATCTCTCAAACTGAACGAGTAAAATTGTCACTTGTTGAATCATTTTTTTGAATCATCACTGGTGAACCAGTAATGTTCCCACTTTGACTGGGTAAACCAGTAAATTACCCCACTAAAACAGCGTTACTGAATATACCAGTGACACAAATGATAGATTCAACCAGTGATATAGCACACCACGCAGTCAAAACAGGAACCTCCAGTCGTCTGGTACCCACGTGTCGTCGATGGAGAGGCCCTTGGCCACTTAGCCTACTGGTACTGAGTAACCGATGAACCTCATTGATTGAACCAGTGACGAAATTCCACTGGTAAACCAGTTATTCCAGTTTAGTGAACAATAAATGATTCACTGGTACTGAGTAACCAGTGACGGAATTCCACTGGATGAACCACTGTCAGAATTCCATTTTATGAACTAGTGACATAATTCCACTGAATGAACTAGTGCCGGGATCCCACTGGTAAACCAGTTATTTCTGTTCAGTAACCAATAAATGACTCACTGGTACTGAGTAACCAGTGACATAATTCCACTGGATGCACCATTGAAAGAATTCAACTGGAGCAACCAGTGATGGAATTCCACTGGTAGAACAGCGATTCCAGTTTAGTAACCAATAAATGATTCACTGGTGCTGAGTAACCAGTGACAGAATTCTACTGAATAAACCAGTGACATAATTCCACTGGATGAACCAGTAAAATAATTCCACTGGATGAACCAGTGACGGAATTCTTTGGTAAACAAGTTATTCCTGTTCAGTAACCAATAAATGATTCACTGGTACTGAGTACCCAGTGACGGAATGCCACTGGATGAACAAGTGACAGAGTTCCACTAGATGAACCAGTGACATAATTCCTCTGGATGAGCCAGTGACGGAATCTCACTGGTGAATCAGTTTTTCCAGTTCAGTAATCAATAAATGATTCACTGGTACTGAGTAACCAGTGACGGAGTTCCACTGGATGAACCAGTGACATAATTTCACTGGATGAACCAGTGACATAATTGCACTGGATGAACCAGTGACGGAATCCCACTGGTAAACCAGTTATTCCAGTTCAGTAACCAATAAATGATTCACTGGTACTGAGTAACCAGTGACGGAATTCCACTGGGT
>CAKNYM010052370.1:61980-105617 GCA_932195095.1 Andricus curvator
GTGACGGAATCCCACTGTCAAACCAGTTATTCCAGTTCAGTAACCAATAAATGATTCACTGGTACTGAGTAACCAGTTAGAGAATTCCACTGGATGAACCAGTGACAGAATTTCACTGGTGAACCAGTGACGGAATTCTACTGGATGAACCAGTTATTCCAGTTTAGTGAACAGTGAATCTCACCGATTGTCAGTGTCACACTTCGGGCTGTTTCAACCAGCGAGATTTCACTGGAAATCCGTGAAATTTCACTGGTTCATTTTAGGAGACTAGGTACACTCCATATCTAGTTGTATAGTTTCTTCGTCAGGACGGCAGAATTACAGAGTGATTAACCCTAATATCTAATAACCCCAATTTGAAATTTGCATATGTTCCACCGACTTCCTATCTTCCGCCTCCAGTGACCATTTTCTACCTCAACCTCCATCATTGTTTTCCAAGATACCCGAGATAGCCGAGTGGAAATCTCTAACTCAAGCTCTGAAAGTCTTTGGGGCATTGTGGGTGGGTGAAAGGAGGATGAGGGGGGTTTGGATTCGCTCCCTTCTAATCTGGTCTCCTTGGTTTCGCCCTCCGGGTTTCGCGGGCGAGGGCCTCCGGAGGTGGTTAGGGGCTGAGGCAGAGAAAGAGAGAAATATAGAGCAAGAGAGGCTAGAAGGAAGAAAGTTACAAGGGATGGAGAAAGTTAGAGAAAGACAGAGTTCTGGAGAACAGGGGGCGGTTTAAAGGGTAGCGAACGCCTCGACAAAAGCAACCCTCTTAAAGTTCACTTTGTGCCTCTATCTCTACGTCTACGCGTTCCTGGTCCGAATGCGAAACATTCCCTTTTTTCAATTTTTTTTTACCTTCAAAAAAAGAGTTTTTTTTTACTTTGGAGGCAGAGAAAGTTGGACACTCAAGCTGGATAAGGATTGAGATTATTTTATTAGAACACAACTTGAACCTAAAAATTCTTTGCTAAAGAAATGTTTAAATATTTAGTCTTAAAAAGGTTTGAAACAATAATTACTATTTTCAAATTTCATAATTTCCCGAATTTATATGATATAAAATAAATAAAAAATAATAAAATAAAAACATTAATAAAAAAAAATATATTTATATAATTTCCCCCTAAATTTCTACAAAAATGGATGAATTTTTATCCCAAAAAGACGAATTTCCGAGGAAAAAAAATTCATTTTCAACCAAATAGTTGCATTAACAACCAAATAGTTGAACTTTCAAGCAAAAGAAAAATTCATTCTCAAACAAGAAAGACAAATTTTCAACCGAGAAAGAAGACTTTTCTAACATCAGAGATGAATTTTCAATCCAATAGGACGAAATTTTAACAAAATAGTTGAATTTTCTACCAAAAAAGATAACTTCATCAAAGTAGTTGAATTTTTGACCCGAAAAGTCAAATCTAGAATAAAAATGTTAATTTTTAACCCAGAAATATGACTTTTTTACCATAAATTATAAATTTTTTACTAAATAACAAAGTTTTAACAAAAATGTCGAATCCTCAACCAAATGGATGAATTCTTAATTAGGAAATATGAATTTCAAACCAAACAGTTAAATTATCAACTAAGAAGTATTTTTCTTCAAACCAAAAATGGAATCAGAATTTTCAGTTTAAAAAATTAATTAGAGAAGAATTTTCAACGTGTTGAATTAAACCCAAAAAACGGATTCTTGACCAAATAGTTTCACTTTCTTTTAAATTGTTGAATTTTTAAGCCAGACGAATTTTCTATGGAACAAATTTATTTTTAACCGAATAGTTGTATTTCCAACCAAAAATTTTTAATCGAAAAGCACGAAATTTTGACAAAACAGTGGAATATTAAAAAAAAAATATTACATTATAAAAATAGTTGAATTTTCAAGCGAAGAAGACGAATTTTTCAGAAGGCAGATCAATTTTGAAACCGAAAAATTGAATCTTCAACAAAAAAGATCATTTTCAACCGAGAAAGATGACATTTCTACCATAAATCAAGAATTGAATTTGAAACCAAATAGTTCAATTTTAAATTTAAAAATATTTTTTTAACCAAAAATGGAATCGCCAAATTTTTTAGTTTAAAAAAAAAATTAAAAAAAACGAATTTTCAACCTGTTGAATTGCACCAAAAAAGACGAATTTTTAATCAAATATTTGAAATTTCAACTACAAATTTTTTTTAACCAAAAATGGAAGTCAAAATTTTAAGTTTAAAAAATTAATTTAAAAAAAAAGAATTTGAAATCTGGTAACTAAAACGAAGAAAAAACGAACTTTAAACCAAATAGTTGAATTTACAACCAAAAATATGAATTTTGAAGAAAAAAGTTCATTTTCACCCAAATAGTTTAATTTTCTACCAAATTGTTGATTTTTTAAGCCAAACAGATGAATTTTCTACAAAACAGATCGATTTTCAACTAAAATGATGCATTGATTGCAGAATTTTTTCAAAGTATTTAACTTTAAACCAAGTAGGTCATTTTTTAACAAAATATACGAATTTTCAACAGAATAGTTCAATCCTCAAACAACCAATCCTCGAAAAAATACAAGTTTTCAACGAAATACATGAATTTTAAGTCAAATTGGTGAATTTTCAATCAGAAAAGATCAATTTTCAATTAAATATCGTGTTCGAACCTTAAATGAAATAGTTACATTCTCAGTAAAGAAAATTAATTCTCAAGAAAAGAACTGAATTTTTAGAAAAACAGTTAAATTTTGAACCAAAGAGATGAATTTCAAACTATAATGATTATTCTTTAACGAAATAAATAAATTTTCAAGATGATGAATCTTGAACAAATAAAATGAATTTTCAAGAAAAGAGTTCAACCCAAGAAATGATTTTTTAACCAAGAAGATTAATTTTCTAAAAATGGAATAGTTAAATTCCAACCAAAAAAATTATTCTCAACAAACTAGTTCAACTTTCAACCAAATAGTGGAATTTTGTACCAAAAAAAATGACTAACAAAATAGTAACATTTTCAACAAAATAATTAAATTTTCAACCCCAAAAGGGAGGAAACCCTATTTTTCTAAGAAACCGATTCAACTATTTTTTTCCTTCTGGTCTTAAAATAGTAGAGACTAAACAAGCAAGATTAAACTGAAATCTTTTTATCAACTCGAGTCTGCATTTCTGCAAAGGTCCAGGCTGAATCCAAAGGCGCAGCATTTCGGAAAGGCTATTTCGCTCAGCGCGTAATGAGATTCACGAGGGACGGAAAAGAAATTTTTTTTTGCAAAAAAAAAAATAGATAGAAGGGGAAAAAAGAAAAACAAGTGCAGAGCGAATAGTCGTTCGCGCGGAGTGTCACCGGTCTAATCTGGGGTGCAGCACGAGAGCGAGCCTAATCCAGCTTATCCAGAAAGTAATTTTGAGTCTTTTGAAAGAGTCCTCGTCTCTGGCTCGCCTCGTCCTCGTCACACGCTCGCCTCGTCCTCGTCTCCCGCTCTCCTTGTCCTCGTCTCCCGCTCACCTCCTCCTTGTCACTCGCGCACCTCGTCCTCGTCTCCCGCTCACCTTGTCCTTGTCTCCCGCTCACCTCATCCTCGTCTCTCGCGCACCCCGTCCTCGTCTCCCGCTCACCGCGTCCTTGTCTCTCGCGCACCTCGTTCTTAGTCCAGGAAGGCCTCTCGTCCAGAGTGAAGAGCCCGAGGGTGAACTCGCGGGGTTTTAAGTCGTCAGGAAGGACCAATCCCCTTCTCTCTTTTCCACCAGTCAAACTTTTCTTCGTCCTTGTTCGACCCCGCTTTTCGCTATCAACGCTCGGCAGTTGTTTTTCTCAATCGTGGACCAGGAAATTAGCGACGAAAAATAAGGGAAGTTCCCCTAATGGCGAAAAGTGGAATCTTGCCGAGATAAGGGAACCTTTTGGCGAAAAGTGAATTCTTTAAAAATTAGTTTCCACTGATTAATTACGCTCAAGTTGGAAACGTATCAGGATGATTTAAATTTAGTGCTACGCGTTTGACCGCTTAAACGTTTGTAAAATCTGAATATTTTTTTTTATTCAAACTATCTTCAAATTGTTGAGATTCTCAGGTTTATATTAAAGAAAAGGCCTAATTTGAAACGAACTGAAGCAGGACCTACAATTTTTCAAATTTTGGACTACATACAATACAAGAAGAAGTGAGAAAAAATTTCTAGTTGTATAGATAACAGAGGAAATAGGGCCGAAAGTAAATTCTTTGAAATTAAATTAATGTGGGTACTATATTAAATTCAATTTGAAAGTTTTAAATTCATAAAATGTTTAGCAAAAATATTGCTATTTCAACAAAATAAATAAAATTTTAACCAAATAGTTCAATTTTCAACTAAAAGGATCAATTTTCAACCAAGAAGATTATATTTTTTACCGACAAAATCAAATTTCAAACAGGATTTATGAATTTTGACCTAAAAAGGATTATTTTGCAATGAAAAATCAAACAGTTGAATTTGCAGTTGATAAAATTTATTTTCAATCAAAACAACAAATTTTCAACCACATAGTTGCATTTTTAATTTTAAAAAATATGAATTTTCAAACTAAAAAGATGAATTTGCAACTAAAAAGATCAATATTCCACCAAAACTATAATATTTTAATTTGAAGTTAAAAAAGTTAATTTTCAATCGCAAAAAAGAATTTTCAAAGAAATAGTTGAATTTTCAGCCCAAGGGATGAATCTTAAACCAAACATATGAATTTTAAATTGAAAAAAAAATTCTTTTCCTGCCAAAAATCGAATAACTAAATTTGTGGTTGAAAAAATTAATTTTTAAGCAAAAAAGAACAAATTTTCAACAAAATGGTAAAATCCGCAAACCGAAACAGAATAAATTTAATCAAACCGTTACATCTTCATTTAAAAAATATAAAATTTATACCAGAAGATATGAATTTTCAAACTAAAAAGACGAATTTTTAACTAAACAAGATCAATGTTCCACCAAAACAGGATTAATAATATTTTCAGTTAAAAAAGTTAACTTTCAACAGAGAAAAAAAGAACAGAACAAATTTAAAAAAAAAAGTTAAATTCTCAGGGTAAGATCTTTAACCAAATACATAAATTTTCAACTAAAAATATTATTTTTAATTTAAAAATCGAATAGGTGAATTTGCAGTTCGAAATATTAATTTTTAACCAAAAAAAGAACAAATTTAAAACAAGAAGTAAAATCCTCAAACCAAAACAGAATAATTTCAATCAAACAGTTTCACTTCCAACCAAAAAAGATGAAATTTCTACCGGAAGATATGAATTTTCAGAGTGAAAAAATGAATTTTTAACTAAAAATATCAATTTTCTACCAAAACTGAAATAGTTCAATTTTCAGTTGAAAAAGTTAATTTTGCAAGCAGAAAAACAAATTTTCAACAAACTAGTTAAATTTTCAGCCTAACATATGAATCTTCAACCAAAAACTATTTTAATTTTAGATCAATAATACTGATTGAAATTAATCGAAAAAAGAACGCTTTTTTAACAAAAAATTCAATTTTTAACCAAAGAGATAAAATTTTAACTAAAAATATCAATCTTCAACGAAAGAGAACCGATTTTTCAATAAAATAGTTAAATTTTCAGCCTAAGAGATAAATCTTCAATCAAAAAAATTAATTTTTTTTAAAGAAGCAACTTTAACGTTAAAGTAGCTCAACTTTTCACCAAATATAGGTTGAATTTTCAAATATGAAAATAAGTTGAAAAAAATTTGAATAGTTAAATTTTCAATCAACAAGACAAATTTTCAACAAATCCGAAGAAATTTTCAAGAAAATATGTAGTTAAATTTTCAACCAAAGAGATGAATTTTCAAATTAAATTATGAGTCTTCAACGATAACATTTTTTTTAACAAGGTGGTTATATTTTGAACCAAGCAGTTAAATTTTTAACCAGAAAAAAATAAATTTTAAACCAAAAATGGAATAAATAAATTTCCAAACGAAAATTTTTTTTCAACAAAACATATGATAGCTGATTTTCTACAAAAAATTTTTTATTTTAAATCAAAACAGTTGAATTCAACAAAAAGGGTGAATTTTTAACAAAAAAGTTGAAGCCTCAAACGAAACAGATTAATTGTCAAACAAACACTTCCATTTTTAACCAGAAAATATGAAATTTCTGACAAAAAAGTAGAATTTTCATCCAAAACAGATTTTTCACTCAAGAAGGGAACAAGGTTTCAACGAAATTGTTGAATTTTTTACAAATAGTGTAATTTTTAACAGAATAGTTATTAATTAACAGAATAGTTTAATTTTCTACCGAATAGTTGAATTTTCAAACAAAAAAGTTGAATTTTTAACCAACAAGGATGATTTTTCAACAAAGTAGTTATATTTTTAGCCTGGGGGATGAATCTTCAACCAAAAAAATTAATTTTCAAACGAAAAATATTTTTATTTTAAAGCAATAACAGTTGAATAAAAACAAAAAAAATAATTTTTCTAATGTTGCTCAATTTTGCAACAAACATGGTTGAATTTTCAAGCAAAAAAATAATTTTTTAACCAAAGATGGAATATTTGATTTTTTAACCAAAAAGATTAATTGTCAAACACAAGCCGAAGGCATTTCGAACAAAAGAGTTAAATTTTCAACTAAAGACACATTCTTAACAAAGTAGTTGAGCTTTTAATGAACTAGTTTAATTTTTACCTGGAAAAGAGAAATTTTGAACAATAAATGGAATAGTTAAATTTCCAGTAAAAAAATCAACAAAAAATGTAATATATAAAAAAATATATGAAATATACAAAAAAAAAATTTTTAATAAAAAACAGTTGAATACAGCCTAAAAATACGAATTTTCAACAGCATAGTTGAATCCTCAACAAAAACAGATTAGTTTTCAAACAGTTGCATTTTTTACCAAAAAAGATGAAATTTGTACCAAGTGTTGAATTTTCAACCAAAAAGGATGACTTTTTAACAAAATTGTTAATTTTTAAAAAAATAGTTAAATTTTCGACCAAATAATCGATTCTTCAACCAAACAATATGAATTTTCAATCAAAAATATAATATCAGACAATTAAAAAAAAAATTAGCTTAACAAAAAATAGTTGAAAATCATTATACATTTAATCTGCAATCAGCAGATGTTATTTTCATAAATGATTTCTACCCCCGGTGTAAAAATTTTTACAAAAAAGTACAGAAAACTAAAACTATTTTTACAGGAATCTATAAATAAATACAATAAATTACAAATGAAATTACAGGAAAGTACAACTTTTTTCTATTATTGAGACGAATTTTGTACTTTTTTTGTATTTTTATGTACATTATTGTATTTTATTGTAATTTCAACTGAAAATTTTTTAATTAAAAGCTAATAGTAACATTATTACCTTGGAACTCGAATTTTTTCTACAATTTTTCAAGAATCCTGCAAAAGTAAAAAAAAACTACCTTAAAACCATCCAGATTCTTTTTTGCCAATTTTGGAAATCTGATTAAATATTCTTTTAAAATTAATTTTTCGACAAAAAAAAATTATTGTTAGTATTTCTAGAAATTTTTATACACATGTCTTATTCATTTAAAACCTTCTAAACTGCTTAAAAAGCTTATAAATTTTGTGTTCGAAATCTTCAAAAATCTGCATTGTGTACTAAATGGTTTGAAATCTTTCCACGCTTTAAACTATTTTGGAATCTTTTCAAACCTTCTAAATATATTTTAAACTTGCTCGATCATTTTCCAATCAAATAATTGTTCAATTGTCATTTATTAATCACAAAAGTTTGTCTTAAATCTTTTTATATTTTCTCTTAAAATTAATTTTTCGAAATAAACGATCATTTAAAATTTTCCCAACAAACTTAAGAATTTTTTTTATTTTCTTAAAACCTTTAAAGATCATTGAAAAGCTTCAAAATTTTATTTCGAAACCTTCAGAATCTAAATTTAGTTTCTTATTTTTCAAAATATTTTCCAGATTTAAATTAAGTTTGGATTTTCTCAAAGCTTGTAAATATCTGTTAAACTAATTCAAATTTTCTCTAAATTGGTAATTGTTCAATTGTGATTTATGCATAAAAATTCATTAATTTTACTTACATTCATTAAAAAATTTTTGAATACAACAACAAAAATTGTAAGTTTAAATTTAACACTCTGAAATATTAACGATGCGAGGCTTTCTATTTCAAATAGTTCAGTTTAAAATTGTTTAGTTTTCAACATTTCATTTATAATTGCTGATTTTAAATAAAAAAGTAAGATATTACTGAATATTAGAAAAATTTCATCCTTAATTTAAAAATTTCAAACTAAATGGTTAAAAATGTAATATTTTAGATTGAAACAATATTTGAATAGGAGTTGGAACTGAATAAGAGCGTTCAATTGTGAATCTATTATTCTGAAATTATTTTAAAATTAAGAATAGTTTATAAACTGTTCAATTTTCAATAATGGAACAAAAATTCAATGTGATTTATTATAATAGCAAAAATTCTTGGTAAAAGTGTATTATTTAAAAAAAATGTATTTTCTTGTAGAAAATTATATATTACATATTTTACAATTTAAATTTACAGTAAAGAAAGAGTCGAAATGTTGATGCGGATTCTAGAAGTATTGTTTGTGAAAATTTATATTTTTTTATCATTTTCTACAATAATTTACGTAAAATTAAAAGTGCTTTAATGACGTTAAACATCAAATTAAAAAAAATTTTAATCCTGTAGTTTTTTGTAATACCTTGTAGATTTTTACAACAAAGTAACAAAAAATATATTTTTAAAAAGTTATACAAATTTTTGAATTGTAGAAATTTATACTTTATTGTTAATTTTTTTACTTCTCTACCAGAAAATACAAGAAAAAAATTAGCTATTTGTATTTAACAGTATTTTATTGTTACATTTCGCACATTTTTCTACAAAAAAATTCAGATTTTAACAGAAAATTACAGTTGTGGAAATGTTGTACTTTCTTGTAAAAGTTTTTTCCACCAGGGACTACTACTAGCATATATGGGGCATTATTTTTCAAGTTTGATAATTTTTACAGGATAATTATGGATGTAAATACCAGTTTTTAGAAACCTTTTCATATATTAAAAATTTATTTTGTGCCAAAATGAGAAAAAATTTGCTATTATTCGCTATTTTGAGCTTCATCCATCTATTTATTGAATATTGACCTAAGTCAGTCACACTGAAAGAAAACAATTTTCAAGACAAAAACGAGCGATAAGCGAGCTAAAACGTGGGAGTTTTAATGTAGACAGACAGAACGCGTACTTTATCAGAGTGAACTCTCACTTATTCCAAGTCTCCCGCTCGGATATTTCAAGTCGCGAAGCCTCTTCACCTCCCACCACTGTCCCTGAACAGTCTCACTCGCGTCAGTGTCTGACCAATTAAAAAGAGGCCCGAAAAGCAGGAAGCCCTCGTTTCTTGCAAGGACGCACACATGCTTACATCGCGCACATCGATACAAGACAGGGGAGCCAATGAACGTCGCTTCATAAAATCACCCTACGACTCGCGGTAGAAGTGGGGGCCCCTGCAGACTTGGAATATCCAAACGTTCACGTTTCTCGGCCCTTGGAATAAGTGAGAGTGCACTGTATTATTAATATTTATCGGGATGAAGATGCTTTATTTTAATTCTGATGCATAAAATAATATTTATTAATGCAAAGTCGATTAAAAGACAGTATGTATAAACCATCATCCCTTTCTTCTTTACAAAGTAAACCTTCCGAGTTTGCAGTAAAATACGGCGCGTATCCGATTACGAAGTAGACATTATGCTGAAAAGACTGCAAAGCTAGATATTCTTGTTTTACAAGGAGAAATTACAGAGAAAGGATCGCGGTTTCACTGTGCAGATTTTCCTGAGATTGGTGGACCGAGATTTTACCTGAATGGAGAGTGTTCTATACACCGTGTTGATAGTGTCGTTACGTATTTGCACTTCCAAAATTAAAATTCTTTATTTGAACTGGTGCTAAATAAGGAAGAACTATTCCCTAGGCAGAAGGGAACACTTTCAAATTGGAGAGAGATGAAACAAGATCTCTAGATTTCAAAAACTATTGTTTCGCAAATCTCGAGCTAAGATTTGGCCTTATTTGTATAAAAGTGGTGACTGGGTCATTTGCCATTAAAATGCGCATGCTCATTCATCGCACCTTATTCAGCAATTTCTGGTGAAGCGCGGCCTTAGACAAATACGGAAGCCCCTATGCAGTCCTGGCCTGGCTTCTTGTGATTTTTAGTTTTTTTCCAAATCAAAACATTCTTTAGAAGGAAAACGGTTTCAAGAGGCTGAGGAAATAAAACAAAATGCGATGAAGCAGCTGTTAGTTATTCTAAAAGGTGACTTTGAGGATTGTTTTCAAAAGTGGGAGGATCGCTGGAAGAAGGTTCTGGCTTCCAAAGCGATTGGAAAAATCTTGAAAATAGAGATTTGCAACATAATTTATTGTGACAATTATTATTAATGAATCACATTTTAAATCTTTTGAATGCCTTTTAAATCTTTAAAATAAATCTTCAAAAGAACCAGTTAAAAAAAATATGATTTTTGAAAATTTGGTTAGAAAAATAAAAAAAAGAGGATGCCTGGCAGGAGGAGAATTCCTAGCAGAAGGAGGATGCCTGGCAGGAGGATGCTTGGCAGGAGGATGCCTGGCAGGATGATGCTTGGCAGGCGGATGCCTGGCAGGAGGATGCCTGGCAGGAGGATGCTTGGCAGGCGGATGTCTGGCAGGAGGATGCTTGGCAGGAGGATGCTTGGCAGGAGGATGCCTGGCAGGAGGATGCTTGGCAGGAGGGTGCCTGGCAGGAGGATTCTTGGCAGGAGGATGCCTGGCAGGAGGATGCTTGGCAGGAGGATGCCTGGCAGAAGGAGAGCTTTTTTGAAACACTTGTGTTTTTTGAAACTTTATTTTGTTGTCAAATAAAGGTTTAAGTATGCTCTACAAACTCTAAAAATATTAGAGCGGGACTGTGGACAAATTAATTTCCAGACCACAATTTTCATTTTCAAATTGTGTGTACACTAGATTTCGAAATTGCAAGATTGCATAGGATTGCAAAAAATTGCAAGAAATTTCATCGATTATAGGTGATTTATGATAGAAAATCAATATATAGAAAAAAATTATAAGATAATCAGTAATAGAATGAAGTATACAAAAATATTGTAGGAATTAATGTGAAAAGTAGAAAAACTACAGAAACGATTGATTCCAGATCACTCATAATCACATACGAAATAGAAAAAAAATAGCGATTCCACACAAACAAACTTTACACATCAAAAACCTGTAAATTCCCTTGATATCTTTAAAATAGCTTAAAATTTAATTTAAATACATGAAAACCTTTTGAAATCTCTTAGAATCCTTTAATACCTTCGGAAATATTTTTAAATCCATTAAAATTTCTTTAATTTGTCACAATATGTTGAAATCCCTTGAAACTTGTCAAATCCCCTACAATCTTAAAAATAATTAGATTTTCCATAAAATTCATTGAATCCAGTAAAGTTCTTTAAAGTTCCTTTAAATCTTTGAAAATCTTACCAAATTCGTCAGCCCTTGAAATTTTTTATATCTCTCAAAATTCTTTACATGCTTTAAGAAAAGATCAAAAATCCTTTGAAATAAAATAAAAATCCGTAGAATTGCTGAATATCCCTCGAAATCTTTGGAAATCTTAAAAAAAAAACTTTGAAATCCCCTGAAATTTTAAATTTCTCTGGCAAGCCTTTAGAATCATTTAAAATCCTGTAAAACTTTTGTGAAACGTAAAAATCAATTGAAAAAAGTATAAATCATTTAAATTTTCTTGAAATTGTTGATATCTCATAAAATAAAGTTATTTTCATTATTTAAAAAACTTAAAGTATTTAAAATCCTTCACATTTTTTTCAATTCCTTGAAATACCTTGAAATTTTTGAAATCCGTAGAAATCGCCTCGAAAAAAATTCAAATTATTTCCTAAAGTAGACATCATCTGAAATCCCTTGAATGAAAATTAAATTGAACTTATTCATTAAAATTCTCAAAAAAAAAACATTAAAATCCCTGGAGAATTAATAAAATCCTTAAATATAAAAAAATTCCTTGAAATGCGTTAAAATCCCTTGAAATCTTTGGAATCGCCAGAAATCCATTAAAAATTAATTTTTTTTTCATTTATTTTCTGAAGTTCAGTAGAAATCCCTTGAAATCTTTGGAAATCGTACAAAATTCTTTGAAATTCCCTGAAATTTTCAACATATCTTGCAATCCTTTCTAAATCCTTTAAAATCGTTTGAAAGTTTGGAAAACGTAAAAATCCATTTTAAAATGTATGAATAATTTGAAATCCCTTGAATATAAATTATATTAAATCTATCCACTAAAGTTGTCTAAAAAAAAAGTTAAAGTCGTTAGAAATTTAATAATATCCTTTAAATCTTTTGAAATTCCTAAAAATTTCTTAACATAACTTGAATCTGTTGAATCGCTAAAAATCTCTTGAAATCTTTGGAAAACCCACAAAATTCTTTGAAACCCCTTGAATTTTTTATATATTTTTGAAACCTTCAGAATCTCTTCAAAATTTCCTGAAATCCTTAGAAATTCAATAAAATCCTTCAAATCTTCTGAAATTCCTAAAAATTTCTTAAAATAACTTGAAATCTGTTGAATCGCTAAAAATCCCTTAAAATCTTTCGAAAATCTACAAAATTCTTTGAAATCCTTTGAATTTTTTATATATCTTGAAGACCTTCAGAATCTCTTTGAAATCTCCTGAAATCTTAGGAAATTCAATAAAATCCTTAAATCTTGTAAAATTCCTTGAAATGCCTTGAAATCCCTGAAAATCTTTGGAATTGCTAGAAATCCCTTGAAATATAATTCAATTTAATTTCCAAAGTTCACTAGAAATCTTTTGACATTTTTGGAAATCCTAAAAACTTCTTTGAAATTCCCTGAAATTTTTAATATATCTTGCAATTCTTTAGAATCCCTTAAAATCTTTGAAAAACGTAAAAAAACGAAAACTTGTCCTTTTGGTTTGAAAATTCAACAATTTAGTAAAAAATTGAACTATTTTGTTTAAAATGAACTTTTTTGTTAAAAATTTATATTTGTTGTTCAACATTCAACTAATGTGTTGGAAAGTTAAATTATTTCGTTAAAAATTAAATTATTTATTTGAAAATTCAACTATTTTGTTGGAAATTTGTTTTTTTTTGGTGCAAAACTAATTTTTTAATTAGAATTTGTAGTTATTCCATTTTTTGTTGAAATTTTTTCCTTTATAAATTGAAAGTTCAACTATTTACTGGAAAATTCATGTATTTTTTCGAAAATTTATCTATTTGGCTAAAAAATTAATGTTGCTTGTTGATCATTCATCATTTTGTTGGAGGATTCAACTATTTTGTTAAAAATTTGTTTTCTTTAGTTGAATTGAAACTAGTTAAAAATGTATACTTAGTTGAAAATTTAACCATTTCGTTGAAAATTCAGCTTTCCTGATTGAGAATAAACTTTCTTGTTGAAAATTCTTTTTTTCCCGTTTTGAAATTCAACTGCTTTTTAATACATCCTACTGTTCAGTTCAAAACCCTAACTATTTTGTTGAAAATTTGTCTATTTAGGTAGAAAATTAATACTGCTTGCTCAAAATTCATCTATTCGGTTGAAGATTCAATTATTTAGTTAAAAAATCGTCTTTTTGTCGTTGAATTCAACAGGTTGATTTTTTTTCAAAATTATTCTTTTTAACTGAAAATTGAACTATTTTATTTTTGGTAGTAGACCTCTCTTTTCAGTCAAGAATTAAACCATTCCCTCGAAAATTCATGTATTTTATTGCAAATTCGTCTTCGACTAGAAAATTAATCTTCTTGGTTGAAAATCCATCTTTTATGGCTGAAAATTGATCTAGTTTGGTTGAAAATTCATCTCTCTGTGCTAAAAATGAACTGTTTTGTCGGAAATTCAACTTTTGGGTTGAAAATTCAACTGTCTTCTGAAAAATTCGTCTTTTCGGCTTCAAAATTCAGCTGTTCGGTTGAAAATGCAACTACTAAATTTGTTTTGGTCAATAGTACTGGTGTTTGATGTATCGACCCAGATTTAAATATTATTTTTTAATCAGAAAAGTGTCCTATGTGACACTTTGTGACGTTAGGGCAGAACCCCGCACTCTTCAGAGTGCTATGTACATAATACGTGGACGCTCTGTTTTTGGCTGGAAAATTCAGCTATTTGGTTGAAGATTCAACCATGTATCGACCCGGACATAAATATCATTTTTTGATCAGAGAAGTGTCACGTGTTACAAAACCTGTGCGATCCACTCCTAGGTAACACTCTGTGACGTTAGGGCAGAACCCCGCACTCTTTAGAGTGATATGTAATATGTGGACGCTTCCAAAGAATAAAAAAAAAATTATTCGAATATAATTTTGTTTTCCAATATTGAATAGCCAAGTTGCACCAACTCTTTCTCAAAGAATGTTTCAAATATCTGGTGTTTGTTATTATTTTTAAAAGGTTTTGATATTTCTTTCATGTTTTAAAGCACCCACCCTACGTTAGATCGGCTCTTTAGCCTTCTCATGGTTTTACTATAGAATTAATTTTGAGCAACGATAGATGCGGAAGTACATGTTTCGAGAGTGCTCGGTGCCACCACCGTTGCTGACTCCCCGGCCATTGATTCGAAACCACCCCTTGGTAGTTCACACACGTGCGGAGCGAATGGTTCGCCGCATGTGTTACCACCACAGAGGTAATGTGCAAATACATGAAAATGTTCACACCAATCACATTAAATTTATCCTCATTTGAAAGCTACACACATCATTTGGAATTTTGTTGCTAAAAATTATTTTAAAACTAAAAAATCAGATTTAATTCAGCATTTAAAAAGATCCTGAGACTCTAAGACATGGAGGGGCCGATCGCAGCGAGCCTAAAAAGTAAAAAAATAAAATAAAAAGGTCGTGTCTAGGTTCACCGAAAGTCTGTAACCGTAGACCAAATAAAATCCGGTGTTTCTTGACACTTTGTAATTAAAATTATTGAAAAATCTCATCAAAATTCGGTGCAAGTAGAACAAATATTTTCGGCGAGCCAAGGGCAACTGGAAAAGGCGGCTAGGTTCAGCGAAATTAGGTGAGTTAGACCAAATATTTTCGGTGTACCTTGACACTTCGTAATCAAAATCCTTCAAAATCTTTGAAATCCTGTCAAAATTCTTTGAATCTTTTGAAATTCCTTGATACCCCTTGAAATATTATAAAATGACTTCAAATTTTTGTAATCTGTTGAAATGCCATTAAATCCCTTGAAAACCCTCATAAAATTCACGTGACCTAATCACGGCAATTTTTATAGCGAAATTGGATTTGGTATTAAATCAGGATATATGATTTTTTGATAGTGGAAAAATCCCACAAGATATTTTTTGAAAAAATCGCAAACTTCTGGAGCTTTGCGTTTTTGGGCAATTTTTTTTAAAATACCATATCTTTTTTTTATAACTGAACAATTTAACAATTTGAACCATCAGAAAATTTTTTGATACATTACTGTTTATATATTTGATAACTGTTGATATATTTGATTAAAAACTTTGAAAATCCCTTAAAGACGAATTTTCAATTAATAAAGTTTTTTCAGTCAAGAAAAAAATGTTCATCCAAATTAATAAACATGCAAGATAAAAGACGAGTTTTCTGTAAATCGGTTGAATTATTCACCCAAAAATACACATGAATTTTCAAGAAAAATGTCGAATTTCGGCAAAACAGTTGAATTTTTAGCCAAAAAAGAGAAAATTTCAAAAAAAGATTAGTTTCCTACCAAAAAAAAAATTCTACCAGTAAAGATCACTTTTCGAACCTTCAAACCAAAAAATAAATGTTTAACAAAGTAATTCAACTTTTGACCTACTAGTTCAATTATCAATTAAAAAAGATCAGTTTTCAACTACAATAAATGTTTAATAAAACAATAATTGAAAAAAAATGGTTCAATCTTCATCAAAGTAGTTCGACCCTCAACCAATAATTAAATAGATATATAAATATATTCCAACCAAAAAATATTCTAATTTCAAATCGAAAACAGTTGAATTCAACCAAAGAAGACGAATTGTCAACTAAACAAAAATTTAACCAAAAATAGAAACCTTATATTTGCAGTTAAAACAAAAAAATTTTAACTGTAAAAAAATGTTTCAATTTTCAACCAAAAAATATTGATTTTCAGCCAATAATAAAACAGCAGATATATAAATACTTTAACCAAAAAATATTTTAATTTCAAATCTAAAACAGTTTAATTCAACTGAAAAAGACGAATTTTTAAGTGAAAAAGATAACTTTTCAACCAAAAATATAAACCTTACCTTTGCAGTAAAAAAATAGTTTCAGACCAAGAAAATGAACATTCAACAACAGAAATTCACAAAGTAGTTCAACTTTTGACTAATTAGTTCAATTTTCAATTGAGAAATTTTCAATTTTTTTTTTCAATTTTCAGCCGAAGAGATGAATTTTTAAATAAACTGATGAATCTTCAGCTAGAATAGTTTCATTTCCAGTTGGGAAAATAAATTAAAAAAAAAAAACAATTTCCAGCCAGAGCAATAAATTTGTATCTAAAATAATAATGAATCTCCAAAAAAAAAAAAAATTTCCTAATAAAATGGTTCAACCTTTAAACAAGTAGTTCAATTTTTAACCAAAAAAAGATCGATTTTCAACCAATAATGAAATAGTACATATATGAATATATTTCAACAACAAAATATTTGAATTTCAAATCAAAATCAGTTTAATTCAACCAAAAATGTCGAATTTTCCAAAAAAGAGTTTAATTTTCAAGCAAGGAAGATTTCAGTTGAATTGTCAACTAAAA
This sequence comes from Andricus curvator, assembly GCA_932195095.1. Lineage (NCBI taxonomy): Eukaryota > Metazoa > Arthropoda > Insecta > Hymenoptera > Cynipidae > Andricus > Andricus curvator. Next base: position 78,889 of record CAKNYM010052370.1, read on the forward strand.
AGGATGACTTTTTGAAAAAATTTTTAATTTTCAACTAAATAATAAAATTTGTAATAAAAAATATTATCGTCCGGAGGAAGCAATTATAAAACTTTTCTTCAACCATCAATATTCAAAGACCAAAATCTTAATCTTTTAAAATTGTCAACATAGAATTTTTAGAAGAAATTTTCTGAATTTTGCAAGATTTTTTCAAAATCTCTGGCTTTCCCCTGACTTTCCCTGACCAATAGAAATCCCTGATTTGATGCGAATAAATATTAATTGACAGAAAGCTGCCCTATTTTTGGAAACAATTTTAAGAAAATTTTCTGGAAAACCAGAATTGTTCAATTTAGTTACTGTATTATTTAACTGCTTCCTCATTTCATAGATGTCACAAGATCCTCTACATCATTATATTAAAATATGTTGTTATAAACAAAAGATGTCACATAACATTCTGCAAAATAAAAATAAATTTGATTAATGATTATAATTAAAAATAACAATTATTATACCAATTCATTTTACATACAAAAAAAATCAAAATAGAGAAGACTAAGATCGAAAACTTTTGAATATTCTCTCCGTGTTTGCCTTTGCAAGTAAACAGTTCAAATAATTATTTTTAATTCATTCATTTTTATCGGACTGGTTATGGCATTCCTCAGAAAAAAAACCTTTTTTTTGGCTCCTCAATGTTATGAAAAAGGCGTTAACTCATTACGGCGCTTTTCCAAAATATTTCAGCGCCAAAAATGCATCGAATAATATAAAGAATGCCGTTATCTCCGAGTCAACGGTGTTTTGCGATAATTATGAAATAATTATTTTTCATAAAACTAATAATTTTTAAAACTGGTTTTCCTAATTATATGTATCTTATATAAGAGTGTTTAACGTCCGAGAATCCAAAATAGGAGAAAAAAGAACAACAAAGTTGTATCAACTCTATCGGACAAGGTAATTAAAATCTTAAAACCCCAACGTTTCAGATATACACCATTTCCATTATCAGGGAAACCAATTTATATAAATCTAAAAAATGTCATAATAATGTTACTAATATATTAATATGAACAATTTAAAAAAAAGCGTAAATAATAAAGATGTAAATAACACACTTACAAAATAGTTACGAAAGTCCTAGTCATCTCTTTGGAGTAGAGTTCAATAATTGAGATCAATTTAAAAAGTCAGAAGTAAATATAAAAATATATATCAACAGATGTCGATTAAAATATCACGTATAAAATTTCTGTAAAAGGAAATTATAATTTGATTAGCAAATAATAATAGCATCATAAAGATAGAGGTTAAGTTCAAAATAATAAAGAATTATAGTTACCATATTCCAATTCAAAAAAGACTTCAAAAAGTTTGTGTGGTGAATAAAATTAAAATAATTTAAACAAACTGTTAACAAAATAAAATTTATAAATTTTAAAAATAGATTTTTTATTATTGATGGAAAGGCATCCTGCTCTCATAAAGATAACTGCAAAAGTGTCTGTCAAGGAAAATCAACTAACCTAACATACAGTAGAAGTGAAGAAAAAGGCGCCAAATTTGAAATGTAATATAACAGCTGAAGTATTAAAAATGGTAATTTAAGAAGTAGAAACAAGCAAGATAAGTTAATTTTTTTGTATTCAATATGAATTTTATAAGAATAATTCTAGAACATAATTGTGAAATTCATTAAGATGGTCAAGATCAGTGATTTTATTGAGGCAGTTATCCAGTTCTTTTTTAATAAATACCATTTCAGCAAAGGCTCTTTTTATAGGATGATTCTCTTGATGCAGAACTTTAATCTCATCCCAAAGGAAAAAATGAGAAATATTATAATATTATTATATAAGTGGTCGTTAAGAACATTATTGTAGTTTAATCTAACACTATCCTGGTGTTCTTTACGTCTAATGTGTAAAGGTCTTTTAGTTTGTCCCATATAACATTTACCACAATTACAAGAGAAACAGTAAACAACGTTCATTTTTCTAAGGTTTCTAATTGGTCTTTGCCTAATTTAATCATTTTATCAAGTTTAGAATGAATACTAAAGGTGGTGCTAATTTTATAAGTTTTGAAAAGTCTTTTTATATTTTCTGAAATTTTACCATAGTATGGAATAGTAATAGTGCTTTGAGGATCAAATTCTTTTTTAATAATGTTATTAGAGTTATTAATTCCGTTTTTGTTATTAAGTTGTTCTAATCTATCATCAATTTGTTTATCAATAATATCCAGTCGAAAGTTATTCAGGAAAAGATAATGTTTTACTATTTTTAATTTGTCGTTATGAAATTTATTATCCGAAAGTAGAATAGCTGAATCAACTAGGTTCTTTATAATAGCTATTTTCTGTTGGAATGGATGTTTTGATAGAAAATTAAGTAAGCGGCTACAATATGTTGATTTTCGAAACCAATTAGCAGAGATGGTACCATCATCATTTTTGATAATGCTAATATTAAGAAAGTGAATAGTATTAATATTTTCTATTTCATGTGTTAATTGTAATCTTTTATGATTTGATTTAAAATTTTTGATAGTAATTTCAATTTTGTCTTCAGGAATAATTAAAAATGTATCATCTACATAACGAAAGTAGGTAAGGATTTGAAAATCTAGTATTTTGAAAATCTCGGATTCTAAATCTTACATTACCATGTCGGCTAAATTATTGGAAATAGGAGAACCCATGGGAGTTCCAAAAGATTGTCTATAAAAAATATTATTAAATTGAAAATAAGTGTTATCCATTAAGAATTTCATTCCTTCTTTGAATTTATCGAAAGGTAAGGCAGGAACTTTCTCAATATATGGCCATCTTTTTTCAATACTATTAGGAACCAATTCTACAGGGTCGTTAGCAAAGAAAGAAGTTGCATCAAGAGAGATCATAATTTAATCAGCAGGAATAATGATTTTATCTAGTTTGTGTTTCAAATCAATAGCATTAGATGTATCTTTCTCTCACATTTTTTTTAATCTTGCGAAACAGGGCAGAAAGATTGTTTCTATATTTCCTGATTTTGAAATAAATTTTCTGGTGTGCTGACTAACAGGAAATTTCGGAAACACGTCATAGCTTGAATGTATTGGAAATGTGGAGGTATGTATGAATTTGTGGCTGGTGTAGGTAGGTTGGTAGGTAGGCACTAAAGCTAAGGTTGGAGGGTCCTCACCGCCGCAACATTACGCTGATTGCCTGAATTATCCGCAACCAGCCCGCCTACTCGATACATACATAAGCCCTGGTATGCCTGCATTTACTCTGTTGGAGCTCATGTACTCCGACACAGTGCCCATATACATATATATCTATATATCTATACATATGCCTCTATTTATGCGTATATGTTCAGTTATGTATATGTATATGCATAGTTGTATATATGTATATGTATCTGTATATGCATATGTACATGCATCTGTATATACATATGTATATTTATATGTATATGCATAGTTATGTATAGATATCAAGAGACATGCATACCATCGAAATATACCTGCAATTCAACACCTCAGCTAACTAAGTACACGTATCGTCACGGAGGCAATGCTAACGTATTCCGGCGAGGTTTACGAGGAGAAAATTGAAAACAGAGACATGTATGGAAGTGCAGACGAGCTGCTTCGTGTGAGATAATATAGGTTAACTTATGCTTTATGCAGAAATGCGTGAAATGAGAAGATCGTAAATGGGCTCAGTTTCTGCAAATAGGGGTTACACTGTTAATCGAATTGGAATGAATATAATTAGAGCCATTGAAATTTGTAAAAAAGAGTATCCCAAAATTTATTGTTTCGGAAATTTTTGACCAAGATTAGGAGATGAGCCTGGGTCAGTGGCGACTGGGTCCTGCACTACGAAAACGTACCTGCCCATTCATCGCAGCTTATGCAGCAATTTCTGGTGAAGCACTCAAAAACACATCTGTGTAGATATTCTGCTGAGTCAGGAATCAGTCTCTGAGCAATCTGACTTTCCTGATGAAGAAGCTTAACATCTACAATTTTTTAACAATAAATTGATAATACAATTATAACGAAATCAATTATTTTCTTTCCAAAAAAGTGGTGAGATGATATGTCTCGAAAATCTCGAAATGACTGTTGTTGAAAACCTGATGAGAAAAAACCCTGGATATTAGCATTTACTAACAATTTTAGGTTATGTTAGCGTTTTACACCAGAAATCAATACTTTTTATCCGAAATAATTCTTACGTTTTTCGGTTTTATTAGCGTTTTCTACCGAAAATTGAGATTTGAAACCAAAATCATTACATTTCAAAGGTTCATAATTTTTTTTAAATTTTAAGTTACATCAGCGTTTCACATTAAAAATTGGTATTTTACATATTTTTAAACAAAAATTATTATAATTTGGGCAAGATTGATAATCTTTCAACAATTTTGGATTATGTTAGTGTTTTTGTCGGAAATTGGCATTTTTTATAAGAAAACAAAGATTTTAAAGATGAATCACAAATTTGAACAATTTTAGGTTGTGTTGTCGACTAGCAACGAATTTACAGAAAATCGGTTGTTATAAACAAAAATTATTATATTTCGAAAAAGATTCACAATTCTGAATAGTTTGCTATTTTGCTAATATTTGTCGTAGGAAATTATTAAACATTGAAAAAAAAATATTAGATTAAAACAAATATTTACAATTTATAACAAATGTTGGGTTATGTTCGCATGTTTTATATAAAATTTATATTTTCAAACAAAAAATCATTAGCCCCATGATTTTTGTTTAAAATAATGAAATTTGGAAGCTTGAAGAATTTCGGATTGTATTAGTGATTTTCGTCGGAAATTGAAATTTTCATTTAAAAATAATTAGATTTCGAAGAAATTTAATAATTTCTGAACAATTTTAGGTAATATTGGCATTTTACACTGATAATTGGTATTTTCAAACAAAAATCATTACAATTTGAACAAGATTTGAATTATTTCAACAACTTTGGATTATGTTAGTGTTTTTCGCCATAGATTGGTATTTTTCACCAAAAAAATTATATTTGATAGAAAATTTACAATTTTTGAACAATTTCAAGTTATGATAACATTTTGCACCATAAATCGGACAAGAGTAGTCACTTCCTATGTATTTTGGGTCGCTGAATCCGAATCCAAGGTCAGAATTCCGCCACCACCCTCAGGTTTTTTTATAACCTCAAAAAACATCGTTTTCTGGATATTTTTTCATTAAAAAATATGTAAAAAACCGTGTTTTTTCAACTTTGACCACAAATTCGGATTCAGCGGCGAAAAATACATAGAAATTGTCTTCTTTGGTCAGCTGGGCCCAATGCTGTGTTATGTTAGTATTTTCGCCACAAATTGGTATTTTAGAACAAAAATGCAACGGTTTGATTGTCAGTACAAAAAGTATTATACATTAGTTCTTGAGTTAAGATATTAAATTTCTGAAATTATCAAAAATATTTTCCTTGGTTTTCTTTTTTATTATTTCAGATAATAGATTTTATCAAATACAAAATTTTTTATTAATATTTATTTTAAATTTCAATTGAAAAATTGCTTAAGAAAAAAAAAATCGCGCACAGCACGCAAGTTTGTTTTCTAGTCAAATTAAATTAAAATTGTTAAGTTTTATCAATAAAAAATATATTACTAATACAAAAGTAATTTATTTAATCATTCAAATTTTTTCATAAGTACAAAAAATTATAATCAAAAAAACTTAATTTCAAAATAAGGCGCGCGAACAGGTTTTTTAAATTTCAAATGTTTGAAGTATTTCTTCTGTTCACAACTTTGTCAGAATGTACATTTTAAATTGTATGAAATTTAAATATACTAAGACCTAACATTTAATTATTTTTTATTTCAAAACATCTTGAATGAATAGATAGCATTAAAAATAACAATTGAAAATTTTACTTCTTACATTTTCGAAAGAATATTTATGAAATTTTATTCCTATCTTCATTTATGCCAAAATTATTTCAGTTTATAAGGTGATTTTTGTTTTTAATTCAATTCAGAGTAAGGCAAACGTCCAAGTAATCGCCACCATAAGAGATTTCATTGACTTCAAATATTTCGAAAATTGTTTTGGAAGGATTAGTTAAAAAATTATTGGTACTGATTGAAGCATTGAACATCCTAGAATATTATAAAAATTGGTTTTACATTATATTTAATATTACTTCTTATTGATAAACAATTAAAAGTCAAAAAGCACCGATGTCCCAGTCACCGCCATTTCCAAATCTGCCATGTACTAGTAATCCCCAGTCGTTGTCCCAGTCTTCGCCAAAAAGGTTAAGTTTTCTTGAAATCAGTTTTTAGTGATTTGGACGTGTATTTCAAGTGTATCTTTGTATTTTAAGTATACTTTAATGAAATGAAAGATGTATTGTTAGTTTTATATTGATTGAGAGATTGAGGCCTCCGAGATGAAATTCGTCGATACATAACCTCAAAATCGAATCTTCTGATAGTTCCAATACGTCTGATGGACATTATAATAATTAATCATAATAAAAATGAATTTTCTTTTAAAATTTTAGTTTTTATTTAAATTAAAAATATTTTCGAATAAAATTAATATTTTATTTATAAGAAATAAAGTGGTCTCAAAAATAAATCGAAGTAAATATTTATTAGAATTTTTATCACGATAAGTGATAACTAAAATGATGAAATTCTTTTATAATGCTGAATATTATAATTAAAAATTATTAACACTTTCCTTTTTAAAATAAAATTCGAAAAATGATATTGAGTTGTATAAAGTCATATAAACTAACTTTGTTCTATAAAATGGCTAAGTACAACATAATTACATGGGATGCAAAAATTTACACACTGGTAATTTGTATAATTAACTTTTTTGCAACATAAATTATAAACACAATGACGAAATTTGATAAATTGCAGTGACTAAAAAAATCATGTGTATTTGGAGGTTATGTTCTGTTTACGTTGTCAGAACATTAAAACTATCAATAATTATATATCTGTTACACATTTTTCTTTATATTATGCAGTATAGATTAATGTTAGCTAATGAAAAACTACTCAATAAATATTGACTTTACTAAAAAATGATAATAAACTAAAAAATTGCTGATGAAATCACTATAATAGTCATGCCAATATTTTACATCACCTTTTTTCAGTTTTAAGCACTAATTTATATTACGATTACTTTTCACGCAGTAACAAGTCAGTTCTCCGATTTCATTTCACGCCTTTTTGAAATTAATTAAATCATTATTTGTAACGAAATATGGAAATAAAATTTTGACAGATTCGTCCCGCGATTACTCGAGCAACTATGCTTTTGAAATGTCCCTATAATCGCGCCCGATATTTCTCGAACGGGAAGGTACTAAATCAAGAATTTGCTTAATTTTATGAAACAAAAATGATCTTTCATTAAAAAAAAAATTTCATAACTTTCATAACCTAAATGTTAAGCTATTTTCCACGTTTCGTGATTCATGGCCACCGGCAATACAAATCAATTTTTTTTACCCATGTGCACTATTTGTACAAAAAAACTAATTTGGTTTCCATAACAAGCACTGTTCAAACTTACTTAAAAATATTTTAGGAATGTATTTTAATGCGGAAAATACTTAATTCTGGCGTTTACACTTCAAAACTGGCGATTACTGGGACCGCGGGGATTACTGGGACGTTTACCTGAGTAGACAGTTTTTAAAGAACAAAAATAGATTTATTCCTTATTCCTATAGACAAATGCATAATTTGAGCAATTTTTTTTAACGTGCTTTTTGCTCGACAGTGATGTTTCAAGAAATTATATTATCTACTTATGACAATTTTGCGACATTTATAAACAAGTTTTATGAAAGAATTCCTCGTTTGAGCAATATTTTAGTGTTTAAAGTATGTTTTTTTTAAACATGCTTTGTTGGGCTTGCCAATATCAATTTAAAGTAGCCGTCTTCCTTAAAGTGCGGGTTTGTTGACAAAATTTGTTAATAACAATCACGGTTATACAATGACAATATATTTTACTGAAGCATAACTCGGAAGGTCAACAAAACATGTTTTGAAAAAACTACATTAAATACTCACAAATTGCTCAAAATGGGAATTTGTAACATTTTCTTATTATCATAAGAAATATATTTATTTTTGTTTTCTAATGTTCGGATATTACTTTAAATTAGATTGAAAACAAAAATCACCTGATAACTATCCGAAATCCTTCAAAAATCATTTACCATTGTTTATAACAATGAATTTGTTGGTGAACAATTATTTATTTATAATAAAATATCAGATATGTTTTTCAGATGCTTATTCATCGAATGCACACTAATATCTATTATTTCAAATTAATTACGTGTTATTAACTCAACAATATCTCAAATTTCACATATTTTTCAATTTTATGTTTAAATAAAGTCAATATTTTTTTTAATCGGCCTTGAAGGACCTCTTAACAATTTAGTTCGCTCTAAATAAGAAATTATAATTTGAAATCCATTAAAAATTATAGCTAGAATCGTATTATGAACATTTTTTTGTCATTTTAGCACACTATGTAATGGTCTCTAAAAGGTTAATAATGTTTTATTTATATTTGTATAATTATTTATGGTAGTCAATGATAATTATTATATTATTAATTATCTGGAATTCATTTTTCTATAAAAATAAAAAAGGTAGATGTGCTTTTTTTACAAAGATCAGCGGTTCAAATTTACCCTCGAATCCGGGTGAAGAAACTTAACATGTACATATGCTATTTGATATCAGGAAATCGGCCCAAATAATGACGGAGATCATGATGAAAAAAAAACACATCTACATAAATTTGTTTTTTAGAATGCTAGGACTCAGCATGTCCCAAATCCTGGAATTTGTTCAGATATGCTACACATTTGTGGAGATATGTTGTTTCTTTATCAGGAATTCTCGAAAATCGCTGTTGATAAGCTCATCAAGACCTAATTATCTCAAGATTTAATTAAAATTTTTAATGATAATTAGCATAGTTAAGTTTGTCTGCCCATGATAAATCCAAGGATATAAAAAAACTAATTTTTGATAAAAAAGCAGTTATACAGTTTCTTCATCAGGACGGCAGTGTATCACATAAAAAAGAATAAGTTAAACACTAATTTCAAGGTACCATTTACCCGAAACAAAAATCACACATGGTAGTGTGAATGCAACGCTGCAAGAAATGAATTTCTTAATTATATCCATGTCTAAATATGCTTCCCTGTGATGTAGGGTACGATATGCCGACCACTTGGGGTACGATGTACCGGCTACTTGCGGTTCGAAATCCAAAGTAAAACAGCTCGGCATTTCGTACGAAATGCCAAAAACAGCACGCTCTAATTCCAGAAAGAAAACCAGAAATTTGTTAAAAGTTGAAAAATATCTCTTCGATCTTTTTATTAGATACGGGATGTCAATATTTGACTAATCTGGATCGGAATGGTCTCGATGTCGTCAATATTGTTTTCGTGACTAGCGTACGGGTTCGGATTAATAAAATCGCACGGCTCATAAGCTCAGCTTATCAGAAGAGGGAGGGAGTTGGGAAGGCGGGAAGGAAGGAAGGATAGAGGGGATGACTCGACGAAATCATCCCCGTGGAAAGTCTCGGTCATGAATTCATTTCATCCTCATGCGGGGGTCGTCTACTGGGAAGAGCGGGGAAGGGTTAAGGACGCGTATCATACCGCTTGATTAATGTACTTCACCCGCATCCACTGTGCCACCCTGGCCCATAAGGGTAGCCTGCACGGACACGCGTATCATTTGTTACGACCCCACTACCACCAACACTACATATACATACGCACATAGGTATATATGTTTATATGATACCTATATATACTCGATCGCCACCTTCGCGTCGCGGTGGTCCTAATGACCATGAATTTGTAATGATGCGAAGCGTTTTGAATTTGAAGCAGCATCGCCGCTCTGGACACAGGAACACATATATAGAAAATACATATTAATACTGAGGACTTCACCCGTATGCAAATCGATTATGCACGCTAGAAAAATGTTTCCGCTCCCACAAGCACGTGTTCACTCTCCACGCAGAATATTTAGATTGGGATGCATTAAACTCGTTTTTTCGAATTAGGTTTATTAAGGTTCTGCATGAAGTATTGACAATTGCTGGTCCATTTCCTATTGAGAGTATTCTGCCCCTAGGCGGAAAAATTATACATAGTTGGAAATATTACATACATATTAGGTGCATATTACACATTACATACATATTACATATGTAATATGTGCATATGTAATATGTACATACGGAGAAAAGTGTTCACCGAAATATCAAAAATTGTCCCAAGAGAAAGGGATGATTAAACAATCACTGAGAATAGCTTCACGTGATATGTGTAATATGTACATATTACAAGTAAATAATAAAATATAAAATAAATATACCAATAAAAATTCATTAAAAAAGGGGAAAAGAGTTCACCGAAATGTCACAAATTGTCCCAAGAGGAAGAGATGATTGAAAGATCACTGAAAATAGCGTCATGTGATATATGTAATATGTACATATTACACATATCAAATGACGCTATTTCCAGTAATTTTGTAATCATCTCTTCTTCTGATTAATAAATAACTGAAAATAGCGTCATGTGATATGTGTAATATGTACATATCACATTTAGTACATATTACATATGTACATATTACATATAACATTACGCTATTTTCAGTGATTTTTTAATCAGAGGAAGAGATGATTAAAAAATCACTGAAAATAGCGTCATGCGATATGTTTAATGGTTAAAAGATAATTTTTTTTTGACGAAAAATCTACCATTATATTTTTTGTTCGAAATTCATCTTGTTTGGTTCAAAATTCTACTATTTGTTTGAAAATTTAATTATTTTGTTAAAAATGCGAGCATTTGGTTAAAAGTAATCTTTTTTTGGTCAAAAATTCAACTACTTCGTTGAAAGTTGAACTACTTTGTTGAGAATTAATTTTCTCAGTTGAAAAAAAAAATTAAACTATTTTGTTGAAAATCCGTTGAAATTGTGGTTGAAAGTTAATTTTTGTATTACAAAGGACCCCGCACCAAATGTACAGAAAAAAGCCTTATGATAAAAAATTCTAAAAAAAATTTTTTCTTGTATTTTCGAACCTGCAAACTAAAAATTCGAAAGAAAAATGTCAGAAAGATGGACAGTTTTTAGACAAACACTTGTCCAAAGTTTCGATTTTTACATGTATTTTAATGGAAAAATGCTTATTTTAGCAAAATGTTTTTTTTTCTCAAAAACGCTATGATAGATTTGACTAAAACTTTTATATTTTGACGATCAGGCGTACCGAATCAAAAGATCCATACCCACGAACTAGAAATATTAACGATTCTTTGGATATACAGCATGTTTTTGGGGGTGTTTTTGTACCCTAAACATCCAAATAACATATGTAAATCATCATTTCTTAGTAACTAAAATAAATGGAGATTTTTATTGATCTTCTACGGCATGAAACGACTTTTCAATAAGTGGAGTAAGCGTACATAGCAAGAATATGTTTTGACTTAATTTTAGGGGATGTTTTACCATCCCTTAAACAATGAGTCTGAAGTTCCTAACGCATTAATCAATAACGAAAAATAATTTTATTTTTAAATGCATGAAAGCTGATATTTTATGACAGAAAATAGTCGCGTACAACCCTAAAAACTTCTTAAAGCACTTTCAACCCCTCATCAGATATAAAACTCACCCAAGCTACCCCTAAATATTTTTAAAATTCAACAAAACCAACCTAATTCAAAAATCCGCCCAATTTTTGCTGATAATAATTTCAATTGATGCCAAAGGGGCACACATAAAGTCCCAACCCTTCAGCACATGTAGAACTCACCCCAGCCACCCCCGAATATTTTAAAAGTTCAATAAAGTCACCCTAATTCAAAAATACGCCAGGTTTTTCTGATAATGGTTTCAGTTGATGCCAAATGGACAAAAAAGTGTCTCAATCCCTCAGCACATATAGAACTCACCCCAGCAACCCCTAAATATTTTTAAAATTCAATACAATCACCCTAATTTCAAAGTACACCAGGATTTTTCTGAAAATGTTTTCAGTTGATGCCAAATCTAAAATGCCAAAACTAAAATGATCATTTTCCATTAAAACACATGTAAAAATTGGACCTTTGATAAGTGCGTATCTGGAAACTGTCATTTCTTCTTACTTTTTTGAATTTATTGAATTTTTAAAGTATAAAAAAAATATTTAGACTTGGATAGTTTCCACATGTACTGAGGTGTTGAGACTTTTTGTGTGAACCGTTCGCATCAATTGAAAAAATTATCATCAAAATCCTGGATTATTTTGGAATTGGGCGGTTTATATTGAATTTTAAAAATATTTGGGGGTGACTGGGGTGAGTTCTATACGTGCTGAGGTTTTGAAACATTTTTTTGCCCATTTGGCATCAACTGAAAACATTTTCAGAAAAATCTTGGTGTACTTTGAAATTAGGGTGATTGTATTGCATTTGAAAAATATTTAGGGGTGACTGGGGTGAGTTCTATACGTGCTGAGGGTTTGAAACTTTTTTTTGCCCATTTGGCATCAACTGAAAACATTTTGAGAAAAGTCTTGGTGTAATTTGAAATTAGGGTGATTGTATTGAATTTTTAAAATATTTAGGGGTTGCGGGGATGAGTTCTATATGTGCTGAAGAATTGAGACACTTTTTTCTCCCTTTGGCATCAACTGAAAACATTATCAGAAAAACCTGGCGTATTTTTGAATTAGGGTGACTTTATTGAACTTTTAAAATATTCGGGGGTGGCTGGGGTGAGTTCTACATGTGCTGAAGGGTTGGGACTTTATGTGTGCCCCTTTGGCATCAATTGAAATTATTATCAGCAAAAATTGGGCGGATTTTTGAATTAGGTTGGTTTTGTTGAATTTTAAAAATATTTAGGGGTAGCTTGGGTGAGTTTTATATCTGATGAGGGGTTGAAAGTGCTTTAAGAAGTTTTTAGGGTTGTACGCGACTATTTTCTGTCATAAAATATCAGCTTTCATGCATTTAAAAATAAAATTATTTTTCGTTATTGATTAATGCGTTAGGAACTTCAGACTCATTGTTTAAGGGATGTTAAAACATCCCCTAAAATTAAGTCAAAACATATTCTTGCTATGTACGCTTACTCCACTTATTGAAAAGTCGTTTCATGCCGTAGAAGATGAATAAAAATGTCTATTTATTTTAGTTACTAAGAAATGATGATTTACATATGTTATTTGGATGTTTAGGGTACAAAAACACCCCCAAAAACATGCTGTATATCCGAAGAATCGTTAATATTTCTAGTTCGTGGGTATGAATCTTTTGATTCGGTACGCCTGATCGTCAAAATATAAAAGTTTTAGTCAAATCTATCATAGCGTTTTTGAGAAAAAAAAACATTTTGCTAAAATAAGCATTTTTCCATTAAAATACATGTAAAAATCGAAACTTTGGACAAGTGTTTGTCTAAAAACTGTCCATCTTTCTGACATTTTTCTTTCGAATTTTTAGTTTGCAGGTTCGAAAATACAAGAAAAAATTTTTTTTAGAATTTTTTATCATAAGGCTTTTTTCTGTACATTTGGTGCGGGGTCCTTTAACTATTCCATTTTTTTTTGGAAATTAATCATTTGTAGTTCAAAATTCAACTATTTGGTTGAAAATTCATCTTTTTCAGTCGATAATTAAAGTTCTTAGTTGAAAATTACTACATTTTGTTGATAATTAATCTTTTTTGTATAAAATCAATCTTATTGGTTGAAAAATCAACTTTTTAATTGAAAATTCAAATCTTTGGTGGAATGTTGAACTCTTCCTAAAAACTATTTTTCTTAAGATGTATACTTTTAGTTGAAAATTCATCTTTTTTGTTGGTAATATAACTGTTGTGTTGTCGTTTTTTCTTTTAATTTTTCAAATTGAAAATTGGTATTTTCTCTTTGATAACTCATGTAGTTTATTGAATTTTGTCTTTCTAGGTTAAACTGAACAGCTTTTGATTAAAAATTAAAGTTTTTGTTAAAAAAATCAAATACTTGATTTAAAGTGGAACAAAATTGTTAAAACTATTTTTTTATTGAGTATTCAGCATTTTATTTGAAAATTCAACTATTTGGGCGTAAATTATCTTCTTTGTTCAAAAATTATATTTTTGGGTTATAAATTCATTTGTTTTATAAACACTTTGTTTCTTTTTGGATTGAAAATTCAAAAATTTGGTACGAAATCAAACTATTTGGTAAAGGATGAAGTTTTTTTGTTGAAAATTCGTATTTTTCACTTGAAAATTCAACTACTTTGTTAAAAATTAATTTTGTTGGTTGAAGATTTATCTCTTTGGTTAAAAATTGAACTATTTTGTTGCAAAAAATATCTTTTTGTGAAAATTAATTTTTTCGACTAGAAATGTAATTATTCTATTTTAGGTTGAAAATTGATATTTTTAATTGAAAATTAATCGTTCCTCGTTAAAAATAAATATTTTTTTTGTGAAGATTGAACTGTTTTTCAGAAAATTCAACTTTTCGAATTGAAAATTTAACAAATTGGTAGAAAATTAAACTACTTAGTATAGAATTAACTTTTTTGTTAAAAATTCATATTTTTGGTTGAAAATTCCACTACTTTAGTGTACAATTATACTATCTGGTTAAAAATTAAACCATTTATTTGAAATTTGAATGATTTTATTGGAAATTCGTTTTTTTGTTGTTAAAAATTCATTTTTCTTATATCGCTCTATTTGATAGAAAAATCAAGTATTTTTCCATAATTTGTCTATTTGGAAAGATAATTAATCTTCTTTGTTGATAAATCATAATTTTTATTAAGGATTCAAATATTTTGTTACAAATTCGAAAATTTTATTCTTGAAATCTTACGAAATTCTTCAAAATCCCTTTGCAATTTTTAAATTGTGATGGGATGAAACTTCTTGAAATCTCCTAAAATCCCTCAAAATCTCTAAAATTCTTGAAAAACCCTTGGAATCATTCAAAATACTGCAAAAGCTTTGACACCCTATGAAATCTCTTCAAATCCCGGAAATCAATTAAAATCCTTCTTACCTCATTAGAATCAATTGAAATCTCTGAAATTTTGTGAAATTATTAGAAATAAATTGAAACGTTAAAAAAATTTTCAAATCCCTTGAAATGTTCTTCAATTTTTTATTTTTGAGATTGCGAATGTGTTATTTTTGCTAATCCATCAAGAAAGTTTGGAAATATGCTAAAAGGCAATTGAAATTTCCCGCCACAGAAATGCCTGACTAATGACGTCACAAGTCATGCAACCACGGCGCGAAATTTGAACCACAAAACTCTCTTTTGTCATTTCGAAAGTTACAAACACTATTCTTTAGAAGCAAGGCTTCATTTTGAGAGCCTTATCAACCCATATTTCAGATTACGATTCTTTTCACAATTTTCAAAATGCCCCTTTATGAAGAAACTAATTATTCTACAAAAACAAGAAAGTCACCATTCCCGAACGGGGCAACAAGTCGGCCGAAAGTTCAAACGAACACGCTATCGTTAACAGTGAATAGTCACTGAATAGGGTTAAGGGGGTGAGGGGGTGTGTATATCACAACAAGCGGATTCTAGAGCCATTTCGATTCCGATGACACAGTGACATAGAGATTGTCTGGCGAGGCCATCCATTGGTCCTGTCTGATAAATAGGAACGCTACGGGAACAGAGTCGAATACTACAATGGGGTGCCGGAAGATCGGGGCAGCTTTAATTTCCCCCGTAGTTCCTGGCAATTACCGCATGGTGCGCCCCGCGATAGCCATCTCTATCTCCAACCACAATGGTCCCGGCTTCGGCGCAACCCCTTCAACCCTCAACCCCGAACGACCCACCCCCAAAACCCTTACAGTCAACCCATCGCTGTCCCTGCTATCTTCTATCTGCCTTCTGCTCCTGGCTTCTCAGACATTTTCGAGCTTATTTCTTCGAGACGATCCTGAGCAGTTTCACTGTTTTCTAAAAGGTTGTCAACAGATGTTCAAAGTAGGGTTTCAAGAGGAAATAATACTATTTATTTTGTAGCAATTGTTGATGTGAGATGTTCGCTTTAGAGTCAGGGGACCTGAAAACAATTTAGTTGTTTCCAACGTTTCGGCACACAATGGTGGCCCTCATCAGTGAATTTGATTGAATCTTCGTGCAACGAAGTTATTATCGAACCTGATCGATTGAAACGCGTGAAGATTTAGATGTTTTGGGGGAATACGTTCTCTTCAGCTAGGATGACTTTAGCCTTGGACTATTTCTTGAGATTTGATAGGACAACATCACCATCTTCTTCTACGATTTTTTTTGAAAAATCCGTTGCCCCTTCTTCGTTTATCATTGCCCATATTATCCATAATTATCGCTGGAGGAAAATTATTCTTGAGATTTGAAAGGACAACAACACCATCTTCTTCTACAATTTTTTTGAAAAATCCGTTGCCCCTTCTTTGTTTATCATTGCCCATATTATCCATAATTATCGCTAGGGGATTCTATTGATCCTCAATAATAAACTTTGTAGAAATTGTTGATGTAAGATATTGGCTTTAGAGTGAGTTGAACTGAAAACAATTAAGTTGCTTCAAAAGGTTTCGGCACAGAATGCTGGCCCTGATCAGTGAATTTTATTAAATCTTCATGCAACAAAGTTATTATCGAACCTGATAGATTGAAACGCGTGAAGATTTAGATGTTTTGGTGGAACACTTTCTCTTCAGCCAGGGTGACACTTACCTTGGACTATTTCCTGAGATTTGAGAGGACAACATCACCATCTTCTTCTACGATTTTTTTGAACAATCCGTTGTTCTTTCTTCGTTTATCATTGTCCATATTATCCATAATTATCGCTGGGGGATTGTATTGATCCTCAATAATAAATTTGGTAAAAATTGTTGATGTACATTGTTGGCTTTAGGGACAGGTGAATTGAAAACAATTAAGTTGCATCCAAAGTTTTGACACACAATGGTGGCCCTCATCAGTGCATTTTATTACATCTTCATGCAAAGGAGTTATCAAACCTTATCGATTGAAAAGAATGTAGATTTAGAAGTTTTGTGGAAATACGTTCTCTCCAGCTAGGGTGAATCTTGCCTTGGACTATTTCTTGAGATTTGAAAGGACATCACCATCTTCTTCTACGATTTTTTTTTAATCTGTTGACCCTTCTTCGTTTATCATTGCCCATATTATCCATAATTATCGCTGGAGGAAAATTGTTCTTGAGATTTGAAAGGACAACAACACCATCTTCTTCTACAATTTTTTTGGAAAATCCGTTGCCCCTCATTCGTTTATCATTGCCCATATTATCCATAATTAGCGCTGGGAGATTGTATGGATCCTCAACAATAAATTTCGTAGAAATTGTTGATGCACGTTGTTGGCTTTCGGGTCAAGTGAATTGAAACAATTAAGTTGCTTCAAACGTTTCGGCACACAATGGTGGCCCTCATCAGTGAATTTTATTGAATCTTCTTGCAACGGACTTATTATCGAACCTGATCGATTGAAACGCGTGAAGATTTAGATGTTTTGGGGGAACATGTTCTCTTCAGCTAGCGTGACTCTTGCCTTGGACCATTTCTTGAGATTTAAAAAAACAACATCACCATCTTTTTTTAGGATATTGGTCCAAGTCAAGTCTCACCCTAGCCAAGAATTCCAACCAGAAAATCTTTTTTCTTCGATTGTGTGCCGAAACGTTTGAAGCAACTTAATTGTTTTTAATTCACCTGACCCTAAACGAATGTTCACTTTTCTTATTTAAAATGAGGTCAAGAAAGATCTAATCTTCTAAAGTTTCGATTTAAATATTCGTTTGTCTTATATTCAGCAAATTCTTTCTGGATTTAAATAAAATTCGCCTAACTATAAGGTTCCGTATTAATAATAACCTTCCGTATTCAACAATTGGGTCTTAAATTCAGACTCTGACTCAAGAACAGATAAATTTGGCATGAATCTAAATTTAAGTATTTTCTATTATTGTGAGAGATTCGTTTAAAACAAGTGTTAAAAGTTATCTACTTTCCTCTCTCTTCACTTAGTTATTTATTATTGTTTATTCCGTTTGAAATACGAAGAAAGATGTCACATTTCATAAAAAAAAAAAATTCCAAAAAAATCTTATCAACGAATCAAGAAGAAATAGCAGAATCGGACTGGGACTTACCAATTCAAAGAATTTCAAAGGATTTGAAACATTTCCATGGATTTCAGCAAATTTGCAGAGTGTAAAAAGGATTGCAAAGAATTTCAAATTTTAAAGAAATTCCTGCGATTTCTAAAGATTTTGATTAATTTATTGAATATTGACAGCTTTCAAACATTTTAAAAAATTTTAAAAGACTTTAAAGATTTTAAGGGAGTTCGAAGAATTTTACAAGAAATAAGGGGTTTCGTAGGATTTCAAAGATTTAAAGAGATTTCCAAAAATTTTAAGGGATTTAAAAAATTTCATTTTTTTTTTATTAGATTTTAGTGTATTTTAGAAGATTCCAAGGGATTTCAGTAGATTTTTACAAATGTTTAAAAGGATTTTTAAGGAAATTTAACGGATTTCAAGGGATTTTATCAAACTATCGCTGATCTCAATAATTTTAAGGGATTTTAATGGCATTTAATAATCACGTAATTTCATGATTTCATATAATATTTTCGAGGGTTTCAAATAATTTATTCACAAGAATTGAGATATATCGAAGGGTTTCAAAGCATTCCAAAGATTTGAAGAGACTTTCAAAATTTTAAGGTATTTCCAAAGATTTTAAAGTTTTTTGAATGATTTAGGGTATTTAAAGGACTTCAAGGAAGTTTTAATAGATTTCAAGAATTTAACGGGATTCAAAGTATTTTAAGGATTTTAAGGTATTTGAAAAGATTCTAAAGAAGTTTTAGGAGATTAAAATATTTTTTTCATATTTCAAGAAATTTAAAACATTTTAGGGTATTTTATATGACACCAAGGCATTTTCAAGGGACTTAAAATTTTTAGGGGAAGGATTTTAATGCATTTTATAAGATTTCAAAGCATTTTATTAATTTTAATGGATTTTAAGTGATTCCAAGGACTTTTCAAGAAATTGAAAAAATGTCAAGGGATGTCAAAATATTTTGAAGGATTTCAAATATTTCAGGGAAGTTTAGGGAATTCCAATGAATTTTTGAAGGATTTTGAAGGATTCAAGGATCCAAAGTCAAAATTTCAAAATCCAAAATGCCGGATTCAATATGGCGTACGACAATTGTAAAACAAAACCGATTTGACTAAAAATTGCCACTCGGAAGGGTTTTCGGGTCGCTAATTTCAAATCCAAAGTCAGAGTTCTAAAATTAAAATTATCAGATTCAATATGGCTGCCAAAAATGTTAAAACAAAACAGATTATCTAAAAATTTCTATACTCTGGGATTTTTCGGGATGCGCATTTCAAATTTAAAGTCATTATTTTCATTTTCAAAATGATAGATCCAATATGGCGGACGAAAATTGTAGAAAAATACCGATTTTGACTAAAAATTGCTACTTGAGGGTTTTTTGGGTCGCTGATTCCAAATCCAAAGTCAGGATTTCAAAATTTATAATAGTGGATTCAATATGGCTGACAAAAATGTTAGCACAAAACCAATTATTTAAAAATGGCTACTCTTGGGTTTTCGGGCTGCTCATTTTAAATTCAAAGTCATCATTTCCAGATTCAAAATAGCAGATCCAATATGGTGGACAAAAGTTGTAAAAATACGATTTTATTATAAATTGCTACTCGGGGGTCTCTGATTTAAACACGGAAGTTAAAATTTTTAAATTCAAAATGACGGACCAACGTTGTAAAACAAAACCGAGTTATCTATAAATTGCCACTCGGTGACTTTTCGGGTCTTTGATTTCAAATCCAAAGTCAGAATTTAAAAATTCAAAATATTGGTTTCAAAATGGCTGTCAAAAATGTTAAAACAAAACCGAATATCTAAAAACTGCTACTCTAAGGGTTTTTCCGGTTGCTCATTTTAAATCCAAAGTCTTTATTTTCATATTCAAAATGGCGGTTCCAATATGGCGGACGAAAATTGTCAAACAAAACCGATTTGACTAAAAATTGCTTCTTGGCTTTTTTTTGGGTCACTGATTTCAAATCCAAAGTCATGATTCCAAAACTCAAAATAGCGGATTCAATATGGCTGACAAAAGTTTTTCATGAGATTTTTTTTCAAAGATTTCATGCCAAGTTTTAAAACAAAACCAACTATTTAAAAATGGCGACTCTAGGTTTTTTTCGGGTTGCTGTTTTTAAGACCAAAATCATCATTTTCATATTCAAAGTGGCGGATCTAATATGGCGGAAGAAAATTGCGAAACAAATCCGATTTGACCAAAAATTGCTACTTAAAGGTTTTTCGGGTCGCTGATATCACCCCTTCCAACCCCCTTTAGAAAACGGATCAGTTATTTTTCCTACTTGAATCAAGTAGAGGAGAAGGGTGTGGAAACGGATTAGCACGTCATTTCATTCCGCTCCTGGATACACTTTTGCAACTAGTTTCAGGAGACTATTTACCTTGAAAGGACTGACGAGTGTACTGGTAGCAGTGGATTGGTAGTGAGTGTTCAACTCGCGGCAAAGTCCTTCTGAGTTTGCAAATGGCGAGGAACGACAGGACTTACGATGGGGTGGTCTGGGCGTCGAAGACAGAAACGACCATGGAATGGGAACCAAAGGAGGAGGAATAGCGAACAAGTAAAATAGAGAGAGAGAGGGAGGGAGAGAGAGAGATACCTCGGCAACATTATATCGTGTTTTAATTTAACTTGCTGCTGCACTTTAATTAGACTTTGACTGAATTGCAACGTCGACTCGAAAAGCGGCTGAACACTGTGCCAGACAAGTAAGCTGTGAGTCGAGGCAGGTCTGTTTCTCCCTTTGCAAAAGTACATAATGGCGATGCAAACAGTGCTCTAGATACACTGTGAAAAAGCAGAGATCAAATAAACACGATTTAGCTCCGAGAGTCGATTTGTCCCAATGGAAGAACAAAGTGTTCCTCTCAAAGGTTCCTTTTTTTATTTCAGAGTGATTCCTACATTTATATTTTACCAAAATTATTGCTGGAGATCTCATTTTTCAAAAGGATGTTCACCATAATCGAGGTTATCTGTGATGGTCGACGCGACCATCACAGAGTGTCGAAGTGATCATCACAGCTGGCCGAACTGGTCATCACAGCGGGCCGAACTGAACATCACAACGCCCTGAACTGATCATCACAGCGGGCCGAACTGAGCGTCACAGCGCCCCGAACTGATCACCACAGCGGGCCGAACTGATCATCAAAGAGAGCTGAACTGATCATTACAGAGGGCGAAACTCACCATCATAGAGGGTCGGTTTGATCATCTCCGATATTCGACGTAACCTCTCTGGAAAGTCGACATGGTCATCATTGACTTCCCGTCATCACCCACGCAAATCTTAACTATATTGTTCAGAAATATACATAATTCAAAAGTTGAAAATGAACATTCTGTCAGAAATCATAAAGATCCTCTAAAATCTAATTCACGTTTTCTCCTGAATAAATTTGCAAAGTTTATGAATTGTGAGAACCACTGTTCAAGATCGAGAGCACTTACTCGGGCCATAACTTCTGCACACATTCCCTACGTTTCCACCCTTCCACACTCATAAATATGAGAGACGAAGAACACAACGACGATGGCGATGAACGACGAAGCACTCTCTGGTACGCGGAGAATCCGGGACTTTAAAACAAATATATCGCGCGTAAATCCAACCTGGATGTCAGCGAAGTCGGGGGATTCGGGAATGCCAGTGGGAAGGGAAAAAGGAGCAAATCGCAGCCGCTTTACTTTACATATTTCCTCCCGAAGTACTCCTGTCGTCGCTTACAAAAATCAGCGGGTTGTCTCCTTCACTCGATCATTTTTATCCTCCATTCACATATCCGAAAACATTTCAAAGCGTAATTTTCGAGAAGAACATTATTTCGCATTGAAAACCAATTAAAAATAGAGAGAGAAAAATTGGGGAACGTTTGCATTTTCAAATTTCGCGCCACAATAGAGTTTGAATTATGACGTCACTAATCAGGAGCATAACCTCATCGTCGCGGGAAATTTGAATTTGAGTTTGAATGAGTTTATGATCTAGTGAATTCCTAACTAATTTTTTCGCTAATTCTAAAATAGTTATTTTAATTTTTGTCGCCTCAAAACAAAGCAGCTTATCAAATGACTTTTTAATTCAATACTTTACAATCAATGTAAAAAATTTAGTGTCAGTGATTGGATCTCAAAATTTTCTTTAGTGCAACTTTATTCGATTATGTAGTGTTTCAGTAATAAATTTTCTTGAAATTAAAAAAAAATAGTGATAAAAATTACTCGCCTGTTGAAAGTTTGTGTTAAAGATCAAATTAAAAATATATCAATATTTCAAGGTAGTGACTAATGATAAAAAAAATGAAATTCTTGGTCATCTTCCGGTTTAAATATTAAACCCGAAAAACAATCCGTAAAATAAAATTTCCGACACTATAAAACAAATTTTGTAATTTATGGTTTAAATAAAAAAAAACAATAATTTTTAACAAATTCTTAATGCAAGTTTTGTTTTAAAAATGTGCATAGTAGTTTTTTTAATTATTGTTCTTGTACTAAAAATCTTCTTGTATTGTTCCTTCGGATTAGGAATTTTTTTTTTCAATTATTGTTATTTCAAATTCAAACAATAATTTTCAGATGATACATTAAAAATCCCATGAAACTTTCTTGATTGAAACATCTCAGTATTGTATTTTTAAAGAATAAATATGACATCCAACAAAAATTCAGAACACTATAAAATTTCTGAAAAAAAAATATTCGGAATAGAAAATTTCAGAGATTATAAATGTACCGAAAATTAAAATTTCCGAATTGGAAAATTCCTGACAGTTTATAATAATACCAAATTTGGGAATTTCCGATAATAGATCATTCCCAACATAAAATTGACGAAATTGTAGAATCACCGAAACTAAAAAAATTCCGACACAGAAAAATTTTCGATTTATAAAATTTCTGAATCTGAAAAATAAAAAAATCTTTTCAATATGAGATTCATAATATAATAAAAAATAGGCTAATTGTACAATAGTATTTTTTTATTTATTGTTATTTTATTACTGAAACAATGTTTTAACTATTCAGATTCCGGAATTTTATAATTTGCAACATTTTTAATTTTTAACATTTCTATTGAGTTAGAAGGGGGAAAATTCTGGTATTTTTTTATTTCTAATATTGAGATTTTATTTTAGTTGAGTTGAAGTAGGATAATTAGGTAACTTGCACATTTTTTTATGTAAAAAGGGGCAATTTTTTATTTACAATTTTTTTCTGAACTGGAGAAGGACATTTCTTCATTTTTATCGAGTTGGAAGGGAGGAAACCTTAAATTTCAACTTTTTTTCTGAATTGAAAGAGGAAATTTTTTTATTTTCAACATAGCCAGCGAGTTTAATGGGGGTAGAATTTTGTATTTTTAACATTTTCCTTGGGATTAAAGGGGTTTAATTTTAGAAAAGTTTTATTTTCAAGACGTCTTCAAAATTATTCTTAATAAATAAATTCTCAATTCTAAATTCTATTTAGTTTAAGGCTTAAATTTGAAAATGTTAGCTTTTAATCTGTTAATTTTAAAATTTTCAAACTATAACGTTTTGAATTTAAATGTATTTTCCTTGAAAATTCTTAAATTTAAAATTGGAAACCTCAAAAAATGAATAGCTTTGAATTAAATTTCTCTAAATTTCAACAATTTCGGAAAGTTTTCATCAATTATGAGCATGGTTTGAAAAAAGCATTTGGCCTTCAAAAATGAGGATAAAAAATAAATAAAACATTTTTTGAATTGAGGGTTTTTTTTGGTCTGAATATAGAAATATCATCAAGAGCCATATCGAAACTGCAGGAAGCAGAAAATTTTATAAGTTGATATTTAAATATTCATGATAATATTTCGATTTTTGAACTGATAATGGTAGGATTAAAAGGAAAAAACTAATATTTCTTCTCACACACTATTTCAAAATAAAATATTTTAAATTGTTCAAGCTCAAAGTTGTAGCCTACAACATTGCGCAATTTAAAATTAGGAACCTCTAAAACTGAATAAGTTCAAATAAACAAATCAATATAAATAAATAAAAAATATAAATAGATTAAAAAAGCATTGAAAACTGTACATTTAAAATTATTTTTATCTGAACAACAAGGCTAACATACCAAAATTCTACATTTAAAAATTTGTAATGTTCCTGATTAGGCATTTAAAAATGAAGGAACTTAAAACAAATATTTTTGAATTGAAGCTTTTGAAGATGAGCAATTTTTTCAAGGTTTCAAAAATTGAACAATTTTAAAATCGCGCACCCAAAACTGTAATTTTGAATGGGAATCATAAAATTTTGTAAATATGATCAAAAAATTATTATGAGGTATCTATTATATCATATAGGTACATCAAGTGACATACAAAGTGATTAGATAGATTTGTTTAATTTCTCTATAAAAAAATTCAGTGTCATTTTTACCATTTAAAAATGAAGAATTCGAAATTTCAAACTTTCAAGGTATCAGTCATTCTAACAACGTTAAAAACTATATGATTTCTAATCAGAAGCTTTCAAAATTAATCAATTCAAACTTGAAGCGTTAAAGATTAAACAAATCCAAATTGCGTTTAAGATTGAAGTATCATTTAATTATGATCTTGAAACAAAGTCATTAAAAATTATCAATTTTCAGTTTTGCATCATGCTTTTTAAGATTCACTCATTTGAATCTAAAGGGCAAAATTAATAACTTGAAAATCAATAATGAAGCATTTCTATGCAGGAGGAACAATTTCCTCTTAAATTCAATTTTATAGGAAGTCAAACTGACGTATACTAATAAACTGTCATATTGACATGATATATTATAGTTAATTAGAAATAAATTAAATTTTCCAGGTATAAAAGCTGAGGATTTGAATTTTCAAATTCCGCGCCATAATAGACTGGATTCTGACGTCACTATTGAAGAGCATAACCTCACCGTGGCGGAAAATTTAAATTTGAGTATGAATATGTTCAAGACCTAATGAATTCCATCAAAAATAATAAGACCGAGTCAAACATTTAATAATTAATTCATAGATTTATTATCCATCGAATAAATCAGCATATTTACAAGTCGAATTCTTCCAAGCTCTTTTATTTTCCGAATGTCATGTAAAATAAGGCTGAAGGAAGAAAATGGGGAAAAAAGGCTGGAGAGAAGGGGGAAGAGGGAATAATATTTTTCACTGCGGGGAAACAAATTACTTGAAAATTGCTCGTCTGGGATTGACGTTTGATTGCGGTTGCGACTCTACCACCGACGGTGGAAGGTAAGTATCAATACGTATATACTATACACCATAGAGAGGGGTAAATCAACCTTCCTCTCGTGCAATTCTCCTCTCTCAATCGCCTCTCCATTTTCCTATTTACTTCACTTTTTACATTATCGCTTTTCTCGCTCCTGCGCTCACGATGCTTAATTCACTGAGCATAAATATTCATTTATTTAATTGCTACTCATCGACCTCGATTTTCCGCACCCCTGACGATGCCTGACGCACTTCCGCTTTCTTTTATTTCAGATTCGACGATAGAAATTGTACAGAATTGTGGAGTGTGAATTCTCGACGAATAGTGACTGTGAAAGTGTTAATTTTCAAGAATAATATATGCTTCACTCAATTGCAAGTGTGTTTAATTTTACTCTCTTGTGATTTAAATTCTGATATGAAATATTAAATAACTGGAAAGTGGAGAATGGTGAAAAAAGAAAGTATTTTTCTTGTATGTTCTTTAATCAGAAATGAATTAATTTCAATCATATTCCAGTCGATTGTGGTTCAAATATTGATAGTATAATAGAAGTATATATTTTTAATTCATTAGCCGTCGAGATTTAACAAATCATAAAATTATCGTTCGGCATATTTGTGAGTTAAATTATAAGAGAAGGCAAAAAATCTACTCACAATTTTGTACTCCTCACATCTTGTCTGGTACACCTGAAACCAAAAAATCAGATATAAAAATATTATTAAATATTTAGTATTTTTACACCTGGAGCTTAGTGCTTAAGGTTGGAGTGACTTGGAATTGGGGTATTTTTCCACTTTAGGGGTAATGCTCAAAATTTGGGAGAGTTGAAAAAGGGGTATTTTCACAATTGGGGCCTAGTGATAAAGGCTCTGTGAGCTAGAAAAGAGGTATTCTTACACTTTGGAGATAGAAATAAAGGCTCGGGCGAGCTGGAAAAGGGGTATTCTTAGAATAAGGGGTTAGAGCTAAATGCTCGGAAGAGCTGGAAAAGGGATATTATTGCACTAAGTGGTTAGCGCTGGGAGCTAGGAAGAGCTGGAAAAGGGATACTTTTACACATCGGGGTTAGCGCCGAACGCTTGGGATAACTGGAAAAGGGATATTTGCACTCTAAGGATTTAATTCCAAAGGCTCGGAGAGCTGGAAAAGGGGTATTTTTAGACCTTGGGGAAGGGGTCAGTGCTGAAGGTTTGGGAATGTTTGGAAAAGGGTATTATT
>CAKNYM010052370.1:132150-167148 GCA_932195095.1 Andricus curvator
CCCCAAGATCTTGCATAAAATCAAAACCTAGACTAGAATTTCATTGACTTTCCAACAAGAACGTTAATTTTAAACAAAAATGTTAATTTTTCACCAAACTTTGCACGTTTAATCGAAAATTTGATTTTCAAACAAGAAATATTGAAAACAGTTGGATTCAACCAAGGCAAAAATTGTTTTACTAAAATCACGGATGGCCCCTGAGCTCTCTCATAAAATCAAAACCTAGATTAGAATTTCATTGAATTTTTAACAATAATATTAATTTGAAACAAAAACGTTAATTTTAAACAAAAATTTTAATTTTCAACCAAACAGTTGCACTTTTAACCGTAAATTCGATTTTCAAAAAAAAAAAAGAAACATTCAAAACAGTGGGATTCAACCAAGTCAAAAATTGTTTTACTAAAATCACGGATGGTCCTTAAGATCTTTCATAAAATCAAAACCAAGGCTAGAATTTCCTTGAATTGTCAACAAAAACGTTAATTCTAAACAAAAATGTTAATTTTCAACCAAACAGTTACTTTTAACCGTAAATATGATTTTCAAACAAAAACAAAATTGAAAACGGTTGGATTCAACCAAGGCAAAAATATTTTTACTAAAATCACGGATGGCCCCTAAGATCTTCCATAAAATCAAAACCTAGACTAGAATTTCATTTATCGGAAATGATGATCCGATTTATAAATTTTCCAAATACTCTCATATTCAAATACACATTTCCTCCTAAAAGGACCCAGGATGAATTCACCTTATGAGAAATTCCAGATTTCGAAGGAAATCGTATGCGAGTACGTGATGGTGCAAATTCTCATATATCGTAGAAATAAAGTAGAGTGAGATTATTCGTCTTTTTATGAAGTTCAACCGAGGCCGCATCGCGAGAACATAAAAGAATTATTGAACGGAAGCCGTCAGTCGCAATACCGGGTATATGAGCATCTTCTCGGCACACTCCGTCTACATATCTATATGGGTATATATAATAATACGTGTTGGTATTTTGTATTGTGTTGGTGTTTTGTATTTTGTGTGTGTGAGTGTGTGTGATTCTGCCTGGAATCATATAAGAATGTGTAGGTGTAGAAAGAGTGATATCATCCCCATAATGCGATGCAGGCGCGATGATCCGGGAGCAATATAACCCGGGACAGCACCAGAAGCCGCGACCCCGCAGACCCCTAGGACCGTCTTTGGCTCCGGGACACCGAGCGATATTGCTTGTTTTATTCGAGCGTGACATCCATTTTTGCACCACCATGGCCCTCGGGGTTAGGAGTTAGGAGTTAGGACAGAGGTCGTGATTTCCAGAAATACTATTTTCGCCCATCTTCATGGCTCAAGGAGTGTTTCGAATGCTTGTGAGGATTAGGTTTAATAATACGACATATTTCGACTCGAGGGCTAGGAAATATTCTTTATCATATTTTTTTCCTCTAGTAAGGAAGATCCCGAAATCCATCAGATGGAGGCATCTTCTGAGATCAGGATAACGATTTTCAATCAAATATCTTGGAAGAAATCAATAATTAATTTTCTCAATTAATCATCATTTTCAAAAACTAAGTGAAACTATTTTGAAAACTTTTTCCACACCACAGAAAAAACTGAGGTTACGAAAAGTTTGCTAGCAATTGGGAAAGCAGAGTAAACGCGAGGCAGATATACCAAACTGAGGTAAACTTTCCGCGGTGGAAAGTTTACCTCAGTTGGGAGCAATCAGCTAACTGTTACCCTGTTTGAACGACTACCTGCAATGCTTCATACCCCCAGGTTTTTCTGTGTCCCCTTCTTCGTCACAGATCACGAGACAAAGCTTACCCCCCTCTCCAAGTGACGTCACACATAAAAACACCCCCCCACCCACCCTTTTCAGGTAGTAATCGGGCAAGCAGGCTAAACGCGAAATTGGTACACCAAACTGAGGTAAACTTTCTGTGGTGAAAAGCTTACCTCAGTTGGGAGTAATCAGCTGAAAATTACTCTGCTTGAACGACTACCTACATCTCTTCAAATCGCAAGTTTTTTCTGTGTTCCATAAAAATAACCCCCGACCCTTTTAAGTCAAAATTTTTTCTTTGATTTCATTTGAGATATGAGAAATTGGTGGATTTTTTCCGAAAATAGAAAAATAAATTCTTTCATATAAAATTAATATATAGGTAATTCATTATAGGGTTTAATTTTCAACTACAAACAGTTGCATTTTCTATAAGATAGTCGAGTCTTAAAGCTAAAAAGAATAATTTTTTAGAAGCCAGCTGCATTTTTAATTGAGAAAGATGAATTTTTAATAAATAACTTTTTTACAAAGAAAGATGAATTTTTTTCTAGATGGACGAATTTTCTATCCAAAATGAAGACTTTTCAACAAAACAGTTGAATTTATAGAAAAATATGACTTTTCAACAAAATAGTTACAACCAAATAGTTAAATTTTTAAGGAACAAAAAATTAATTATCAACCAAACAGTTACATTTTCAACCAAATAGTTAAGTCCTCAATAAAAAAAAGGTAATTTTGTAGAAAAGAATTGAATTTTTAATCCAAATAAACAAATATATTATCAGAAAAGACGAATTTTCAAAAAAGGAGTTACATTTTCGACCAAAAAAAACAAATTTTTAACGAAATAGTTGATTTTTTAATGAAATAATTCAATTTTCAACTTTTGACCATAAAAGATAAATTTTCAACCGGAGGAAATGAAGCTCGAACCAAGAGTGATGTTTCATTCAAGACAGAAAAAAAATGTTAACCAAATTGTTGAATTTTCTACCCAAAAATATGAATTTACACACAGAAAATGAATTTTTAAACAAATAGTTGAATTTTCTACCAAAACAATTGAATTTTCGACCCAAAAAGACGAATTTTCAACCAAATAATTGAATTGTAAAGCCAAAAGAAATTTTTGTTGCAAAACAGATATTTTTTTAACGAAAAAGTCAGTTTTCAACCATATACTTGAATTTGAAACTAAAAACGATTAATCTTCAACCAAAAATGAAATGATTAAATTTGCAGTTAAAAAAATTGATTTTGAACCAAAAAGAAAACGAATTTTCAACAAAATAATTAAATTTTCAACCAATAAAATGGATTTCTAACCAAATAGATCAACTTTCAACCAAGTAGATGAATTTTCAACCGCAAAATATGAATTTTCAATGAAAAATATAACGGTTGATTTTTCAACCTAAGAAGATTTTAATTTTATATAAAAAACAGTTGAATTCATCCAAATAGTTTAATTTTTAACAACAACAAAATTAATTATCAACCAAACAGGTGAATCCTCAAGCAAAAAAAAAACGAATTTTTTGGAAGAAAATTGAACTTTCAATCCAAATGGACGAATTTATTATCTAAAAAGACAATTAAAAAAAACAGTTGAATTATCGACCTGAATAGATGACTTTTTGACGAAATAGTTGATTTTTGAACAAAATAATTGAATTTTCGACTTTTTGCCATAAAAGATAAAATATTAACAAAAAAAATATGAAGTTTGAACCAAGGATGATTTTTCATGCAAGACAGAAAAAAAATATGAACCAAATTGTTGAATTTTCAAGCCAAAAAAGCGAATTCTCTATAAAATGGTTGAATTTTCTAGCAAAAAATACAATTTTTCAAGCAGAAAATAAATTTTCAACCAAATAGTTGAATTTGAAACTAAAAACGATCACTTCTCAACCAAAAATGAAATAATTAAATTTTTCTTTAAAAAATTGATTTTGAACCAAAAATAAAATTAATTTAAAAAAAAGTATTATTCTGGTATAATAATATTTATTTCTAATATTTAATTCTATTGTAATTATATTATTATATTATAATAATATTTTGAAGAAATAGAATGGATTTTTAACCAAATAGATCAACTTTTAACCAACCAGATGAATTTTCAACAAAAAAAAATGAATTCACAATGAAAAAATTGAATAGTTAATATTTCAACCAAAGAAGATTTTAATTTTATATCACAAACAGTTGAATTCCACCAAAAAAGTCAAATTTGTAACAATTCAAATACTTAAATTTTCAATTAAAAAAATTAATTTTCTACCAAAAGGAAACAAATTTCCAACACAATAAATCAATCTTAAATCAATAAAATTCATGCTAACAAAATAGTTCAACTTTCAACCAAGTAGTTGAATTTTCAATGAAGAAAATTAATTTTCAACCAAATAGTAGAATTTTGAATTTCAAACTATCAATTTTCAATCAAAAAATGGAATAGTTAAATTTTCAGTTAAAAAAATTAATTTTCAACAAAAAAATGAATTTTTAATAAAATAGTTTAACTTCACACCAAGTAGTTGAATTTTCGAAAAAAAATGAATTATCAACCAATAAAGATCAATTTTATTATTATTATTTTTTTATTTTTTTTTATTTTTTTTTTATTTTTTTATTATTTATTAAAATAGTTGAATTTTAAACCTATCAAATTAATTTTTTTAAAAGTATTTCAAATTTTAACCATTTACTTGAATTTTCTATCAATTTTCAAACAACTAGTTGAATTTTCATATAAAAACTATTAATTTTCAACAAAAAATGGAATACTCTAATTTTCAGTTGAAAAAATTCATTTTTACAAAACAAAAATCTTCAACAAAATAGTTCATTCTTAAAACAATAATATGAATTTTTAACAAAGTATTTCAACTTTCAAAAATACATAGATTTTGAAAAATAAATAAATATTCCACCAAATAGTTGAATTTCCAACTATCAATTTCCACCAAAAAATGGAAAAGTTCAATTTCCAATTTAAAAAATAAAATTTCAATAAAAAAAATGAATTTTTAACGGAAAAATTGTATCCTAAACCAATAAAATGAATTTTTAATCACACAGTTCACCTTTCAACCAAATAGTTAAATATTCAATGGAAAAAGATAAATTTTTAACGAAAAATTTAATAGTTTAATTGTCAACTAAAAACGGTTAATTTTCCGCTAAAAGTGGATCAGCTGAATTTCCAGTTAAGAAAATTAATTTTTAATAAAAAAATTAATTTTCAAAAAAATCGTTGAATTTTCAAGAAAATAATTAAATTTTCGACCAAATAGCAGAATTCTGAACTTAAAATATAATAGTAGACTTTTTAATTAGGAGGAATGAATTTTTAATGAAACATAGTAGTAAATGTTACTGAATATTTTTATTCAGTTGATTTTTGTATTGATATCTTTTTTGCCATCGCACGATTATTGGAAGTTGAAAATTAAAATTAAATTTTAAAAGTAACTTTTTAGATGTAATTTATTTAAAATGTATGCAGATCTAATAAAATTGGTTGTGTGTTAGGAAATTTTTTTATATTTTTAATTAAATATATCCAGAAATTGACAAAAAAATCTAGGCACCATTTACTATATCTTTTAAGGCAAATTCTTGCATATCATACTAAATAAACACTAAAATCGACTTTTCAAAAAAAAACATCGATTATTTGAAATTTTATCTTTAAATGTTTGTAGGATGCCAAAGAAATACAACAAATAAAAAAATCGATTTAAAAAAATTTTAGGCAACATTTACTATATCTTTTGGGCAAATTTTTGCATATCCTAATAATTAAATACTAAGATCTACTTTTTAAAAAAAAAGTACGTCGATTATTTTTAATTTCATCTTTAAATATTTGTAGGATGTCAAACAAATATAATGAATAAAAAAATTCACTGAAAAAAAGTTTTATGAAACATTTACATCTTTTTGACAAACTCTTGCATATCATATTAATTAAATACTAAAATTGACTTTTTTCATAAAGGCCTAAACTACTTTTTGAGTTTTCTGATAAATAAATTGAGAATATTAGCCTAGTGTTAAACCCACTTTTTTAAAGATTTTTTAACGTATTTTTTTCTCTTTATTCAAAAATAGAATAGAATAGAGGTGAGGTTAGAATAGGTCATCTGATCATGAGAGATGGTACGTCAGAAAAATATACGAGATAAAGTTTCACTAATGTGGTAGACAAGATTTGAGATTTCTATGTATTTATTGGTAATTTTATACGTCATTGTTTTGTCTATTAGAAGTAAAATAATATGAGGAAGAAATAATACAAAAATTATATAGATATTATGTCATATTATTAATACTATTTTCATATAAAATTATTAACAAAAAATTTACTATTATTATTCATGATACTTGTAACCACAATATCCGATTCGATGATTTAATAACGAAAATAAAATTTCCAGAATCTTGTAAACAGAGAATTTAAAATTTTAGAAATTAAAATCAGAATAAATTTCAACTTAAATTCCTCTTCAACACTGCAAAATTCCAGAGAAAAAAAATTGGCATAGAAAATACCCGATATCGTAATATTACCGAAATATAATAATCTTGAATTGGAAAATTATCAAACCGTTTATAACTTTACCGAATTTGAAAAATACCGAATAATAAAATTCCCCACAGTTTATAATAATACCGAATTTAAAAATTCCTGAATATTAAATTTTCTCAAAAAAAATTGCTGAATTATAAATATACGATACTGCAAAATTCCTGACACTATTTTTATGTTGATGTGTAATGTATTCTTCTTGAATAATTTTGAAAACAATAATTATTATTATTCGAATATGAAATAAAAATCATTGAAAAAATATATTTCTGAGTGTAAAAGAACATGATTTTCATTACAAGAGCAATAATTTAAAAAACTATGCGCATTTTCAGAAAAAAAACTTGCTTTGAGAAATTTTGTTTTCAATATATTGTTACCTTAAATTTGAAGAATAATTTTAAAAAATACATTGAATATTTATAAATATATTTTTACATTTCATGACTGTATTTTTAATAAATAATATTGATTAAAATTTATTTTTTTAATTGTTTGAATTTGACAATTTTCTGTCGCGAATTTTATTATTCGGAACTTTTCAAAATCGGTAATATTATAAACTGTTGGGAATTTTATTATTAAAAAATTTTCAAATTCGATAAAATTATTAACTGTTTGGGAATTTTATTATTCGGGAATTTTCCAATTCACGATTTTTATATTTCGGCAATTTTATAATTTCTGGAATTTTCTATTTCGAATATTTTATTTTTCTCTATTTAATTTATGTGTACATTCAAATTTTAAAAGAAACAAATTTTAAAAAAGAGGAATAAAAAACAAATAACAATCCAAATCCTCTTCTTTCTTTTCTTTTCGTTATTTCTATTTTTTTCAAATCACAATCAAAAACACATTCATAAAAAATGAAAATAAGTGGTTCAAACAAGTAATAATTGCTCAAACAATCGAAAATTTATTTCAAAAATACTTGAAAAAACTTGTCATTTATTGAATGAAAGTCATTTTTGTTGAAAAAATACAGTCTTTAGCAAGAATTTTACATAAAACTGCTATTTTTCATATTTCGGGGCATTTTCCGGGCACAATACAAGAGGGTCAGGGGGATCCATATAAAAAGTTATCAGGTAAAAATCTAAAAATTATTTTTCGAAATATAACTTATTGTTAATGTTGACCAATGAAAAAAAAGACGGACTTTATTTTTCCGGAAAACGAACAAAAGAAAGGGGGGGGGGGGGGCGGTAGATAAACAAACATCGAGAGTCGAATTTTGGATAAGCCGATTGAGACTTTTCAAAATAAAATTTGTTGAAATTTTGTGTGTTCTCTGAAAATTTTTGTTTGAAAAGTTCATGGAAGTCAATAACCGTAAACAAAAAAAAAAGTAAGAAAATTTTTGTTTTCGTTGAAATCTAATATTTCAAAAAATGACAAAAAATGCAATTTTGTTAATTTGTACGTAAAGTTGCAAAAAAAATATTGTTTGTTTATTTATTTCTTGATGCTCTTTTTAATAAACAGAGGACAACATTTTTTTATATTGCTTATGGATCCTGAAAAATTAACCATTTTTACAGAAGATCCGTAAAAATTCGTCTACACAGATCCGTTGAAAATCAAATAAAAATTTGTGTATAACTGAAAAATATGTACGTGTTTCTCTCGCTTATTACAAAGAATATAAAAAAAATATATTTTTTAGCATTTTTAAGCACAAATGAAAAAAATGGCATTTTCCGTCATTTTTTTATATATTGTATTTCGACAACAAAAATTTGTTGCTTATTTTTCTCCATATATGGCTATTTATTTACATAAACTTTCCGGATGAAAATTTTTAAAAAATTTCTATTTTTTACGGATCATGTGTAAAAATGGCTCATTTTTCAGGATCCGTAAGAAATAGAAACAAAATTTGTTTGAAACTTAAAAATATTTCATTGTTTCCTTAGCTTATTGAAAAGAGCATCCAAAAATAAAAAAAATATTTTCATGGCAACTTTAGAAACAAATTAACAAAATTGCATTTTTTCGGCTAACTTTCATAAACTTCACTTTTTTTATACACGAAATTTGAAAAAATGAAAAATTTGAAAATTTTCAATCGACTTGCCCAATTGTGAGAAATGCAAAACAAAAAATTGGTCTTGTATTTGTTTGTAATACCACAAAGGAACTTTCCAGTGCCATTCCCAATGAATCTAATCATTTTGATTTTTCTCGGCCCACCAAACTCCCATTCCTCTTGTCCCTCGCAACAATATATTTTCTCAGAAAATAAAACCTACATTCTCACTTTTTTTACAACTCGTAAAGTGATGTACTTAACTCCCGTTTGAGTTCTGTTTAATAATGCGTGGATGAGAGTCACTCCTCGGTGGGACTTGACTCCCTCACCTTTTTTTTTATTATAACTTGGAACGTTGCCGGACGACCGGGAGACTCGGGAGTCGACCCATAAAAGCTGAAATAACTCTTGGTAGTCCGATGCTCACATCCCCCGCCCCTGTTGGGCAATATCGGGCCGGTAATAAATTCGCAATTTCCTTATTACGGGTAATGCCCCGGTCGGTCGGATGGGTGCAGCGTCGGAAGGGGTGGGCGCGGGGGGAGGGATACGCTCGTATAAATATCCCGGGTTCCGGTGATCCCGTGACTTCCGGTCAGCCGCAATGACTTACGCCGCGACTGCCTAGGGGTGGCTAGCTGCTGGGGTTCCAGCCACCCCGTCAGCCAACCAGCCAGTTCAACCCTCCTGTGGTCTACGTTTCGAGCTCGTTCGCAAAGAGGGCGACGTTCGCGATGGAATTTGTCCAGGCGGTTCCGCCCTCGCATGACCGCTGATAAATTTACTGGACTTCTCTTTTTCCACTCTCTTTTCACTTGCGACTTTATGCCTCCAAGAAATTCCTCCCTGCTGCAACCTTGTCGCAAACACTCAAAAAAGGATCTCTAGAAAAGTCTTTTATTTGGAAACTAGCAGCATGATTCGCGCGTGTTGGGTTTCTTCTTTAGAGGAACAAAATAATTTTTTATTGAAAAAAATGTTGATTGATTACTCTTATTCAAATATTAAGGGAATATTGGGAAACCCTTTTTCTTGGGAATAACAAATGGGGGAAAGCACAAGCATCAAAGTGCATAATTGACATGGTCCTTCGAGCCGGGTATGAATCAGCGACTTATGGAAGTCCACAAGTCGCTGGTTCATATCCGGCTCGAAGGACCGTGTTAATAATGCACATTGATGTTTGTCTTTCCACAAATTTTTATTACAAAGGAAAACCTATACATTATTCCCGTGTATAAGAAACATATTATGTGTGTTTTATGCGGACCAAACCAATTCTTTTTGTTTTACCAATTTAATTCTAACATTGGACTTGCAAACAACGACAGATAGGAAAGAATTTCAAAAAAGAAAGATTGCTTATTGTGTTTTGTTTGCATCGTTTGCTACAAAAATGTGAAAAATTAATTGTTTTGAAGAAAGATTCTCTTGACCACAAACATGTTTTGACCTGTATAAAACTTACAGAATTTCAATATACAAGGCTGAAAAATAAATTTTGGTTATAATGAAAAAGTAGATTTTTATATCGAATTCAGCTTTACTTTATGTCTAGATTTTGAAAAACTAGAAAAGCCGAATTTAATAGAAAACCTAACTCTTTATTGTATCCAAGAGTTTTTTGTAAGTCAACCATGTATAAAGAATATATTCTGCAAGTTTTATGCTAGCCAAAAGATTTTTGTGACCACGCGATTTTTTCTCTTTCACAGAACTATTTCAAACGAGCAATTTTTTATTGTAATTTTTTTCTTATCTGTCATTGTTTGTAAGAAAAATTCGAAAATTCAATTATTCGACCAAAAAAATTCTTGTGTCCACAAACATGCTATGGCCCGCATGAAACTCATACGATTTCTTCCTCATAGAAGTACAAATTTAACAACAACAAAATGATAAAATAAAATAAAAATGTGTCTGATTTTGACTGGTTTTCGTCAATAGCATCATCAAACAAACTATTGAATCTTTAAAAGAGGTAACACAAAAAATTCCCTGTTTCCTATGGTACTGAAAAATCTGAAAGTCACTTTGTAATACCAATTAAAACATTTAAGGAGAAGCATTTGTTATGTTGGGGGTTACAAAGTATGTTTTTGATTTTTATTTCCAAACATACCTAAATCAGATATCCAAGCAGTATCCTTTGCAATGCAGAATGAATAAATAAGATTGACCTATATTAATAGCACTGTAAAAACAAATTATGTTTTTAGGGCTAGTTTCAGGTATTACAATGAGACTTTAAAAAAAACAGTCTCAAGTGGTACTAAAATGATACCACTGATGAGAACTCAGATTAATTTGTTTTATATTGAAAATAACAGCATGAAGTTATTATATTCAAAAACAGGACGCAAACAAAAATGATACCATAAAAAAAAATCTCTAGTTGTCACAGTGCTATATTGATATGACTTTTAAAACTTTAACGTGAAATTTACTTGAAAATTTTGTTAAAATAATGAATAAATAATTCATTATTATTATAGTCAATCAATAACATATATGTTACTATGTATCAATAAAATGATGCTTCTGATTTGTCAATAAAGAGGCTAATCAGTATGATTATGTAATAACTAATAAATGTAATGTTTATAAATTAATCTGCGTTTCATGTGAATATTTTTAAGCATAATGTTGATAATTTATAAGAATAAAAAATTGAGTTATGTACTCAATGTGAAGCTCGCAGAAAAAAATCGCGAGACAAGAACACACGATAAGCTAGATGACACATAGGAGTTTCAATGTGGACAATATGAATAAATTATTTCGAAGATTATTATTATTATTAAGAGCGAATTTATATCGTGATACTGAAACCACAGGGTGCTAACTTTGATTTTGCAAAATTTACAGGAAAAGCTTTTCAAAATTGTGTATGGTTGTTCATGAAGATGTTTACTAAAAATAAGAAGCAAATTTTTCACGTCTTTCTGGTTTCCTCAACTGTCATGTATGTATATCAGGACCATTGCTTAGAACACTGCATTAGACATTTATCAATTGAGAAATATTTAATTAAATAATTTTTAAAATATTCTAAACCGCAACATCTACAAATCTTCCTCTATGAGGAAGAAAAATATATAAAAATATTTCCAACGCTACCATACCTTTCATAATTTTGACATTGGAAGCCTTCTCGAATTTTAGGCTGATTGTCATTTTTTTATTGTAATCTGACAACAGGATACTAGATACCTTGTGATTCTAAAAAATTTTCTTGTTCGTATATCATTTGATCAATTTGACCCATTTGGAGATTGTTTTATAGAAGTGAGATAACACCCTATGGTTCTAAGGTCACGATATTTCAATTGTACTTTTAGAAATGAAATTACTAAAATTCTTTTTATTATCTACTCAAAGAAGCAAACATCTGTTTCTTAAGAGGAATACTAAATTCTGAAGCGTAGAAGTCTAATTTTATAGGATATATGCAGGGAAGGCTTCAGCGCTGAAAAAAGGACATAAAAAGAGCAATTTGGAATTGGAAATCGGTAGTAGAGAGCATCAAGGACCCTTGTACCGTTTCAGAACTTCCGGCTCTCTCGCCGAGCGAGACGTGCCTGAGAGTGTGATCTTCGGATCTTATAGCGGGTCTTAAAACAATAATCCGTGAAAAATCACCGAGGATAAAACGACCTCGGAGTACCCTCTGGTACGATTCAGGATCATAACCTGGGCCAATAAAGCAAATCCCAGGACACGAAGTGTGGCTGACGATGTTTATGGGGCTGAAGCAGCTATGCCTCGAGGCAAGGCACGTCGTATGTAATGTGCCTATAGCATTATACAAGGAATATTATAGCTCGTGTTTCATGCCAATGTCAAAGATCACGCCTCTTATCCACACATACGCCCCCGAAAACAAACCTCTATGGGGATTCAAATCTACTATGTTACGCTAATCACTATAGATGTCATCGTACACCTATAAACGATAGTAATCTGCCTTTCAATTGTGGTTTCATACCATGTACATAATAGTTTTATTCAATGAAGGACAGAGGCGGACTGGGATTACCAACCGACCCTAAAACCGGTTCTATGCAATTGTCTTTGAAGATTTCATAATATTTTTAGGAATTTCAAAGGGTTTTAACAGGTTTCAAGGGATTTCAAAGTATTGCCAAAGGATTGATTTCAACAGCTTTTAAGGAAAACCCTTGTTCATATCCGTAGTTTGTCTAATAATTGAATATGCGTCAATGGTTTGGAATCCTTACCAATAGGGATAAATGAAAATCTGTGAAAAAGAGATTCCTTAGGTTAATTTCATTCAGAATAAGAGGCTACTTGGAAACCATATCTGAATTATTACATCTAGCCTCATTGGACCACAGAAGGTTTCAGGCTAGATTTCAGTATTCTTGTTTTATCTTCAGGAATTCTATACAATTCTCTGGGTTTTAACAGATTTCAAGGGATTCCAAAGTATTGCAAAAGGATTGATTTCAACAGCTTTTAAGGAAAACCCTTGTTCATATCCGTAGTTTGTCTAATAATTGAACATGCGTCAATGGTTTGGAATCTTTAACAATAGGGATAAATGAAAATCGGTGAAAAAGAGATTCCTTAGGGTAATTTCATTCAGAATAAGAGGCTACTTGGAAACCATATCTGAATCATTACATCTATCCTCATTGGACCACAGAAGGTTTCAGGCTAGATTTCAGGATTCTTGTTTTATTTTCAGGAATTCTATACAATTCTCGGGGTTTTAACAGATTTCAAGGGATTTCAAAGTATTTCTAAAGGATTCATTTCAACAGCTTTTAAGGAAAACCCTTGTTCATAGCCGCAGTTTGTCTAATAATTGAATTTGCGTCAGTGGTTTGGAGTCGTTACCAATAGGGATAAATTAAAATCTGTGAAAAAGAGTTTTCTTAGGATAATTTCATGCTAAGGAAACAGGCTACTTGGAAACCATATCTGAACTATGACATCTAGAAACATTGGACCACAGAAGGTTTCAGGCTAGAAAAATATGTTTGTACAAGCTCTTAAATTCTTGTTTAGATTGTCTTGCCTCTTCACAACAAATTTCTTTCGATATTCCTTCGAGAGAGTTAGGGAATGCAGATCCTGGTTTGTTCGAAATTCCATTTCGTAGAACAGAATATGGTTCATATGCATCTCTACCGTAATCTGTTGACACAATAATAAAATAAAAATTGTATCACACGATGTCATATTCAACCAATCATTGATCGATTTTCTGACGACAATGAAATATTTTTTATGCCATAAAGAAATTTTTTGTTTTGTTCAAGTAATCTCCAGGAAGTAACAAATAATAATTTATTAATGTTACTAAACTCAAGCTACCACGCATACTCACTAATATATGATAATTATAATTTTTCTATTTTAGGTAACTAAATTCAAATTCATAGGATTTAAAATATTTTAAGGAATTCATTTCATTCTTCAGTTTTGATTTCTATGGCATTATGACGGTAATGCCAGCTATGACAGTTTTGACATTATGATGAAAGACCAAGCTAAAAATGCCATTATCAGCGTGGTAAAGAAACAAAAATCGAATTTCTTCTGGGATAATCGCTCATTTAGTGAGTTTTCTCCCAAAAATGGTATTTTTTCGATTAGACAACTTTTAGGGGTTCCGTCACCCTCTCAATTTTCCCATTGAAAATGCGTGGGGAAAACCCACGCTTTTACGATTATGAGACTGGAAGGTGTACATTTCAATGAGGGCGAGTGGTAAAACTGAAAACTGTCATGTATTTTTTATTAATTATGGAGGAGAAGGAGGTCGTGAAATTTTTTAAATAATCTATCTTGGGGTTAACTATTTTTCTAAAATGGAATACAATATAAGTCTCCCATAAAATCGCGTGGAATCCTTTCCAATTTTTTTTAAATATCCTAAAATCATTGTAATATTCTAAAATCCTTTTGAAAAGATCCTAAAATTTGTTAAAATATTTTGAAATTTCCTGTTAATTTGTCAGTCCTTATAAATCCCTTGAAATCCTTAAAATCCCTTAAAATCCGTGGAAATCTCTCAGAATCTTATCATTTCTCCTGAAATCCCTTAAAAACTCTGAAATCTCTAAAGTTACTATAAATTTCTGGAAATTTAATTTCATTTATTCCTTAAAGTTTTCTCGAAATCCGTTTAAATTCCTTGAAATTTTTGAATCACCTTTGAAAATCTTCTTCAAATCCTTGGGATTCCCTAAAATACCATATTATTATTATTATTATTATTATTATACCATTAAGCCATTTCCCTTTCGGGGTAGGCGTGACTTGCTCGGTTGGAGAATAGTAGTGTGTATATGGGTATATAGGTATAAGGTAGGTAGGAATATAGGTATGAGGTGGATAGGTATATAAGTGTTAGGTATATATATTTTAGATTGATCTGGAATTCTCGTGTTATTTATTTGAATGACACGTTTACTCCGCAACACTGCTCCGACCCAGGTTGCTGATCAATCTCTCTAGCGATCACCCCAAGTGAAGAGCCTCACAAAATTGTTATGTATGGTTCTCCACTTGGGCCCATTAGTATCCAAGATCTTTGTTTCAGGCGTCATTCATTCTACTGTCACTCTGTTTACAAACTATTTGTCGCCACACTTTTCTGTCCTGGCATACTACTCTAGCTTCCTTCACGTCCATGCATTTTTTCATGCAAGCTCTTGTGTTCCTATGGCTTCTTATGTCTCTACGGAATAATGTCTCATTTACAGATTCTAACCATTCTTTTGGCGGTCTACCTCTGGGCATTCTGCCATTTACTTTACCTTTATACACTTGTTTGGTCAGTCGTTCATCTTTCATTCTTTCAAGATGTCCGAACCATCTTAACTGATTTCTTTCCCATGTGTCAACTATTGTCTCTTTTGCACCACATTCTTTGAGGATTGTCTCGTTTCGGACTTTGTCCATTAGTGTTTTCCCGCATATTATGCGCAGAGGTTTCATGCCGATCGCGTTAATTTTACTCCTGTCCTTTTCTTGACAGGTCCATGTCTCGCTACCGTATAGTACAGTCGGTACGAATATAGAATTGTGTATGGCCATTTTAGCTTTTTTTGATATGTTTTTATTTGTTAGGATGGACCCTGCTCTACCGATAACCTGTTTACCCTTATTTATGCGCCTATCTAACTCCCCATCTATTTTTCCGTCGCTAGTGAATAGACTACCTAGATATACGTACTTGTCAACTTGTTCTAATCTCTCATCATTTAGGACAATGTTGCACATTGTTTTCTCACTCTTTCCCTCAAACACCATGATTTTTGTTTTATTTACGTTAATTTTGAGTCCCATGTCCTTCATGCTTGTATGAAGTTTATTCAACATTCTTTGCAAGTCCTCGACTGATTCTGCCATAACAATCTTGTCATCTGCGAAAGCTAACCCACGTACCTTAACTGTTTGGAGATCTACACCTTCTTCGTCGAAGAGTGCAGTTCTTAGACACTTATCCATGAATATGATAAATAGCCACGAGGACATAACGCATCCTTGTTTCACGCCTTGCGTAATATCGAACCAGTCACTCAGTTTCCCGTTTACCCTTACGCTCGCTTTACTACCTGTATATATTGTTTTTATTGCTTGCAGGAGCCCTCCATTTACTCCGTACTCTTTAAGAACTTCCCAAAGTTTACTTCTATTTACCGTGTCAAATGCTTTTTCTAGGTCAATAAATGCACAGAAAACTTTCTTTCCTACTCTCAAGCTTTTTTCTGTGATCTGTCTTAGGCTAAATATCTGATCTGTACATGATCTTCCTGGCATAAATCCACTTTGGACTTCCCATATTTTTTCTTCTGTGATTTCCATTACCCTACGAATAAGTATTTTTGAGTATATTTTACTTACGGTACTTAGTAGGCTGATACCTCTGTAATTACTGCAGTTGTTTTTATCTCCCTTTCTTTTGTATATTGGTACGATAATCGCTTTTTTCCAATCGTCTGGGACTTTCCCCGTCTCGATACATAAATTTATTAATTCGCACAACCTGTGAGGTATGTACTCGCCACCGTATTTGAGCATTTCAGCACTAATACTGTCTATGCCAGCAGCCTTACCGTTTTTCAAGTTCTTAATTATGTCTCGGACCTCAGTGACACAGACTTTTTCAATTGGGTTTTCTAATGCATTATGTTCTATGTCGCATTTTTGTTGTCCTATATCTTCACCTCCTAATAGTTCTTTAAAAGAGTCTTTTAAAGCGTCTACTATCCCGTCTATATCATATAGCATTTCACCTTTGCTGTTTCTCATGCTAGCAAACTCTGTACTTTTACTTTCCTTCAACTGTTTATATAGTAGTTTCATTATTCCTCCAAAGCCGTTTTGTATTTTGTTCTCTTCTTCTGTTCTGATTTTTTCTTTACTCTCCTTGACTAGTCGTTTCATTTTCCTCTTTTTGTCTTTGTAATCATTTTTGAGTCTATTTCTCTCCTCATCGCTAAGACCTGTCATGTTTAATGTTTTCTTGTGCGCTTTTTTCTTTTCTCGCTGGGCTGCTTGAATTTCATCATTCCACCATGCATCACCAGACTTTCTTCCTACCACTGCCGTACCACACACTTCAATTGCAGTTTTAACAATGATATCCCGTAATAAAGCCCACGCGCCCTCTATATCTTTAACGCTCGTAAGCGCTTCCCAAGTTGCCCTATCTATGCGTTCGCTTAACTTATTTTGAAACTCTATTCGCACTTCCGGTTTCTGTAAATTTTCAATCTTTATTCGAGTTTGTTTCGTTTTTTCTGTTCTCTTTCTTTTCCATCCCCGGCCTAAGTTTATTTTAGAGATTAAAAGATAATGATCAGTATTGCATTCGGATCCCTAAAATCCTTTGAAATATCTTGAAATTGATAAAATCACTCAATTCTTGTAAAATCCCTTGAAATCTTTGAAATGAACTCTATTTATCATAATCAAATCTATTAAAAATTCTTGAATGCTGTTGAAATCCTCTGAAAGCCCTGGAAAACTCACCATTTTTTTAAATACCTTGAAATTTGTAAAAATCAATTAAATCTAGTGAAATCCCTAGAAATCTTTTCAAATGCCGTGAAACATCTTGAAATCTTCAATAACTTTGAAAATTTCTTTTAAAAACTTTGAATCTTTGAACTCATCCTCTCAAATCCCATAAAA
Organism: Andricus curvator; assembly: GCA_932195095.1. Taxonomy (NCBI): domain Eukaryota; kingdom Metazoa; phylum Arthropoda; class Insecta; order Hymenoptera; family Cynipidae; genus Andricus; species Andricus curvator. Next base: position 149,752 of record CAKNYM010052370.1, read on the forward strand.
TCTTACCAAATTTTGTAAATTCTCAAATTTTTTTGGTTCTTGAAAAATAGACAGAAATCTTTAAATTCCCTTAAAAGTTTTTTAAACTCTAAAGTCCTTGGAAATTCGTCTTTTTAGAAACAAATTCATCTTCTCGCTTGAAGATTCATCTGTTTGGTTGAAAATGAAACTATATTGTTGAAAACTGAACTATTTTGGTCGATCATTCCTTTCTTTGAATAAAAATTCAACTATATTTTTGAAAATTCGTTTCTCTTTGGTCTAAGCTTAATTTTTTTAACTTAAAATTTAACTATTCTAATTTAAGTTCAAAATATTTCTTTTTTAGTGAAAAATTTAACTATTTTGTTGAAGATTAATTTTTTTGTTTAATATTAATTTTTTTTAACTAAAAACGTAACTATTTCATTTTTTGTAAATATTTGTCTTTCTTAGTTGAAAATTCATGTATTTGTTTTGAATTTCCTTTTTTTGGATCAGAATTTAACTATTTTGTTGAAAATTCGTTTTTTTTTTTGTGAAATTTAATTTTTTGTTAACTGCAAATTTTACTATTTCATTTTTGATGAAAATTTGTCTTTCTTATTGAAAAATTTAACTATTTTGTTGAACTCTCATTTTTTGGTTAAATATAATTTTTTTAACTGAAAATTTTACTATTTCATTTTTGGTGAAAATTTGTCTTTCTTATTTGAAAATTAATGTCATTTGTGGAAATTTCGATTTTTTTTTGTTTGAAATTTAACTATTTTTTATTTACAAATTAATTTTTTAACTGTAAATTTACCTATTCAACTAATAAAATAGAACTATTCAATGAAAAATTATTCTCTTTGTAGGAAATTCAACAATTAAAAATTCAACAGTTAAAAATTCATCTTTCTAGTAGAAAATTTATCTTCTTGCTTGAAGACTCATCTGTTTGGTAAAAAATTAACCTATATTGGTGAAAATTTTACTATTTTGTTCAAAAAAAATTTTTTGTATGAAAATTAATTTTTTAAACTGTAAATTTAACTATTTAACTTATAAAATGCAACCATTCGATAAAAAATTATTCTCTTTGCAGGAAATTCAACAATTTTGTTAAATGTCATTTTTTCGTTGAAAATTGAACTATTTTGGTCGATCATTCCTTTCTTTGAATAAAAATTTAACAATCTTTTTGAAAATTCGTTTCTTTCTGGTTAAAAATTAATTTTTTAACTAAAATTTTCACTATTTTATTTTTTGTAAAAATTTGCCTTTTTCGGTTGAAAATGCATGTATTTTGTTTGAATTTCCTTTTCTTGGTTCAAAATTTAACTATATTGTTAAAAATTTGTTTCTTTGTTGTAAAATTTAATTTTTTGTTAACTGCAAATTTTACTATTTCATTTTTGATGAAAATTTGTCTTTCTTATTGAAATATTTAACTATTTTTTTGAACTCTCATTTTTTGGTTGAATATAATTTTTTTAACTGAAAATTTTACTATTTCATTTGTGGTGAAAATTTGTCTTTCTTAGCTGAAAATTCATGTCTTTGGTGGAAATTTCGTTTTTTTGTTTTGTTTGAAATTTAACTATTTTTTCTTTAAAAATTAATTTTTCTCATTAAAAATTGAACTATTTATTGGAATCTTTTAGAATACTCTAAAATATTTGAAATCCTATAAAATCCTTTCAAGCCCCTCAAATCAGTTGAAATGTTTCAAAATCCTTGGTATCTCTTGAAATCTTGTGAAATTTTTAGAAATCCCTTGAAATGTTTTGAAATTTTCAAAATCTTGAAAACGTTTGAAATTTCGAATTTAAAAATGGCAAATATGTCTTTCTAGCTAGTCAGCGAATAAGTTTGAACAGTTTCTATTTTCAACTTCTACTCTCTGCAGGCCTTCAGAAAGTGAACACAAAAATTTGAAATTCATCAACATTAAAGTGTAAAATATCCTTTTCAAAATGAGACCATAAATGTAATAAAATATTTACTGGTTCTTGAATTATCACAAAAAAAGTGGACGAGAAGTAGGAGAAGTAGGGGAAATGAGAGGAGATAAGGCGGGGAAGTGCCGGGTTGGTAAGGGGTAGTGAGGGGGAGTGAGGGGTGAAGACATGAGAGGAAATTATAACAGAAGGAGTCGGGGAGTGAGAGGAAATGAGGAAAGGGGATGTAGGGTAAGTGATGAGAAATGAGAAAAAAGGAAAGTGTGGGAAATTATGGGAAATCAGAAAAAGGAAAGTAGGAGAAATTATGGGAAATGAAGTAATGTGAATGAGGGTGGGAACGCAGGGGAAAGAAAACAGTGTATGGGAAGTAAGTAAGTAGGGGAAATGAGGAAAGCGGAAGTAGGGTAAGTGATGGGAAATGAGAAAAAGGAAAGTAGGAGAAATTATGGGAAATGAAGTAAGGGGGAATGAAGGGAGGGAAAGCAGGAAAGAGCAAACAGTGTAGAGGAAGTAAAGGGAGTGAGATGAACTGGGGAGAGGGGAAGTAAGGAAAATGAGGGGAGGGGAAGTAGGGAAAATAAGGGAAGGAAGGGAAAATAAGGGGTGGGGGTAGTAAGGGGAGTGAGGGGAAATATAAGACTGTTAGCAGGGGTTGAGAGGAGAAGGGAAGTAGGAGAAGTGATGAAAATGAGGGAAGGGGAACTAGGGGCAGTGAGAAGAAGCGTGTTATAAGGGAACTGAAGGGAAATGAAAAGAGAGGAGAAACGAGGGGGTAGGGGAAGTGAGGGGAGGGAAATTAGGGGAAGAGATGAGAAACGAGGGGGTAGGGGAAGTGAGGGGAAATGAGGATGAGGAAGTAGGGGAAGAGACGTGTTAGCTGCGAAAGTGATGAGAGGGGTAAGTAGCTGAGGAAGGGATGGGAAGCGTAGGTTGAAGTATGGGAAGGAGAAGCCTAGATCAAAGTGTGGTAGGGGAAGTGGAGAAAAGTAGGGGTAGTAGGGGCCTACTTTGACCAATTTTTGTATAATTTTATGATAAAAATATAAATATGAAAATATAGGAAATGTGTGATGCAACTATCAAAACGGGTAGTTGAGTGCACAGTCCTTCACGAATTTCCAACAGAAAATCAGTAGGATGGCTGCTTGTGATGTGCCTGCATTGTTATGGCCGTTGATCGTTAGGAGGGAGAGGCGTGGTTCTGCGATAATTCATTTTTGATTGCGTGTCTGATACATACGGCCAGTACATAATTACACGACGTGTGCTCCTGCGCAATTACGAGTCACTTTTCCCGAAATTATTCCACCGAGTTGATTCCAGAAAATCTTTACAAAATTATCGTGAAACGGGGCTAGTCGGGGCACGTTGGGGAAACCGGGCCACTCGTAATTTTATTTTTTATAATTCAAAATATAATATGAAATAAAAAAAATCCAAAAAGGAAGATCGACTTTATTTTTCGAGAAAAATTGCCTGTTTTCTAACCTAATATTTTAAAAGTACAGTGAACTCTTACTTATTCCAAGGCTCAAATATTCCAAGTCTCTCCCGCTCGGATATTCCAAGTGACGAAGCCCCTTCACCTCCCACCACTCGTTTGTTTCAAGGACGCACACATGCTTACAGCGCGCGCATCGATATAAGTCAGGGGCAGCCAATGAACGTCGCTTGACAAAATCACCTCACGACTTGCGGTAGCAGAGGGGGCCCCTGCAGGCTTGGAATATCTGAATGTTTACGTTTCTTGGCCCTAGGAATAAGTCAGAGTTCACTGTTTCAAAAAGTAGCTTTGATGTTTCTTTAAAATATTATTCTTTAGTCTGTAGAATATGAAAATTCCTATTTACAGCAGGCTTTGCAATCTTTTTCCTATTTCCCTCTTTTTCTCATTTTTCCACTCAAATACGAACTGAAATGATAGAACTTAATGAGAAAATCTAACTTTTTGGTTGAAAGTTCATTCTTTTCAGTTGAAAAGTCTGCTATCAATTTTTTTGTCAATTATTCATCTTTTTTTTTTGTTTAAAATTGAATGGTTTTGTTAAAAAATCAACAATTTTGGTGAAAAGCTATAAATTTTGGCTGAAAATTCTTCTCTTTTATTGAAAATTCGTCCTTTTGGCTTGAAAATTTCACAATTTAATTAAAAGCTTTTGTCTTTCTTGATAACCAAATATTGTATGTTCGAAAATTAAACTATTTTGTTGAAAAATTACATTTTTAGTTGAAAAAATCATCTTTCAAGTTCCAAAATTCAACTTCTTGGTTGAAAGTTTAAATACTATCTTGTAAATTTATTTTTTTGGTCAAAGACTCATAATTTTAGTTGCAAATTTTTTTTTTTTTTTTTTTTCTGAAAATAAATTTTTAAGTAGAAATTTTACTATATTGTTCAAAATTGAACTTATTGGTAGAAAATTAACTTTTTGTTGAATCTTCATATTCTTGGGTTGAAAATTGATCTATTTATTAGAAAATTCATTTTTTTTTGGCTTGACAATTAAACAATTTGGTAGAAAATTCCACTATTTGAAACAAAATTAAACTGCTTTTTAGAAAATTCGTGTTCTTATTAAAAATTAATTCTCTTAAATAAAAATCTACCTACTGCATTTTTGGTTAAAAAATGAACTTATTTAGTTTGAAAATACAGCTACTGAGTTGAAAAAATTTATAAATTGGAAAAATATAAACTCAAAATGAATAAAATAAAATTTGAAAATTTGGTTGAAAATTCGTTTTTTTTTTTGTAGAAAATTAATCTTCTCGGTTGAAAATTCAACTATTTGGTTTAAAACTGATGTACTTTGTTAAAAATTTGTATATTCTGGTAGAAAATTAATCTTATTGATTGAAAATTCGATAATTTGGAAAAAAATTTGACTGTTTGGTTAAAACTTTATTTATTTTGTTAAAAATTCGTATTTTTTGGTGAGAAATAAATTTTTGAAAAGTCGAGTTTTTTTTGTAATTGTGTTCGTTGATTAATACCAACTGTTATTTATTTTTAATTGAACTTTTTAAAAATATTGATTACTACATTTTTCGTTAAAAACTCCTCTTTTAAGGTTGAAAATTCAAATTCTTGGTTGAAAGTTGAACTACTTTCTTAGAAGTTAATTTTTTTGGTTGAAGATTCATAATTTTAGTTGAAAGCTCGTTTCTTTTTTTGGTTTGAAATTTAGTTTTTATCTAAAAATTTGACTATTTTGTTTTAAAATTAAACAATTTTGTAGAATATTCAAAAATTTGGTACAAAATTAAACTGTTTTGTAGAAATTTCCTTTTTCCCTGCTGAAAATTAATTCTCTTAAATGAAAATTTGATTATTCCATTTTTATATGGGAATTCAGATTTTAAATTAAAAATCGATTCTTTCTAGTTAAAAATCATGGATTTTGTTAAAAATGCAACTGCTTGGTTGAAAATTAATCCGTTTTGGTTAAGGATTCCACTTTTTTTTAATTTATCTTTTTTGGTTGAATTCAACTGTTTTTGATTTTAAATCAAACACTTTTTTGTTGAAATATTACTATTATATGTTTCGTTGAAAATTTTTTTTTTGTTAAAAAATCAACTACCTAATTTAACTGTGAACTACTTAATACAATTTTTTTTTTATCAATTGAAGATTCATAATTTTAGTGTTGAAAAATTATATTTACGAGTTTAAAATCCAACTGTATTGTTGAAAATATCTTTCTTTTTGCTTGAAAATTCAACAATTTAGTAAGAAAAATAAGCTATTTAGTTGAAAGTTAACTTTTTTGTTGAAAATTCATATTTGTGGATATGAATTCAATTCTTTTTTATACGAAAATCAAACCACTTGGTTATCAATGAAAAAATTAATTTGAAAATTCAACCGCTTTTTTGAAATTTTTTTCTTATTACAAAATAATTTTTTTACCTGAAAATTGAACTAATCCATTTTTGGTTGAAAATTCATATTTTACATTGAAAATGGATCTTTGATAGTCAAAAATTCATGTCTTTTGTTAAAAATTCGTCTTTTCTGGTAGAAAATTAATCTTCTTGGTTGAAAATTCTATTATTTAGTTAAATAATTTATGAATTTTCTTAAAAATTTGTCTTTTTTAGTAGAACATTAATCTTCTGTATTGAAAATTCACCTTTTCGATAAAAAATTTTACTATTTGGTTGAAAATTTAATTATTTGATTCGAAATTGAACAATTTCATTGAAAATTAAACCTTGTGTAGAAACCTCATCTTTTTGATGAATAATGCCAATTTTTTGTTGAAAATCAACTACTTAATTTATCTGTAAACTACTTAATGGAAATTTTTTTTTTATCAATTGAAGATTCATAATTTTAGTATTGAAAAATTATATTTACGGGTTCAAAATACAACTCTATTGTTGAAAATTCCTTTTTTTTGCTTCACAATTCAACAATTTGTTAAAAAAAAAGAATCTATTTAATTAAAAGTTAACTTTTTTGTTGAAAATTCATATTTTTGGTTATAAATTCAGCTCCTCTGTATGAAAAACAAACTACTTGGTTATCAATAAAAAAATTATTTTGAAAATTCAACTGCTTTTTTGAAAATCATTTTTAAAAAATGTGTTTTCACCTGAAAATTTAACTAATCCACTTTCGGTTGAAAATTATATTTTGCATTGCAAAATGTATCTTTGCTGGTCAAAAATTCATGTATCTGGTTAAAAATTCGTCTTTTCTGGTAGAAAATTAATCTTCTTGGTTGAAAATTCAATTATTTAATTAAATAATTTATGTATTTTCTCAAGAATTTATCTGTTTTAGTAGAAAATTAATCTTCGGAGTTGAAAATTCATCTTTTTGATAAAAAATTTGACCATTTGGTTGAAAATTTAACTATTGGATTGAAAATTAAACAATTTGATTGAAAATTAAACCGTTGTGTAGAAACCTCATCTTTTTGGTCAAGAATGCAAATTTTTCTTGAAAATAATTTTACTTTTTCAATTGAAATTTTTGTTATTTAAAATAAAAATCTTTTGTTGGTTAAAAAAAAAATATTTATATATATCAAATTTAATAGTTCCATTCAATTTTTCTATTATTTTTTTTTTAATTACGTGAAATAGAACGGGGGGAGTGTCAAAACTAACGAACTATAACGAAGAAGGGGGGGGGGGGGGGTTCACGTGGTAAAAAATTTCAGAAAAAAATTACCGTAAGAAGTTCAAAAATATTTTTTAAGGAAAAGTAAATATTGTCTTTAGTGTCATTTTATTTGAAATAGTAGAAAACTAGTCTCATCGCTAAAAAAAATAACATGACCTGAGGTCTCACAGACCACTGTCTCTATTTATATCTAATTAAATAAATAAAGAAGTCTTAGTTACCGAACTTATACAAGTACCTTCAGGGGCATTTAAATACGTAAGAAATAAACAAATTTTGTCAACTTTCATTATTCATAATCTTTTACACCAGTGTGGAGAGGGACCCATATACTAGAAGCATGATGCGGTCAATGAGACCGCACGTCCACACGTCCATACTAATTTTCGCCTTTTTGCTCAAATGAGCGATAATCGGGACGTAAACTATTTCTGAAATGGCTCATTCTGGGAAACAAGCTGAAGTTTGTGTCTGACATCCGGCATTTTTAATACCATGAAAGAAATTGAAAAAAAAAATAAAAAGTAGTGATGCTACCATGGTCGTGCGGTCTCACGGACCTGCGAGCTTTCAGTCGATATAAGTCACCAATAACACCCATGAGACATTCTCCACATAACTCGCACGGTGCGGTCTTTGAGACCGCACGGCCATTAATGGTTAATATTGACTCTAAATTCTAAATGAAAGATAACGGCGTGGACCGGAGGTAACGACACCGATTTCACGGTTCCATTAATGTCTTCGAGACGATCTCTCGCTGACTGGCTGATATTACTTCGTAATCAGTGTGGGCGTCATTAAGCACGTTTTTGACAAATGGAACTAGCCAAGCGACGTTTCAAAGTGAGCTAAAGGAAAGGTCTCCTGTCGGCTTTTTCGTAGAGAGTAAATGCACTACTATACGTATAACTATATCCATAACTATATATCTATATATATGTATCTGAGAGGTGAGTAAGACTGGACTTGAGTCCCTTTGGCTCGACCAGTCCCGCGGTTTATTGATGATGCCCAGCCGTGAACAACGGCGGATTTTCAACTGAGATCAGTTTCATTCATCACCTTCAAGACCGTGAATTTATGTCAAAAATTCCTGTCATATAATGTCACTCTTTTCAAGAGCGGTCCTTCCTTAGCGTGAATTTTTTTATTTTTGTTGCAATCCAAAAAAGGAGAAGAAATCTTGTAGGATGAAGATTGTTTTATTTCAAGTAATAGCAGGAGAAAGTTTCATTTAGACTCTAAATCAAACTCTAAATTTGAATCAGTAGAAAGTGACTTTTCAAATCAGTCAATTTAATTCACTGGTGAAATCAGTCATTTCAAATGTTCCAATCTGTTAAATTTTTAACTAAAAAAGTCCAATTTCCAACTAAAATTAGAGTAAATAAATTTTCAATAATTAAAAAAAATGCATGGACGTGAAGGAAGCTAGAGTAGTATGCCAGGACAGAAAATTGTGGCGACAAATAGTTTGTAAACAGAGTGACAATAGAGTGAATGACGCCTGAAACAAAGACCTTGGATACTAAATGGGCCCAAGTGAGGAACAACACATAACAATTTTGTGAGGCTCTTCACCTGGGGTGATCGCTAGAGAGATTGATCAGCAACCTGGGTCGGAGCAGTGCTGCGGAATGAACGTGTCATTTGAATAAATAACACGAGAATTCCAGATCAATCTAAAATATCTATACCTAACACCTATATACCTATCTACCTTATACCTATATACCCACCATACACACTACCTTTTTCCAACCGAGCAAGTCACGCCTACCCCGAAAGGGAAATGGCTTAATGGTATAAAAATAATTTTTAAGAAGAACAACGAATTTTTAACGAAATAGTTCAATTTTCAAGAAAAGAGATGAATTTTCAACTCAAATAATAAATTCTCCAACCGAAAAAATGATTTTTTTTTACCAGAAAGTTGATTTTTCATTCAAAAAGAAAAAAAAGTTTACCCAAATTGTTGAACTTTCAAGAAAAAAGACAAATTTTCTGTAAAACAGTTGAATTTTCAACCAAACAGTTGCATTTTTAACCAAATAAGAGAAAATTTCCAATAACGAAGATTAGTTTTTTACAAAAAAAAAAAAAAATTTCAATTTAAAAAAATCAATTTTCAACAAAATAGTTAAACTATCAACCAAAGAGAGTCTACGAAATCGTTGAATTTTCAACATACAAAGATGAATTCTCAACAAAAAATATAATAGTTAATATTTCAATAAAAAAAAATAAAAAAAATCGAGCTTTTAACCAAGAACAATTTTCTACCACAAAATACAATTTTTCCAAAAAATAAATAAATTTTTAAACAAACAGTTACGTTTTCAGTAAAAAAAATTTATTTTCAACAAAAAAAAAATTTTTAAGCAAAAAAGTCAAATTTTTGAGCAAAGAGATGAATGTTCAACTATAGTGATGAATTTTCTAATTGAAAATATGAATTTTTTACCAAATAGTTGATTTTTTAACCAAAAATAGGAAATTTAAAGCTAAGATGATTATTTTTCTACAATTTTCAAATTTCAACCAAAAATGGAAAAGTAACATTATCAGTTAAAAAAATAAATGGAAAAAAAAAGAAAAAACGATTTTTCAACAAAATGCTTAAATTTTCACTTTGAAAACTAACTTTTAATGAAACAAAAAAGAATTTGTAACCAAAGAGATGAATATTTCAACGAAGATTATCAATCTTGAAAAAAAACTGATTTTTAAGAAAGTGCTTCAACTTTCAACCAAGTAATTTAATTTTCATAAAAAAATGAATTTTCAACGAATAATGTAGTAATAAATATTTCAACCCAAAAAGACAAAATTTCTATCAAAAGAGATTAAATTTAAAACCAAAAATACGAATTTTTAAGAAAATGATTTATTTTTTAACAAACAGTTACAATTCCAATGAAAAAAATTAATTTGTAATGAAAATGATAAATTTTCAACTAAAATAATTAATTTTCTCGCAGAAAAAAATGAATTTTTTACCAGAAAGTTCATTTATCAGCCAAAAAGAAAAAAAGTTCACCCAAATATTGAAATTTCAAACCCAAGACAAATTTTCTGTAAAACAGTGGAATTTTCAACAAAAAAACTTAATTTTGAACGAAAATGTTATTTTTTAACAGGAGGGTATAATTTTCAACCAAACAATTACATTTTTAACCGAATAAAAGAAAATTTCAAACAAGGAAGATTAGTTTTCTAAAGAAAAAAGAAGAATTTTCAATTAATAAAGATCAATTTTCCAAAAAATAGTTAAACTTTCAATGTAGGAGATGAATTTTCAACTAAAAATATAAATCTTTAACTAGAATACTTAAAATTATATTTTAAAAATTAAATTTTAGCAACAAGAAAAATCGAATTTCAATACAAAGAGATGAATTTTCAATGAAGATTATGAATCTTAAAAAAAAAAAAAATTAAGAAAGTACTTTAAACTTCAACCAAGGCATTCAATTCTCATAAAAATACGAATTTTCTATTGAATAAATACAAATTTATGAAACAATAATTCGTTTTTTAGACAAACAGTTACATTTTCAGTTAAAAAAACAATTAATTTTCAACAAAAATGGTACATTTGTAACTAATATCATGAATTTTCCAACAGAAAAAATTTATTGTTTAACAGAAATTTGCTTTTTCAGTCGAAAAAAAAAGTTTACCCAAATTATTGAAAACAGTTGAATTTTGAACAAAAAACTTAATTTCGAACAAAAACGTTAATTTTTAATAGAAATGTCAATTTTCAATCAAACAGTTGCATTTTTTACCGAATAAGAGAAAATTAAAAAAGATTAATTCTCAACAAAATAGTTAAACTATCAACCAAAGAGAATCCACGAAATCGTTGAATTTTTAATCTAAAAGATGAATTCTCAAGAAAAAATGTAATAGTTAATATTTCAATAAAAAAAAAGACGATCATTTTAGTTGAAAATTTACCTCTTTGATTGAAAGTTCAACTATTTTGTTTGATATTTCAATAATTTGGAAATTAATTTTTCCTTTACTGAAAATGTAACTGTTTGTGTAAAAATAAATTATTGTATCAGAAATTTGCATTTTTCCAATAGAAAATTCGTATTTTTGGTTTTAAAATTTATCTGTTTTGCTAGAAATTTCACCTTTTTGGGATAAAATATTTACTACTGCATTATTCGTTGAAAATTCCTTTTTTTATGAAAATTGACTAACTTGGTTGAAGTCTAAAACACTTTTCTCAAATTTTTTTTTTCTGAAGATTCATAATCTTCATTGAAAATTCATCCCTTTGGATTAAAATTCGTTTTTTTTTTGCTGCTAAAACTTAATTTTTTAATTAAAAATTCAACTATTCTAGTTAAAGATTTATATTTTTAGGTGAAAATCCATCTCCTTGATTGAAAGTTGAACTATTTTGTGGAAAATTGATCTTTTTTAATTGAAAATTCTTTCTTTTTTGTAGAAAACTAATCTTCCTTGTTTGAAATTTTCTCTTTTTCGGTTAAAAATCCAACTGTTTGGTTGAAAATTAACATTTCTATTAAAAATTACCACTTTTGTTTAAAATTAGATTTTTTGTTTCCAATTCAACCGTTTTATAGAAAATTTGTCTTTGACTTGAAATTATAATAATTTGGCTAAACTTTTTTTCTTTTTGGCTGACAAATCAACTTTATCGTAAAAAATTCATTATTTTATTTTGAAATTTATCATTTTCATTACAAATTAATGTTTTTCATTCCAAATGTAACTGCTTCTTTAAAAAAAAATTATTTTGTTAAAAATTCGTATTTTTTTAATAGAAAATTCGTATTTTTGGTTTTAAAATTCATCTCTTTTGGTGGAAATTTCATTTTTTGGGTTGAAATATTTATTACTACACTGATCGTTAAAAATTAATTTTTTTATGAAAATTAAATTACTTGGTTTAAAGTTGAAGCACTTACTTAAAAATCAGTTTTTCTTTTTCAAGATTGATAATCTTCGTTGAAATATTCATCTCTTCTTTGAAAATTCTTTTTTGTTTCATTAAAAGTTACTTTTTCAAGTGAAAATTTAAAAATTTTGTTGAAAAATCGTTTTTCTTCGTTTAAAATTTTTTTAAAAATAATAATGTAACTTTTCCATTTTTTGCTGAGATTTTAAATTGTATAAAAGTAATCTTCCTAGTTTGAAATTTCCTATTTTTGGTTATAAAATCAACTATTTGGTCAAAAATTCATATTTTAAATTAGAAAATTCATCAATATAGTTGAACATTCATCTTTTTGCTCAAGTGACTTTGCTCAAGTGACTTTTCAAATCAGTCAATTTAACTCACTGACGAAATCAGTAATTTCAAATGTTCCAATCTGTTGAATTTTCAACTAAAAAAGGCCAATTTCCAACTAAAAATAGAGTAAATAAATTTTCAATTAATGAAATTAATTTTCAAGAAGAAAAACTTTTTAATGAAATAGTTCAATTTTCAAGAGAAGAGATGCATTTTCAATTGAAATAATAAATTTTCCAACGGAAAAAATGATTTTTTTACCAGAAAGTTGATTTTTCATTCAAAAAGAAAAAAACTTCACCCAAATTAAAAATTGTAAGCAAAATTTTAAGAAGACAAATTTTCTGTGAAATAGTCGAATTTTCAACAAAATTATTTATTTTTTAGACAAACGGTTACATTTTCAATGAAAAAAATTCATTTGTAATGAAAATCATAAATTTTCAAGGAAAATAATGAATTTTCTAACAGAAAAAAAATAATTTTTTACCAGAAAGTTGATTTGTCAGCTAAAAAGAAAAAAAGTTCACCCAAATTATTGAAATTTCAAGCCAAAGACAAGTTTTCTGTAAAACAGTTGAATTTTCAAGAAAAAAGCTTAATATTGGACCAAAATGTTATTTTTTAACGGAAATGTTAATTTTCAACCAAATAGTTGCATTTTTGACCGAATAAGAGAATATTTCAAACAAGGATAGTTTTCTAGAAAAAAAAGAAGAATTTTCAATAAAAAAAGATCAATTTTCCACGAAATATTTCAACTTTCAATCAAGGAGATAAATTTTCAACTAAAACTATAAATCTTTAATTTTCTGTTGAAAAAATACGAATTTTCAATAAAATTATTTATTTTTTAGACAAACAGTTACATTTTCAAAGAAAAAAATTCATTTGTAATGAAAATGATAAATTTTCAACTGAAATAATTTTTGTGTAAAACAGTTGAATTTTGAACAAAAAACTTAATTTTGAACGAAAATGTCAATTTTTAATAAAAATTGCAATTTTCAACTAAACACTTGCATTTTTTTCCCAATAAGAGAAAATTTCAAATAACGAAGATTAGTTTTTTACAAAAAAAAAAAAGAATTTTCAATTTAAAAAAATCAATTTTCAACAAAATAGTTAAACTATCAACCAAAGAGAGTCTACTAAATCGTTGAATTTTCAACATACCAAGATGAATTCTCAACAAAAAATGTAATAGTTAATATTTCAATAAAAAAACAAAAAAGACGAGCTTTCAACCAAGGAGAACAATTTTCTACCACAAAATACAATTTTTTCAAAAAATAAATAAATTTTTAAACAAACAGTTACGTTTTCAGTAAAAAAAAATTATTTTCAACAAAAAAAAAACATTTTTAAACAAAAAAGTCAAATTTTCGAGCAAAGAGATGAATGTTCAACTATAGTGATGAATTTTATAATTAAAAATATGAATTTTTTACCAAATAGTCCATTTTTTAGTCAAGAGAGAGAAAAGTTTTTCCAACTTATTGAACTTTCAAGCCAATAGACAATTTTTCTGTAAAACAGTAGAATTTTAATAAGAATGTTAATTTTCAACGAAAATGTTTATTGACAATGAAAATTGTTATTTTTAACCAAACTGTTGAATTTTTAACCAAAAATAGGAAATTTAAAACTAAGAATTTTCAAATTTCGACCAAAAATTAAAAAGTTACATTATCAATTAAAAAAATAAATTTTGAACAAAGAAAAACGATTTTTCAACAAAATGTTCAAATTGGCACTTCAAAAAGTAACTTTTAGTGAACCAAAAAAGAATTTTTAACCAGAGAGATGAATTTTTCAACGAATATTATGAATCTTGAAAAAAAAACGATTTTTAAGGAAATGCTTTAACCTTAAACCAAGTAACTCAATTTTCACTTTAAAAAAATTAATTTCCAACGAATAATGTAGTAGTAAATATTTCAATCCAAAAAGATGAAATTTGTACCAAAAGAGATGAATTTCAAAATCAAAAATACGAATTTTCTGTTAGAAAAATACGAATTTTTAACAAAATAATTCATTTTTTAGACAAACAGTTACATTTTCAGTAAAGAAAAAATTAATTTTCAATAAAAATGATACATTTTCATCTAAAATTATAAATTTTCCAAAAGGAAAAATGATTTTTTTTACCAGAAAGTTGATTTTTCATTCATTGGTTTGAAATTTCAACAATTTAACTAAATTTTTTTTTTCTTAAGTAACAATTTTTTTTTGCTTGAAAATTTGACTATTTTTTTAAATACTCATCTTCTTGGTTTGAAAATTCGTCTCTTTTTGTAGAAATTTTATTTTTCTGGTAAAAATGCAACTGCCTGGTTAAAAATTAATCTCTTTCTGTAGAAAATTAACTTTTTTGTAGGAAATTTGTTTTTTTCGGCTCGAAAATTCAACAGTTTGGCAGAAAATTCAACTATATGGTTGATAATAATTAGTCCTGTTTGGTGAAAAATAAATTTCTTTGCTTAAAAATTAATATGTTTTAGTTGTGTATTTCAAAATTTTGTTGGAAATTCGTTTTTGTTGGTTAAATCCAACTTTTTTTTATTTTAAATTAAAATCTTGTTTTATTGAAATATCAATTATTACATTTGTGGTTAAAAATTAATTTTTTAAGGTTGAAAATTCAACTTCTTGGTTAAAAGTTGAACTACTTTTTAAAAAGTTCATTTTTTGAATTTAAAATTCATAACTTTAGTTGAAAATTCTTTTTCTTTGATTGAAAATACATTTTTTCAATTGATAATTTGAATATTTTGTCCAAAATTCAACTGATTGGTTCAAAATGAACTTTTTTGTTGAAAATTCATATTCTGGCATTAAAAATTCAACTGTTTTGTAGAAAATGTAGAAAATTTGGTACAAAAAAAGAAATTTTTTGTAGGAAATTCTGTTTTTTTTTTGTTATCGAAAGTTAATTCTCTTATATGAAATTTCAACTTCTACATTTTTTGTTGAAAATTAACGTTTGTTAGTTTGAAAATTCAAATATTTAGTTTAAAAATTTTTGAAACAAAAATATATAATCTAAAAATGAATAAAATACGATTTAAATTAGCATCAGATTTATTTTTCTAACTATTGCAAATATTTCTTGGATTTAAAGAAAATAATCACGAACATATTCGTGATATATGGTGAAAATTATTATTTTTTTCAAAAAAGGGTTGTTTTTTTAACTTCTTGGAGAGATTTTTCAACTTTTCTATACTTTTTTATTTTATTACCTTTTCTGACCACTTTCTATGATATTTGCACAAAATAAGAAATTTTTTTATCAATCCTGTAAAAAAATACAATTTTTTACAGTTCATTTTTTTTTGGTTGAAAATTCAACTACTAATATCAAGTAGTTACATTTTCAACCAGAAAAGAAAAAAAACAGGTTAAATCAACTATTTCATTTTTCGTTGAAAATTCAACTACTAATATCAAGTAGTTAAATTTTCAAGCGAAAAAGAAAAATTTAATGTGGAACCACTTTGCTAAAAATTAATTTTTTTAAAAACATTCATCATTCAAGTTAAAATTGATTTTTTTGGTTGACAATTTAACTGTTTTATTGAACTTTTGTTTTTTTTCTAGTTAAAGAATAATTTTTTGAACTGAAAATTCACCTGTTCCATTTTTGGATAAAAATTTATCTTTTGTAATCGAAAATTTGACTATTCGGTTAAAAATTTATGTATTTTGGTGAAAATTCTTAATTTTGGTAGAAGATTACTTTTTTGGTTGAAAATGAACTTTTGTGTTAAGCATTGATATTTTCGGGTTAAAAACTCAATTCTTTTGTTGAAAAATTGTCTTTTCGTTGAAGTATCAACTATTAGATTTTTCGTTGAAAATTCACCTTTTTCGGTTCAAAATTCCACTCCTTGGTTCAAACTTGAAGCGTTCCAAATCAAGTTTTATATTTTACCCTGTTTTTAACGAATTTTGGCTGAAAATTTTTTCTGGCTTCTTTCTGGTCAGTGTCTGGGGGGGGGGGGGGGTATAAAAAAGGTGCCTCATCTGCATATTAAAACAAATATTTCAAAACAATTAAAAATATACTGAATAAAAAGTTTGAAAGTCATTTATAAGAACAAGCTCATTATTTTTTTTTTAAATATCTATTACAAAAAAATAGCATTCATTGATGGTTTCAATCAATTTGGGGCAATTTAGGTCCCAGGACTGCGATTTGCACTTCGTTGTTATATAAAACAAAAATACGAATGTATTTTTTCATAAAATGGAACAAGTCTAGGAGGTGCGTAATCAAAATAAATTTTGTTTTAAGACACTTTTGAGTAGACAGGCAGCAGCGTTTCTAGATACAAATCCCTACCTTACCGACTTCAAAATAAATCTACAGTTCGAGTGGTACATGTCCGTGCTCAATTTCTAGAATCTTCTCGAAGGGACCGGATGACGTCCCAGAATTATATTGCGCAATTGTGAGAATGAAATTCTGCGTAAACAGCTTCAAGGTTATTTATCATTTCGATTATGCATTCATCGTAAAAATTTTCGAGGTTTTATTTTAATTTGTTATTGCATTCTCTACTGCGTAATATAGTTGATTGAAATCCTTGTTTTATATCATCAATATTGCGCAGTAGAAAAACAAAGAAAAATAGAAAAAAACATTTAAAACATTTACGAGAAATGGATAATCAAAATGATGAATAACCTTGAAGTTGCGCAATATGATTCTGTCACATCATCGGGTCCCTTTCAGAAGATTCTTGAGACATAGCACGGACACGAACCACTTCAGCTGTAGAATAGTCTCACAGTCGGTAAAGTAGGAATTCGTATCCAGAAACGCCCTTGACTGCCTACACCCTTGAGCTGATTAGACTTAATAAATCAAATCGGCGATTTGATTTGCAACACAATTCGCATTTGGTTGGTGCCTGACTTGAAGGGCGAGACCCCGAAGATTTCCGCCCCATAAATTTCAAATTACCGACTTTGAGGCTATTCTACGGCTCAAGTGGTTCATATCCGTGCTAAGTTTCTAGAATCTTCTCAAAGGGACCCGATGA
>CAKNYM010052370.1:175893-194564 GCA_932195095.1 Andricus curvator
TCTCCTTTCGCTCCGCTGGGAGTCGAACCACAGAACTTCTGATTTCCGGTCAGGTGCTTTCCCATTAAGCTACTAGAGAGATAATAATGATAATGATAATTTTAATGATGCGTGTATTTCTGAAAATATTTTGTTTAATGAATAGAATTCCTGAAAATAAAAACAAGAATGCAAAGACCAAATTTGGACAACCACCATGAAATGCTCTTATTGTAATTTGAAGAAAACAAACAAAAAAAATTTCCTTAAAAAAAGGAACTTTCCTTTTTTCGTGGACATTAAATAAAAAAGAGGAAAGAAAAATGAGAAAAATTTTGGTAAATATTATGAATGTTTTCGTGTTGTGATTTGATAATAATAAAAATAAAAAATACGAAAGAAATAAAAAAAGAGAAGGAAGGGGATTCGGTTGGTTGCCTTCTCATTTTTCTTTGCTCTTTTTTATATGTTGTCCAAGAAGAAAGAAAAGTTTTTTTTTTTTAGGATTTTTTTTTCTTCAAATTACAATAGAAGCATTTTATGGTGGTAGGTCAAATTTGGTCGTTGAATTCTTGTTTTTATTTTCAGGAATTCTATACATTAACTTGAGTATTGGACGTTAAATAGGATTTTGAATTTGATTTTAATCTAATTTAAAATTCCTAAATTGAATATTTTCTTTTCTCGATCTCTCTAGTAGCTTAAAGGGAAAGCACCTGACCGGAAATCAGAAGTTTTGTGGTTCGACTCCCAGCGGAGCGAAAGGAGATATTTTTTCAGAAAAAAGTTAATTAAAATAATTTTTAATCAAGATTTCCATCTAGTCTGAAAAGACGTTAAAAATTTCTGTTATTCTCTAATGATAATACAGATTACTTGAAATTTTTTTTTATTGTTCTTATTCTCGAAGCATGGCCTGGAAATTTTCTTTATTCTTCTCAATATTTTATCTGTCTGAGAAAATATTCAAAAAATTGAACAAAAGTTCCAAAAAAATGGGCTTTTTTAAATTTGAAAAAAAAAAGATAAATTTTTAATTATACGACTCGCTTTAGACCACCCACGCATTTTCTGCACAATTGCAGACTCTCTCTTCAATTTCGTTTCTTTCTTATTTTCTTTCCCCATAATTCCATAACCTTTCGGCGTCAACTTCGTCGAATGCATTCGTCTCAGTTACGTACCTGGCAGGTGTGAATTGCTGACTTAATTCCACTTAATAACGTGATGCAATTTTATGTCGAGCTAAATGGAAATTGAAGCGTCAATATACAATTATTGATAACAGCACACAAAGTTTAATATCATCGAAAAATTTCTCCAAACATATTTAAATATATGTCAACTTTAATTCAAGTCGATTTTTAATTTTTTTTATTAAAATTAATAATAATAATCGATAAGTGTTCGCAGCTAAGGGACCGTACTTAGATTACGTAACAGCTGAAGGGGGAGGGATGGGTCGAGAGATGTTACGATTTGTTACGGAAGGAGGTAATTTTTGAAAATTCGCGAATGAAACAAATAATTTAGAAAATATATATAAATAATATAATAATACAAAAAATTAAAAATAATTTAAATAAATCAAAAATAAAAATAACAATATATATATATATTTAGATGAATGTTTTTTTTTTGCGGGATAAGATGAATGTATACCATTAAGCCATTTCCCTTTCAGGGTAGGCGTGACACTACCCGATTCGGGTAGTGTTTCTAGGTGGATAGTTTTCTTGTAGTTATAAATAACTACAAGTTTGGGCTCACCACACCCATAATATGCCAACAGCACACAGTATTCTCGAATGGTCACCCATCCAAGTACTAACCGCGCCCAACGCTGCTTAACTTCAGTGATCTGACGAGAACTGGTTTTTTCAGCGTGGCATGGCCGTTGAATAATGTTCGTTAAGGCCTATTCCGCTTCTTTTGGTGTTAAACAAAGTTTTTTAGTGTAAAAAATTTTTTTTCCGACATGTTTCAACCTATAATTTCAGGTCCTTTTCAAGCCTTATTCTAGAAGGAAAAATACATGTGTCAAAAAATTATAAAATGGAGAGTATTTAATCTATATATATATATATATATATATATATATAAATTGTTGCTGTTTACCTAAATTATAGAAAGAAAAGAAAAACTGCTGAAGACTATCTTGAGTTTTTGAGTAATTTTGACATTTTTTTTCGTCTTATAAAATTGTTAAAAGTTTGAAATAAAGTGAAAATTGCAAAAAAATTGATAACGTATCATTTACGGTATAACCTTAAAAAATCTCATCTAAAACAAAAAATTATTTATGAACGAGTTAGATTATTAATTTAAAATGTTGTTTTTAGTAATTGAGTAAAAGTTTTATTTATTCATAATAATTGAGATTTAGAAAAAAAAATCTTGCAAAAGTCAGAGAATTCCTATAACTTTAAATAACTGTCAAGCAGAATAAATTCGAAATATTTCAATTTTAATTTGAAATTCTTTTATTCCGTTTATAAGAGATTCTAGGTTAAAAATGTTACAAGTTTGAGATTTTGGTATTTAATTAATAATGGTCAGGGAAAATGAAAAAAATATTAAAAAATTATTGTGGGAAAAATTAGGGAATTTTTAAAATGAAGTTTTGCAGTAACCCTGCAATAATATTCTTGTTAGTAATTTATTTGCCTTGTATTTATATTTATATGACTTTTTTTGCAAATTCTTTCTCCTGAAGATTATCTTATTAATTTGTTTGAAGATTATCAAAATTATTTGTTTAAAAATTTGACAGTTATGTTAAAAAGTCATTCTTGTTGGTTGAAAATTCGACTTTTTCATAGAAAATTTACTTCTTGTTGAAAATTCATATTTTGGTGTTGAAAAGTCAACTGAAATCTTTCTTGGATGATAATTTAGCTATTTATTTTGGGTTGAAAAATCAAGCATCTTCCTAGAAAATTGTCTTCTTGTTTAAAACTCATATTTTAATGTTGAATAGTAAAACTAAAATCTTCTTTTGGATAAGAATTCAATTTTTTTTTTAATTTGATTTTTTGATTTGAAAATTCATTAGTTTTAGTAGAAATTTCACTCTTCTTGGATAAAAATCCAACTATTTGGTTAAAGATTGAATAATTTTGTTAGAAATTCATTCTCTTTGGTTAAAAATTCAACTGTTTTGTTGAAAATTCAAGTATCTTCGAAGAAAATTTACTTCTTATTTAAAACTCATTTAAATGTTGAAAAGTCAAATTAAAATCTTTTTTAGATGAAAATTCAATCTTTTTCAAATTTCTCTTTTTGATTTAAGAATGAATCTGTTTTAGTAGAAATTTCATATTTCTTGGATAAAAATGCAATGGTTTCTTTGAAAATGAATCTTGTTTCAAGTATTCAACTATTTTATTTTAAAATTTTGGTTAAACGACTTTGTTGAGGTATCACTTTTTCGTTGAAGATTAATTATTTTTAGTTAAAAATTCATCTCTTTGGTTGAAAGTTTAACTATTTTGTTGAAAATTGATCTTTTTTAACTGAAAATTCAACTGCGTGGGTACAAGCTGAACTACTTCCTCGAAATTTTTGTTTGAAAGACCTACTTTCGTTGAAAATTAATTTTTTTGCTGAAAATTCGTATTTTCTGATTGAAAATTCAATTTTTACATAGAAAACTCGTCTTTTGGCTTGAAGGTTCAACATAGTTTAGGTAAACATTTTTCTTCATGACTGAAAAATCTTTATTTGTTAAAAATTCGTCCTTGTGATTTTAAAATTCATTTTTTAAACGAAATTTTATATTTTTTGGTTAAAATAACAACTATTGCACTTTTTTGTTGAAAATTCATGTTTTTAGATTGAAAATTCAATGATTTTGTGGATAACTCAATGATTTTGATAAAAATTCCAGTATTTTCTTGAAAATTTTATTATTTTTATATTAGTATATTTATTATTATTTATCGCCAACGGCGATACCACGCTGAAAACACCAGTTCTCGTAAGATCACTGAAGTTAAGCATTGTTGGGCGCGGTTAGTACTTGGATGGGTGACCGTTCAGGAATACTGCGTGCTGTTGGCCCGTCGTGGGTGTGGTGGGTCCACATTGGTAGTAAATATCCACCTAGAAACACTACCCGAATCGGGTAGTGAGGCAATGAACTTTCGAGTTCGAACTGCTAATCAATGTATGTATGTATTATTATTTATCGAAAGAAATGCTTGATTTTGTCGATCAACAATAAAAAAAAAAATGTTTTAAACATCGAATCGAAAGTTTGAAATAAATTTAACAAATTCTGAACTGTTAAAAATTGTAATGTGTTTAAAATAGTTGTAATTAAAAAATTAGGAAAACTTTAGCAGTTATATATTTCATAAACGGGAAAAATTACATTTTGTGTTCCGCTGTGTTGAAGACCTTTGTTTCATTGATTATTATTATTAATCCCAACAAAAAAATTGATTTTTACTAGTTGCATTTTAAAACAAAAAAGATTAATTTAAAAAAAACCCAATTTTCTACAAAACAGTTCAATTTTTTAACATGAAAATATGAATTTTCAATGAAATAGATGAATTTTCTACCAAAAAATACGAATTTTCAACGAAATAGTGACATATTGTCAACCAAAGAAATGAATTTTTGAGTAAAATAATGAATTTTTAGTGAAAAAAAGTGAATCTTAAGAAAGATTTTTCAGTCATGAAAGAGAAAAAAATCAAACAAATTATTATTTTTGGGGGATAAATAATTTAAAATACAAAATGAAAATCTCTGCCAAATATTTTTTTTTTCACGTTTATTTTTTCATTTTTTTTTAAGTTAAATGAATATATAATTTTCCTAAGATTCTTAAAAAAATTCAAAAATTTGTTGAAGCTTCCAGATATGTCGAAGAAGTATAGTTCTTTATTTTTCAGAATTTTGAAAAATTTTAGGAAAATTTTGAGTGAGTTTGAAAGATATTTAGGAGTTTTAGCAGTGTGAAAGATCGAAATATTCCTAAAGTTTTCAAATACATTCAAAAATTCAAAAATTGCCCTTAAATCTTTCAGATTTTTTTTCGATATTTGTTGAAATTTTTTGAAACCTGTTTAAATTTTCTTTCAAAATCAATTTTTCAAAATAAAAAGTAATTAAGAATTTTCCCAGGAATCTCAATTGACATTTTGTTTAAAAATTTTTGGTAATCTTTCCAAACTTAAAATAATTTTTTAACCATTTTCAAAACTTTTAAGACTTCTAAATATCATTTAAAATTCTTCGAATTCTTCCAAAATTTTTCTTTAAATTCTGAAAAATTAAAAAACTTGCCCTCAAATCTTCCAGATTCTGTTTTGACGATTTTGGGAATCTTTTTCAATGTTAAAATGTTGCTTAAATATTATCTTAAAATTAATTTTTCTAGATAAAAAATCAGTTTAATTATCCCGTGAGTTATGAGAAATATTTTTTATTATCGTAAAACCTTTTGGAATTTTTAAAAATATTCTTAGAAATTTTTGAATCTTGCTAACGGAAAGATTTTTCGAAATTTTCGAAAATAATTAAAATTTTTTTGAAATCTTCGACAATTTTCTCTTAAAATTTATTTCTAAAATAAAAATGCAGTGTAAATTTCCCCAGGAATTTTAAGAAAGTTTTTTTTTATTTTCTTGAAGCTTCAAATTTTTTTGACAACTTCAAAGATATACATTTTAATAAAAATTGTTGGAAATCTTTTCCAACTTAAAATCATTTTTTCACCATTTTCAAAACTTTTAAACCTTCTAAATATCTTTGAAATTCTTCGAGTTCTTCCAAAATTCTTCCAGATCCTATTTTGAACATTTTAGAAATCTTTTGGAATGTTAAATTTTTTTAAAAATATTATCTTAAAATTAACTGTTTCAAATAGAAAATCAGTTTAAATTTTCCCAGGAATCGTAAGGAAGTTTTTTTTATTTTCTTGAAGCCTTTTAAACTTCCTAAAAAGCTTCGACATTTTTATTGAAATCTTTAAAAATTTACATTTTGTTTTAAATTTTTGAAGTATTTTCAAATTTCAAATTACTTCTTCAGCTATTTCCAAAACTTTTGAACCTTCTAAATATCTTTTAAAATTATTCGAATTTATCCAACAATTTTCTGAGAATTCTGAAAAATTACAAAAATTGCTTTAAAGTTTTCCAGAATCTGTTATCAAGATTTTAGAAATATTTTTTAATCTTTTAAAATCTGTTGTCATCTTCTTAAATATTTTTAAATGTTCTCTCAAAATTACGTTTTCAAAATAAAAAATCATTACAAATTGTCCCATGAACTCTAAGAAAATTTTTTTATTGTAGTGAATCCTTTCAAAATCCTTAAGAAGCTTAACAATTTTTTCCAAATATTCAAAACTGTGCATTTTTTTAAACTTTTGAAATATTTTCAACTTTCAAATTAATTCAGAATATTTCAAAATTTTCGAAATGTCTCAAACTTATTTGCATTTTTTATAAATCTTTGTAATCTTGATAATTGAAAGATTTTGCTTAAAAATCTTTCTCATTCTTTTTCGAAATTTTAGAAAATAATTAAAAATCTTTTGAAACCTTTGTCAATTTTCTTATGAAAATTATTTTAAAAATAAAAAAACCAGTTTACATTTCCCCAGGAATTTTAAGAAATTTTTTTATTATCTTGAAACCTTTTAAAATTCTTAAAAAGCTTCTTTATTTTTGAAATCTTTGAAAATACATTGATTATTATTATTGAATATATATTATTTAAATAACCTTACATTTCTCATAAAACTGAAGTTTGCAGACTCCTTTTTTTCAAATGGCAAAAAAAAATTGAAGCTTCATCCAATCACGAGCACGGGTTTCCTGACAACAATGGTTTCAAATTGTTTCGAGTAATTTCGAGATGGTTCGAGAATTAATCGAGAATGGCGACATGCGCTTTTTATTAATTGGACAAGTAGCAAAAGCGCGCTACGCGCGCGCATGTATATTTTTAGAGATCTCGAAAGAGGTCTCTAATTTTGTGGATCAACAATACAAATTTTTTTATATCAAAAATTTGAAATAAATTTAACAAATTTTTCTGAACTGTCGAAAATTGTAATGTATTTAAATAATTTGTATCTAAAGAATTAGGAAAACTTCAGCATTTAACAGATACTTGGATTCTATGTTATATTTCTCAAAAGAAAAACTTTAAATTTTGTATTTCAAAGTGTTAAAGACCTTTGTTCCATTGATTATTATTATTAAATTATTGAATAATAATTACCATTACAATTATTTAGGTAACATTAATGATATTTTAACAAAAAAAGATTTTAATTTTAAATAAGAAATATAGTTGAATTCATGCCAAAAAAAAAACAAATTAAAAAAAAAAGAGCTCAATCCTAAAAAAAAAATAAAAATTACCAGTTGTATTTTTAACCATAGAAGATTACTTTTTTGCAAAAAGAGACGAATTTTCTACAAAAAAGTACAATTTTTTAATACAAAAATATGAATTTTTAACGAAATGGATCAATTTTCTACCAAAAAAGACGAATTTTCAACGAAATAGTGACATTGTCAACAGAAAAAGATGAATTTTTAACTAAAATTATGTATTTTTTTTTACAGAAATGAATTTTTGACAAAGTAGTTGAGCCCTCGACCAAAAAAGATTAATTTTCAAGCAGTTGCATTTTTAACCGGAAAATACAAATTTTCATCAAAATAGTGGAATCCTCAACAAAAACAGGTTAATTTTCAAACCAAAAAGGCGAAGTTTCAACCAAATAGTTCAATTTTTAGTTAAGAAAGATTTTTCAGTCATGAAAGAAAAAAAAATGTCATCTAAATTATTATTTTAGGGGATAAATAATTTAGAATACAAAATGAAAATTACGAATAAACATTTCTTTTTCAAGTTTATTTGTTCATTTGTTTTTAAAGTTGAATAAATATATAATTTTCTTAAGATTCTTAAGAAATTTCAAAATTTTTTTAAAGCTTCCAGATATGTCGAAAAAGTATAATCTTTTATTTTTCAGGATTTTGAAAATTTTTAAGAAAAATTCGAATCAGTTTGAAAGATATTTAGGACTTGTAGAATTTTTGAATTTTTTTATCTCTTAAACTGACTTGAAATATTCCTAAAATTTTGAAAAATCTTTTCAAATTAAAAAAATTGCCCCTCAATCTTCCAGATATTTTCGAAATTTGTAGAAATATTTTGAAATGATAATAATAATTTGAAATATTTTGAAACTATTTCAAATTTTTCTTGAGATTTATTTTTTTAAATAAAAAGTAATTAAAAATTTTCCCAGGAATCTCAAGAAATTTTTTTATTTTCTTGAAACCTCTCAAACTTCTTAAAACGCTTCGAAATTTTCAAAAATTTACATTTTGTTTAAAATTTTGGGAAATCTTTACAAAATTAAAATCATTTTTTAACAATTTTAAAAACCTTTAAACGTTCCAAATATCTTTTAAAATTCTTCCAAAGTTTTTTTTGAAATTCTGAACAATTAAAAAACTTGCCTGCAAATCTTCCAGATTCTATTTTGACAATATTTCGGAAATCTTATGAAATGTTAAACATTTTTTAAAAATATTATCTTAAAATTAATTTTTCAAAATAAAAAATCAGTTTAAATTATCTTATGTATTATAAGAAATATTTGTTATCATTGTGAAATCTTTTAGTATTTTTTTTCAAATTTTGTATAAAATTTTGCAATCTTGCTGATGGAAAAATTTTGCTTGAAAATCTATCCCATTCTTTTTCGAAATTTTAGAAAATAATTAAAAATCTTTTGAAATGTCTGTCAGTTTTCTCTTGAAATTTATTTTAAAAATAAAAAATAAGTTTGAATTTTCCCAGGAATTTTAAGAAAGTTTTTTTTTATTTTCTTGAAGCCTTTCAAACTTCTTAAAAAGCTTCAAATTTTTTTTTGAAATCTTTTAAAATGTACATTTTGTTTTAAATTTTTTGAAATATTTTCAAATGATTTTTTTAACAATTTCGAAAACTTTTGAACCTTCTAAATATCTTTTGAAATTATTCGAATTTTTTCAAATATTTTCTTAAAATTCTGAAAAATTACAAAAATTGCCTTAAAATCTTCCAGAATCTGTTATGACGATTCTAGAAATCCTTTGTAATCCTTTAAAATCTTTTGTCATCTTTTAAAATATTCTTAACTATTCTCTTAAAATTAATTTTTCAAAATAAAAAATCAGTGCAAATTTTCCCATGAATTCTAAGAAGATTTTTTTATTATCGTGAATCCATTCAAAATCCATAAGGAGCTTCAAATTTTGTCTTTTAAATACACAAAAATGTAAATTTTTCAAAACTTTTGAAATATTTCTAACTCTTAAATTAATTTTGAATCTTTTACAAATTGGGAAATATCTTAAACGTACTCGCATTTTTTATAAATCTTTATAATCTTGCTAATTGAAAGATTTTTCTTTAAAATATTTCCCATTTTTTTTCCGAAATTCAGAAAAAAATTTTTAATCTTTTGAAATTTTTTTCAGTTTTCTCTTACAATTTATTTTCAAAATAAAAAGTCAGTTTGTTAAATTTGATCGGATTTTTTATAAATCTTTGTAATCTTGCTAATAGAAAAATTTGCCTTTAAAATCGTCTATATTCTTTTTCGAAAGTTTGAGAAATAATTAAAAATGTTTTGAAATCTTTGTCAATTTTCTCTTAAAATTTAAAAAAAATTAAGAATCAGTTAAAAATTCCCTAGGAATTAAAATTTTTATTTTATTATACTGAAACCTTGTAAAATGCTTAAAAAGCTTCATTTTTGAAATCTTCAAAAATCTGCAAATTACATTTTGTATATCAAAATGCTGGACACCTTTCTTACATTGATTATTATTATTATTATTGAATATATTATTGAAATAACCTTAAATTTCTCATAAGACTGAAGTTTGCAGAATTTTTATTTTAAACGGGAAAAAGGAACGACAGCTTCATCCAATCATAAACGCTAGTTTCTCGACAACAATAGTTTCAAATTGTTTCGAGTAATTTCGAGATGGTTCGAGAATTATTCAAAAATGGCGCCATGCGCTTTTTAATATAGGGATTGGATCGGATTAGAAAATAATAATCAATAATTTCAACAGAAAATGTTCCAATTCTTGGTACCAGTGTTTTGAATGAATATCAAGAACCGTCGAAAATTTATGAAAAAATGAGGGTATAATAAATAACCATGAAGAAGGGAAAAGTGAAAAGGGAATTTCTCTATTATATTCTTTCTCGCTGCGATCTTTGCGTCCATCGATTTTACTAGATGTCAAAAAAAAAATACAAAAGCAGTCACTACATCTGTCGAAATTAGGAGGCATTGTGTAAGTAACCAGTGGGCGCGTGCCGTACCCATATCGAAGTTTTTCAAGATCAGTGCTGATGCTGGACATTAGCCTCCCATTGCGTTACAAGTGTTAAACAGACTCCAACTTTGATTTATAAAGATCTCTCTTCATAATTCAAACTTATCTCAAAATAAATTTTTTAAATTTTATTCACGCTACATTCACAAAAACTAGCCGATAAACTCGCGCGCTTGGCGCTCAAAAAAGAAAAAATAGGGTAATTTTTTCAAGAAAAAGGGGGAAAGTTTAAACATTTATTTTTACATTCAGAAAAGAAGAAACCATATTTTTATAAGAAATTTTATAGTTTTAAAATAATGTTAAGTAATCTTTTTATAGTTTCTGCCAATAAGGAATTTATTTGTACATTCTCATCAAAATATCGGATAACTTTTGAAAGACTAATTAGATTGGATTGTGCTTTGGCACACAGTTTTATGGACCAAAATGAAAGATTGAATTCGTTAACGAGCTATTTTGGATAAAAATTCAAAAAATTAGAGCATTTTCAAAATTTTTGAGATCATTTTTTTCAAGATATAAAAATTCTATGTAGGGCTTTTTTTGATTAGAAGAAAATTATCAGAGTTATAGTATTTTCAAAATCCCAATAAAGCAAACGAAAATTAACAGTTTCAGCCAAACAACGAATGATATGAAAAAAGTCAAGGAAAGAAAAAACGTTTCTTTTTGAATGCCCCACAAGGTTCCAATATCCACTTTTTGAATTTTATTGAGAAATCGAAGATTCAAATTTTTATCGCACAAAAAATAACGAAAAATCAAAAATTCCATTTGGCCATCAAACTATGAAAGTTCGAAGAAAGATGATCTAACAAAAATTGTGCAACCAAAAAAGATCTACAAATTTATTATTGATTACTTTTTTGATGGAACGCGTAGTTTTGGGTTTAATCGTAAAAAATACAAAATTCAATTTTTGGACAAACGACACAAACTACGAAAAAAAAATATTTCAACAAAAGTTGTTCATCCAAAAAAGAGCTAAAAATTTGTTATGAATCATTTTTTGATGGAACGCGTAGTTTTGGTTTTAATAAAAAAAATAAATAAAAAAAATAAAATTTTTGGACACACGAAACAAGTAACAAAAAAAAATAAGATAAAAGTTATTCACCCAAAGAAGAGCTAAAAAAAATAATCATTCTTTGATAGGACGAGTAGATTTTCTTTCAATCGTGAAAAATGAGATTAAAAATAAAAAAATTAAATTTTTTGAAAAACGACACAAAAGAAAAAAAAATGAAAGGACAAAAATTATACAACAAAAAAAGATCTGCAAATTTGTTATAAACTTCTCTTATACAAATATAATAAAAATAAAAAAATTAACTCTTTGGAAAAAGGATACAAGCTACAATAACATTTTATTTATTAAAATTTTGCGCTTAAATTAAATCTAAAAATTTGCTCAGAACCACTTTACGTTAGTATGCGTATTTTTAGTTTAAATCGTAAAAAGTAAGATTGGAAATAAACAAATCAAATTTATAGAAAAACGGTACAAGTTCCAATAAAATGCTTAATAATTTTGGTTTTTAATAAGATGCGCACTTTTTTTTAATTATGAAAAAAAGACAATAAAAACACGTATGTTTCAGTGCCAATGCATATCATGAATTGTAATAATATAAATGATATAATAAAATAGAAATATAATAATATGAAAATATAAAATATAAATAAGATAATTTCATAAATATAAATCATGTAGAAAAGTTCACAATTTGGACAAAATCGAGTGCTCAGCACAAAATATGTAATGAGAATGTGTTCGTTCAAGCCAAAGGAGCTTTAACAAAAGAGAATTCACAATCAGCAAGTTACAGTTGTCGATGCTTTTTGTTCACTTTTTACTCAGAAAAATTATAATTAATGCAAATTCACAAACATGATTGTTTAAAGAATTTATTTTGGTCTAAAACTATATATATAGTTTGAATATTCATGTTATCTTGTTTTATTTTTACCTCGCTCTCAGTGAAAAGTGTACAAAAAGTGGAAAATTTAAGAAAAAAAAACCGCAAATTTCTAGCATTACTCAAAGAGAATATTATTGAAAATAATAATAGATTGTTTACATAATTATTTTTTGTAATCTTAATTAATTATTTCCACACTCTAATTAAAGAGTAGAATAAAACCGAACGGTTGAATTTTTAACCAAATATTTGAATTTTGAACCTGCAGAGATGAATTCACCAAAAAATTTAATATTTGATATTTGAACGAAAAAAGGCACATTGTCAACCAAAAATAAAAAAGTTCAATTTTAAGTTAAAAAATTAATTTTCAATAAAAAGAAAACGAAATTTCCTCAAAATAGTCCAATTTTCAACCAAAGAGAGGAAACTTCAACGAAAAATGTCATTAAGAAAAATGTTTACGCGTCCCATCAAAAAGTGATTAATAAAAAATTTGCAGATCTTTTTGATATATATATATATATATATAAATATATAATTATGTTATACAGGTACACGACTGTAAATATATATCTTTTAGATATTTTTTTCAATTTTTGTCAATTCATCTTTCTTCGTATCTTGTATAGTTCGACCGCAAAATGGAATTTTTTATTTTTCATTATTTTTTTTTGCGATAAAAATTTGAATATTTGACCTTTCAAGGAAATTAAAAAATTTCTTATGACAATATTTTAGGGTGTTGAAAAAAATATATATTTTTCTTTTCTTGGCTTTTTTTCATATCGTGCGTTGTTTGGCTTAAAATGTTCATTTTCGTTTCTTTCTTTGGAATTTTGTAAATGCCATAACTCCAGTAATTTTTCTTCTATCAAAAAAAGTCATGCGAATACTTTGTTCGCCTTTTTGAGTACTAATTACATCCGTTCATAGAATTTTTAAGTATTGAAAAAAAGTTCTCTCAAAAATTTTCAAAATGTGCCCACGTTTTGAATTTTTATTCAAAATGGCTAGCTAACGAACTTGACCTTCATTCTGGGACACTTAAAGAGTATACCAAAGCCCAATTCAGTACGTTAATTCTTTTGAAAGTTATCGTGCTAAAAAAATAAAAATCTACAGACTAACAGACAGACAAACAGGCAGACAGACATTTTGTAAAAACCTGTTTTTGGGTTCAGGGGGTCTCAAAATGTGGACATTTGACAAAAACGGTGCCGGGAGGGGGGGGGGGGTAAATTTTACACAAATTTAATACTTTCTCATTATAGGATGAGAATATAAAAAGATCAATTTTCAACAAAATAGTTAAACTTTCAACCAAAGAGATGAATTTTCAGCTAAAAATATTGAATCTTCAACAAAAAAGTAGTTTCTCAAAAAAGTCGTTGAACCAAAATTTTAAAATAAAATAGTTGAATTCTCAATCAAACAAGATTAATTTTCAAACAAACCATTGTATTTTTGTCCAAGTAAGATGAAATTTCTACTAAAACAGATGAATTTTTAAATCAAAAAGACAAATTTGAAAAAGATTGAATTTTCATCCAAAAAAGATTTTAATTTGACTTTTCAACATTCAAATATGAGTTTTAAACAAGAAGTCAATTTTCTGCGAAGATACCAATTTTTCAACCAAAAAAGACGAATTTTCAACAAAACAGTTGAATTTTCAAACAAAAAGGATGACTTTTAAACAAAATTATTGAATCTTCAACTAAATAGTTGCATTTTTATCCAAGAAAGATGAAATTTTCATTCGAACAGATGCATTCTTAAATGAAAAAAAATCAAATTTTAAACAAATTTGAATTTTCACAAAAAAAAAAAGATTTTAGTTCGACTATTCAACACCAAAATATGAATTTCCAACAACAAGTTAATTTTCTACGAAGATACTGATTTTTTAACCCAAAAAGACGAATTTTCAACAAAACAGTTGAATTTTGAACTGAAAAGAATGACTTTTTAAGAAACTTCTTGAATCTTCAACCAAATAGTTGCATTTTTATCCAAGAAAGATGAAATTTACATTTAAACAGATGCATTCTTAAATGAAAAAAAAATCAAATTTTCAACAAATTTGAATTTTTACAAAAAAAAAGATTTTAGTTCGACTATTCAACACCAAAATATGAATTTTAAACAAGTAAATTTTCGATGAAATAGTTGAATTCTCAACCAAAAAGAATGATTTTTTAACAAAACTGTTAAATTTTCAAACAAATAATAAATTTTATAGTAAAAAAGATAATATTCAAGAGAAGGAATTTGCAAAAAAGAAAGTAATATAAATATAAATACAAGGCAAATAAATTCCTAACAAGAATATTATTCCAGGGTTACCGCAAAATTTAATTAAAAAAATTCCCCCATTTTTCCCTGAATAATTTTTTATTTTCCCTCACCATTAATAATTAAATACCAAAATCTCAAACTCGTAACATTTTTAACCTAGAATCTTTTATAAACGGAAGAAAAAAATTTCAAATTAAAATTAAGATACTTAGTGGGGAGATTATATTGACCCTCGATGAAAATAATTGTTTATAATATTGGATGGTAGTTAGAATGCGTACGCATTGGAATTTTCTCAAGGTTGGTTGACAAAAATCTGTTCAATTACAATTCGAATTTCGAATTTGGAAAAAAAACCGGAAAATTACCAGTTAATTTCATTGCATTATAAATTTTATTCGCTGCTTATAATAAATAAGTTCACCCAACTATTATAATGACAATACACTTTTCAATTTCTAAAAACTGTACCAAACTTACGAAAGCTTATCATCACTTAAGACTGCACTAGACCCTTATATTATATTACAAATTTTATTTTATTAATTTGTCCAATTATTGTGAGGACAACACACTTCTTTAAATTATATTGCTAATTTTAGTAATTCATCCAATTATTGTAAGGGCAACACACAATTTAAATTTATGCAAACATTACCAAAGACTTTCAAGACTGTACTAAACCAAATTTGAAATAATTTTCTTGTTTATACTACATTTTTACACTACGCCCTTATAAATATTTGTTGTAACTGTCTTTTCCAGAATAAAAATTAACGACTGATGAGGGCCACCATTGTGCGCTGAAACGTTTGGTTTGATTAAAAATTAATTGAATTATTTATTCTGACCCTAAAACCAAAATTACCATCCAATATTATAAACAAATAAAATTGAAATATTTCAAATTCATTCTGCTTGACAGTTAATTAAATTAATAGAAATTCTCTGACTTTTGCAAGATTTTTTTTCCAAATCCCTGACTTTTCCTTTCTGTAACAAATCGTAACATCTCTCGGGGCGGGGGCCCCCCCCCCCTTGAGATGTTACTTAATTAAAGTATGATCCCTTATCCAAAAACACTCATAACCCAATTTTTTCGGAATCCATAAATTGACAGAATCGTCCTCGCTTCTTAGCCGCAAAAGATGACAATAATCTCCATAAGATGGAAATCTTGCGGTCTTTTGAAAGATCTTTTACGACATTTGTTTCGAGATGAAACTTCCAAGTAGTAGTTTGCCGGAGTCGTAAAGATCTCGTCCCATGCAGACATTGTCAAGCTGCGAAAATGAGGTGTGAACGAATAGCCTTGATGATGGTTATAAGATCGCATCTCTTCAATCTTGCTATTCTTTCCCGATCGTTGTGGTCGTTCAGATTCTCGTTTGTGATAGAGATCTCAGAAAACAAATAATTTTTTAAACCCGCACTTTCCAGAGACCTGATGATCTTATCGAACCGAAGAAAACGCCATCAATCTATTGGTTCGGATGATTTGTTTTGTAACATTCTTCTCAGAAGTTGCCAATTTGAAAATCGTTTGGATCCAACATTGAGATTTCTAAAATAGTCACCTGCCTGAAGACATAAAGGATGTTGAATGGTAAAAGATAATTCCTTTTTGAGGGAATGTCCATTAAATAGGTAAGGGTGAATTTTGAAACTTTAGACACCCTCGACGTCTATTGTCACGATTCGTAGGATTTTTGTAACCCCGCCCCACTCTTCTTTGGTGACATTTTTTATTTTTTATTTAATATAGCAAAAATAAATTCATTACTTCGTAATGTATAGAATTCCTGAAAATGAAGACAAGAATACAACGAACAAATTTGGACAACCACCATAAAATGCTCCCTTTGTAAATAGAAAAAAAAATGTTGTAAAAAAGAAATTTCTTTCTGGACAAAAATAAAAAAGAGGAAAGAAAAATTTCTTTTATATTGCGATTTGATAAGAATAGAAATAAAAATGACGAAAGAATTAAAAAAGAGAAGGAAGGGATTTGGTGTTGCTTTCTTATTTTTCTTTCCTCTTTTTTATTTTTGTCCAGAAAGAATTTTTTTTTTTTTTATTGAGAATTTTTTTTTCTATTTACAATGGGAGCATTTTATGGTGGTTTTCCAAATTTGGTCGTTGTATTCTTGTTTTTATTTTCAGGAATTCTATACACTAACTTCAGTATTGGACGTTAAATGTGATTTTGAATTTGATTTTAATCTAATTTAAAATTCTTAAATTTTAATTACTTCGACTTTTGTAATTCAAGTGATTAAATTGTAATACAAAACATACAGTTACAGTACAAAACAGTTAATTTGGAATGATTTACATAGATGATCCAAGCAGTTATCACCTATTTTGTTCAATTTTTTTTTGTGAAAATTAATTTTCCTAACGGATTTTAGTTTAAAATTCAACTATTTCGTGAAAAATGATTCAATTTGAAGGAAATTCAACAATTTTGTTCAAAAATCATTTTTCTGTTTGTTAAAAATTGAACTATTTTGGAAGAAAATTTAACTATATTGTTTGAAATTCGTTTTTTTTTGTTCTAAAAAATTATTCTTCTGGGTTGAAAATTCGTGTATTTTTTCGAATTCATGTTTTTTAGTTGAAAATTAATCTTCTTCCTTCAAAATTCATCTTTTTACTTGAACATTAGAATATTTTGGTAAATATTTAAACTATTTTCTTAAAAATTCGTTTATGGTACTCTTGAATATTAATTTTTTTAACTGAATATTTAACTATTTCATATTTGGTGGAAAATTGATCGCTTTTTGTTGAAAATTCAACTACGTCGTTGAAAATTCCTCTTTTTCGGTCAAACATTAATCTTCTTTCATAAAAATTCATAATTTTTGTTAAAAATTGAACTATTTGTTTAAAAATTATTCTGATTTCTAAGAAATTCAACAATTTTATAAAAAATACTTTTTTTTGTTACAAAGTTCAAGTATTTTAGAAGAAAATTTAACTATATTATTAAAAATTATTTTTTTTTTCTTGAATAATAATTTGTTGACTGCAAATTTTCCTATTCTATTTTCAAATGTAAATTTTCTTTTTTAGTTGAAAAGTCAACTATTTAGTTGAAAATTCATTTATTTTCTTGAAAATTCTTTTTTTGTTGTTGTTGAATATTAATTTTTTTAACTGAAAATTCAACTATTTCACATTTGGTGAAAAATTGATCGTTTTTTGTTGAAAATTCAACTATGTCGTTGAAAATTACTCTTTTTCGGTCAAACATTATCTTATTTTTTTTTTAATTCATAATTTTGGTTAAAAATTCAACTATTTGTCTCAAAATTAATCTAATTTGTAAGAAATTCAACAATTTTATATAAAATACTGCTTTTTGTTAAAAAATTCAAGTATTTTACAAAAAAATTTAACTTAAAATAACTTGAATAGCTCAAAATAAAAAAATAAACTATATAATAAACTATAACTTAAAATATTGTTAAAAATTCGTGTTTTTTTCTTGAATAATAATTTGTCGACAGAAAATTTTACTATTCTATTTTTAAATGTAAATTCATCTTTCTTAGTTGAAAAGTCAACTATTTAGTTGAAAATTCATTTATTTTTTTAAAAATTAGTTTTTCGTTGTTGTTGAATATTAATTTTTTTAACTGAAAATTTAACTATTTCATATTTGGTGGAAAATTAATCGTTTTTTGTTGAAAATTCAACTACGTCGTTGAAAATTCCTCTTTTTCGATCAAACATTAATCTTCTTTCATAAAAATTCATAATTTTGGTTGAAAATGCAACTATCTGTTTAAAAATTAATCTAATTTGTAAGAAATTCAACAATTTTATATAAAATACTGTTTTTTGTTCAAAAATTCAAGTATTTTACAAAAAAATTCAACTTAAAATAACTTAAATAGCTCAAAATAAACTATATAGTGAACTATAACTGATAAACTATATAATAAAAAAATAACTTAAAATATTGTTAAAAATTCGTGTTTTTTTCTTGACTAATAATTTGTCGACAGAAAATTTTACTATTCTATTTTTAAATGTAAATTCATCTTTCTTAGTTGAAAATTCATTTATTTTTTTT
>CAKNYM010052370.1:201228-214931 GCA_932195095.1 Andricus curvator
GAATCTTTTATATTCTTGCATCAACTTTGAATTATGTTGAAGAAAAAAGTTTTACTATAAAAAACCGTATTTTCAAATATTATGCATTACCATAGCTTCCTTACTCCTCAATAAAATGTTTTAATATTATAGGGCAATCGATTCGTTTCGAACCAAGGAATCTTTTATATTCTTGCATCAACTTTGAATTATTAATGAAAAAAGTTTTACTATAAAAAAACGATTTTCAAAATATATAAATTACCATAACTTCCCTACTATTTAATAAAATGTATTAATATTATAGGTCAATCGATTCGTTTAGAACCAAGGAATCTTTTATATTCTTGCATCAACTTTGAATTATGTTAATGAAAAAAGTTTTACTATAAAAAACCGACTTTTCAAATATTATTAAGGGCTCAGAAAAAATGCAACAAATATTTTTAGAAATCCTTCAGTCAGTTTCAAGATAATAACCTGGAAAATAAGCCCTCCAAATTTCATCAATTTATCTGCGACCGTTTTCAAGTTATCGTGTTCACAAAAAAGCGTGACATCCACAGATCCACACACACATCCACATCCACACACACACACACACGCATACATCCGGACAATTGCTTAGAACATTGTATTAGACATTTTTAAATTGGGGAAGGTTCAATTAAATGAATTTAAAAATTTTGGAAAATGTTACTATTAAAAAGCTTCCTCTATGAGGAAGCAAAACGTATTTTTTGATAGAAAATTAATCTTCCTTTGAAAAAATCATTTTTTCGGTTGAAAATTTATCTTCACGGTTGAAAATTCAACTACATTGGTTGAAAATTCTTTTCATTTTTGGTTGAAAATTGATTTTTGAAACTGAACAAACCAAGGATTCCTATCTTCTTCTTCAAAAATCTTGTGTAAATTTAAATTTTGCTCTTGAACATTAGTTTGTTGATCAATCAAAAGAGAAAGTTTGTTCTCATGTTTTTCAACATTGTTTAAAAATCTTTGATGAAGGAAAATCTTGTGTTTTAAAAGATTAACGATTTTATCTTGCTTTAAACATACTTCTAATTATACCGAAAGCACCGAAAGGTTGGTCAATATTATAAATGCTTTCATATTGTGATTTGATAATAATAATAATAAAAAAGAGAAGGAAGCGGATTTGGTTGCTTGCCTTCTCATTTTTCTTTCCTCTTTTTTCTTTTTGTCCAAAGAAACAAATGTTTTTATTTCTAGGAATTGCAATAGGAGCATTTTGTGGTGATTTTGAATTTGATTCTAATCTAATTCAAAATTCCTAAATTCCTATAAGGTATGAAGTATTAATATTTTTGATTATTATTGATTCATTACCGATGAACAAGGGGTGACCGGAAGAGGGAGATAGCCCAACATTGGTAACGTAATTTCTGTTCGGCCCATATGGATATTTATATACGTATCCCTATACTTGTAGAAAAATACATGTAGTTATCTACATTGCAAAATTGCCTGTTTAACTAATTCAAGGGGTATACTTGGAAACATTGCAACAAAATCCAAAGAAATCATCACATGGTCATCAGGAACAGTTTTTTTAATCATAATTTTTTGGAATTCCCAGCTATTTTTAATATTGTATTTTGAAGTTGTAATCGAGTCTTTAAGTATCAAATTGAAGTTTTGTTCTAAAAATTTCGTAGGAGTGTCAATAGTTGAAATACCCATTCTCAAAGGATAGCCATCTTTATGAATATTTCTCAAACCATAACATCTTGCAAGAACTGTGTCTTTGATATTTATATCAATTCATCTTATATCTTTTCCTAAAAGTCTTTTCTTTCTCCAGTTGTCTAGAATCTTGGAGGTGTCTCTTCTTGATTGCTTTAACGGATTTTCACTCAATAATTCAAAGTTATCACGATTGGAAAGTAAATCCTCCATATCCCTATTATAATCTGATTTCTTCATTCAAAATGTAATATTGCCTTTATCAGCATTCATGCAAATTATATCACGGTTGTTTTTAAGGAAACCTTTCGCTATCATGAAACCTTCAGAAATTTTACCATCAATACTACTAATGTGCAAACATTTCTTATCAACAAAGATTTTTGACAAGTGTAAAACCTTGTTTCGGAAAGCTTGTTGATCTAATATTGGAATTTTGTATATACTTGATTCAAGATCTTTGAATATTTCCATCATTTGTATTGATTTACTTGTTATCACATGGGTACTAAAAACCTTTACCTAAACTGAGAATATCTGTAACTGAATCAGGAATTTGAAAATCTGCCAAACTTACAAACCGAGGATCCCTATCTTCTTCTTCAAAAATCTTGTGTGAATTTAAATTTTGCTCTTGAACATTAGTTTGTTGATCAATCAAAAGAGAAAGTTTGTTCTCATGTTTTTCATCATTGTTTAAAAATCTTTGATGAAGGAAAATCTTATGTTTTAAAAGATTAACGATTTTATCTTTCTGTAAACATACTTCTAATTATACCTTGATAAGGGTGCTGTATGAGCACCGAAAGGTTGGTAAACATCATAAATGCTTTCATATTGTGATTTGATAATAATAAAAATAAAAAAGACGGAAGAAATAAAAAAGAGAATGAAGCGGATTTGGTTGCTTGCCTTCTCATTTTTCTTTTTGTCCAAAGAAACAAATGTTTTTGTTTCTAGGAATTGCAATAGGAGCATTTTGTGGTGGTTGTCCAAATTTGATCGTTAGATTCTTGTTTTATTTTCAGGAATTCTATACATTAACTTGCGTATTGGACGTTAAATGGGATTTTGAATGTGATTTTAATCTGATTTAAAATTCCTAAATTTCTATAAGGTATAAAGTATTAATATTTTTTATTATTATTGATTCATTACCGATGAACAAAGGAAGGGGGGGATAGCCCAACATTGGTAACGTAATTTCTGGTCGGCCCATATGGATACTTATACGTATCCCTATACTTGTAGAAAAATACATGTAGTTACCTACAGTGCACGTGGAGTGAATGTGGCTCTCTCTTCAGCTTGGTCGATACGAGGAGAGTCTCTCCTCTCTCGTTGGGATGGTGGGATCCCTCTCATGGAACCCCTGCCAGGCACCAACAATAGGCCGCAGTAGTTCTCATTTGATTAATAATCCGCCCACAATGAGCGAGCCCAGTGGCTCTCACTTGATTAACGATTTATGCCTTACAATACATCGCAATTCTCACTAGATCGTGCCAAACACCTTCTCGGATCTGGAATATTAAGATCATCCTATCGATCTTCAAATCAAGGCGGAGGATCATTTTTTTTTTTTTTTTGAAATTTTACTCACGAGTGTCAAACGTATTGCCAGACAGATTCGAACACATACCAACCAAAGTGGAATAACCGAAAGCCCTGGCAACGCGTATGATCGTTAATTAGTTTCAGAAGCAATTAATAAACAGAATGCTGGCCAATGAAATGCATATATGTATATGCCCCTAATTAAACTCAATATTAATCCACCTGGTCTGCCATTACACAATGAAATCATTACCAAAAGTTAATTAATGATTGTCTCGAAAATATGGTTTTAATAATGACGCTCGCTTTATACTCTGTTATTATTATTATTCATTAAAAAATGAAAACACAGTTGGTAAATTTTGACTGTTTCTTCCGAGGGGAGAGGGAATTGAAAGATCTTTTGTAAGAAAAATTTGTATTGAAAAACAAAATCCATATAAGATCTTACAACTTGGAGCATAGTCCAGCAGAAACTGTTTCAAAACAGTTCTATGTCTTATATAGTGTTAAATGGAGTTTAATGCATAAAATATATGCAAGAAATTTAGGGCATAACATTTTTTTAAATTCCGAATACACAACTTTTTATGCCCCCCACCTCTAAGAAAAAAAAACGAAAAAATTTTTTTCAAACTTATCGATGACATGCTTAACAAGCCAAAATAATCTAAAAACAGGGGAAATAAAGAGATTTTCCATGAAAAAATTGTTTCTAAATAAAATAAGATCCATTTTTTTCAGATAGTTAAATTTTCAACACAATATAATTAATTTTCAACCAAAAAAGGTGAATTGTCAACAAAAAATATAATAACTGATATTTCCACAAAAGAAAGATTTTATTTTAAAATAAAAAACAGTTTAATTTAACCAAAATAGTTAAATTTTTCAACAAAATAGTTAAATCCTCAAGCAAAACAGATTAATTAATTTAACAGTTGCATTTTTCAATAAAACAATATGAAATTCCTGACAAAAGAGATTTTCAAACCAGAAAGATGAATTTTCAACGAAAGAGTTAAATTTTCAACCCAAAAAGACTTTTTAGCGAATGAAGAAAAAAATTTTTATCCAAAACGTTGAATTTTAAAGGCAAGAAGACGAATTCTCTATGAAACAGTTGAATTTTCAATACGAAAATAAAAATATTCAATAAAAAAATTCATTTTTGAACATGAAAAAAAATTTTCAACAAAATACATAAATTTTTAACCAAATGGTTGAATTTTCAACCAAGAGAATTCATTTTATACGGCAAAGACAAATTTTTGACAAAACCTATACTTTTAACCAAGTAGTTAAACTTTCAAAAAAAATTTTAACCAAAAATGGATTCTTTGAATTTTTCACCAAAAAGATAAATTTTCAACTGCAATTATGAATCTTCGACAAGAAACATTAATTTTTAACAAAGTGGTTTCACTCTACTTATTGTGTAATAGTTTATATTTCAAACAAAAAACGTTTGAATATTAAATGAAAAATAGTTAAAACAAAAAAAAAATAAATAAAAATTTTCAATAAAATAGTTGAATCTTCAGCTGGAAAATATTCATTTTAAATGAATAAATAAATAAATAAATAAATTCTTCAACCAAAGAGATGAATTTTCAAGTAAAATCATTATTCTTTCAGCAAAAAAGGAAATTGTAACAAATTAGTTCAGACAAGTAAAAATATTTTCATTAAAAAAAATATGAATTCTAAACAAAGAATGTAATAGTTGATATTGAATTTTCAGCAAAATACATTAAGTTTCAAACGAATAATTGAATTTTCAAATGAAAAAGATCAATTTTCAACAAAAAATAAAATAAAAAAATTTCTAGTTAAAAGAATTAATTTTCAACAAAAAAAACAACGAATTTTCAATAAAGTATATAAACTTTAACCACAAAAATGAGTTTTTAACTAAAATGATGAATTATTATTAACAATAAACTGCATTTTTAAGAAAATTTTTCAACTTTTAACCAATTAGTTAAATTTTAAAATAAAAAATATGAATTATTAATGAAATAGTTGAATTATCAACCAAACAGATGAATTTTCAACTGAAATAATAAATTTAACAAAAAAGATGGAATAGTTAATATTTTAGAGCACAGTTAAATTTTAATAATAAATCAAAAATAGTCGAATTCAACCAAAAATATTATTTTTATTATTTTATTCCAATATTAGGTGAATCGAGTTGAAACTCAAAATTTCTCTTGACAATTAGCCATAAAACACGAATCAAAAATTACTTTTTTAATATCCAACCCCATAGGTCTGTTTTATTATAGGGTCCCAAAAAAACCCATAAATGAAAATTTGTATTTTGCAAGTTTTTGCTGCTAATTATGATTTTTTTGCAGTTTTTTCACCACAAATTTTTTCTGATGCATAAAATACTATATTCCAATAATAATGAAATGTCTAATAAAATTTTTAAACAATTTATTATTATTTTTAGCAATTTTATCTCAGAATAGAGTTAGAAAGTCGGGGTTTTTTCCGACTTTTTCAACATACTTTCAACTTTTCAGTTAGATCAAGGCATTTATCAATTAAATTAAAAAAAAATAATTCTTTCCACAATTTATTATTATTCATAATAATATTCTCTTAGAATAATGCTAGAAAGTTGTAGTTTTTTTTCTAAAATTTTTCAGTTTTTGTCCACTTTTCAATTAGAGTAAGCTCATAATTATATAAAGTCAATGAAAAATAATCGTTGAAACAATTTATTGTTATATTTAATAATATTATCTTTGAATATTGCTAGTGAGTTGCGGTTTTTTTCTAAAATATACAAAATTTTGTCCACTTTTTAATCAGAGCAAAGTAATAGTTAATGCAATTTAACAAATCTGATTGTTTAAATAAATTATTATTCTTTATAACTATCTTCTCTTATACCAATAGTAATGCTAGATAGTTGCGGTTTTTTCTGAAATTTTCAACTTTTTGTCCACTTTTCACTTAGTAAGGTAATTACTAATGCAAGATAACAATCATTATTGTTTCAACAATTTATTGTTTTTAGCAATTTTATTTTAGAATACATTCAGAAAGTCGCGGTTTTTTCTGTATTTTTCAACTTACTCCTAAATTGTCAATTAAAGTGAGGTAATTATTAATTCTAGTTCAAAAGACATAATTGTTTAAACAATTTAGTGTTATTTTTAATAATATTTTCTTTGAATAATGCTATAAAGTTATGGTTTTTTCTGTAATATTAAACTTTATGTCTACTCTTCATTTAAGGCGAGGTAAAAGTTTATTCAATCTAATAGAAATAAATGTTCAAAGAAATTATTATTGTTTGTAACTTTTTCTGTAGCAATCCTAGATAGTTGCTATTTTTTTCTAAAATTAGCAACTTTTTGTCCACTTTTTACTTTTGAGCTAGGTAAAAGGTAATAAAATTGAACAAAAATAATTGATTGAACAAATTATTATTTCATTGAGAGTAAGTTTATAATTAATTCAAGTTAAAAAAGATAATTGTTCAAACAATTTATTATTATTTGAATGATATTCTCTTTGAATAATGTTAGAAAGTTGCGGTTGCTTCTAAGATATTCAACTTTTTCTCCATTTTTCATTTAAAGCAAGCTAAAAGTTAATTCAATTTAACAAAAATAATTGTTTAAACAAACTTTTATTGTTTGTGACTATCTTCTTTAATAGTAATGCTAGAAAGTGCGGCTTTTTTTTAAATTTTTGTCAACTTTTACCTTGGAGTAGGATAACAATTAATTCAAATAAAAAAAAAATTTTCAAACAATGAACTATCATTTTTATCAATATTATCTTTGAATAACACTAGAAAGTTGCCGTTTTTTCCTAAATATTTCACTTTTGGTCTATTTTTCCCTTAGAGCAAGGTAAAAATGACCAAAATTCAACAAACATAATTGTTTAAATAATTTATTATCGTTTATAACTATATCTTCCTTCAGAATAATGCTAGAAAGTTGGGAATAATTTTAAAATTTTCAGTTTTTTTTTAAATTTTTAGTGGATACGAACAAATTTGGGAGCGATATGCATCAAAATTCGAAGAAAAACACCCTACTGATTAATTTAATCAGTCAAATTTTTAATTCCGGTAAAGGTACCTATCATGAGACAAATTTTGAGGGTTTCTTTTTTTTTTCTTTTACTGTACTTAATAATAACTTCCTGTGTTTTGTTGAATATTCGTCCTTTTTGGCAGAAAATTAATCTTCTGGGTTAAAAATTCATATTTTTCCTTGAAAATTCAACAGTTTTGTTTTAAATTTGTTTTCTCTGTTGAACGAAAAGTATTTTTTTAAATTGAAAACTCAAATATTGTTGAAAATTTGTCTTTTTTGGTTCAATTTAACTGTTTTTCATTCAAAATTAAAATCTTTTTCGGTTTCAATTTCAATTATATTACATTGTTCGTTGAGAAATCATCTTTTTTAGTTGAAAATTCAACTCCTTCGTTAAAAGTGTAATTTTTTTGTTCGAAATTAATTTTTTTCGTTGAAGATTCATCATTTTAATTGAAAATTCATCTCTGATTGGAAATTTAACTTCCTTGTTGAAAATCAATTTTTCTAACTGAAAATTCAACGATTCCAGTTGAAAATTTAACTATTTTGTTGAAAATTCTTTTTGTTTGTTATAAATTAGTTTTTTTTAAACAGAAAATTTAACTATTCTATTTGAGGTTAAAAATGTATCCTTTTGGACGAAAATTTAACTATTTGGTTGATAATTGATCTTTTTCATTTAAAGATTGAACTATTTGGTGGAAATTTTGTATACCTTTTTGGTATAAAATTCAACTATTCCAAAGAGTCATCATTTCAGATGAAAATTAATTACATTGGTTGAAAATTGAACTGTCTGATTGAAAATCCGTTTTTTTTTTTTTTTTGTAAAAATTAATTTGGTTAACTTATCATTTAAGTATTCTATTTTTTATTGAAAATTTATCTCTATTTTTTTGTAAAATTCAACTATTTGTTACAAATTTATCATTTTCAGTTGCAAATTCAACAACTTGGTTCCAAATTCATATAGAATGTTTAAAATTCGTAATTTTTGTAAAAAATTATTTTTAATGGTTGAATATTTATCTTTTTGGTCGAAAATTCATATGTTTCTTTGAAAATTCAACAGTTTTGTTTTAAATTTGTTTTCTCTGTTAAATGAAAAGTATTTTTTTAAATTCAACACACAACTATTCTCGAATTTTTTTTTTTAATTTAACTGTTTTTTATTCAAAATTAAAATTTTTTTCGGTTTAAATTTCAATTATATTACATTGTTCGTTAA
This sequence comes from Andricus curvator, assembly GCA_932195095.1. Lineage (NCBI taxonomy): Eukaryota > Metazoa > Arthropoda > Insecta > Hymenoptera > Cynipidae > Andricus > Andricus curvator. Next base: position 209,776 of record CAKNYM010052370.1, read on the forward strand.
GAAATCATCTTTTTTAGTTGAAAATTCAACTCCTTCCTCAAAAGTGTGATTTTTTTGTTCGAAATTAATTTTTTTCGTTTGAAGATTCATAATTTTAGTTAAAAATTTATTTCTGATTGAAAATTTAAATTTCTTGTTGAAAATCAATTTTTCTAACTGAAAATGTAACGATTCCAGTTGAAAATTTAAATATTTTGTTGAAAATTGATATTTTTCATTTAAAAATTGAACTATTTGTTGGAAATTTTTTGTATCTTTTTGGTATAAAATTCAACTATTCCGCTTTTTTTTGGTAAAAATTGATTTGGTTAACTTACCATTTAAATATTCTATTTTTTGTTGAAAACTCATCTCTATTTTGTTGTAAAATTCAACTATTCGTTAAAAATTTATCATTTTTAGTTGCGAATTCAACAAATTGTTTGCAAATTCATATATTATGTTGAAAATTCGTATTTGTTTGTAGAAAATTATTCTTCATGGTTGAATATTAATATTTTTGATTGAAAATTCAACAATTCCAGTTAAAGATTCATCATTTTAGTTGAAAATGTATCTGTATGGTTTAAAATTCAATTATTCTAGTTGAAGATTCATCACTTTATTTGAAAATTTCTCACTTTGATTGAAAATTAAACTATTTTGTTGGAAATCCATTTTATTCTTGAAAATCAATTTTTTTACTTGAAGTTTAAGTATTATATAATAATAACATAACATATGCTATATTAATAAATTATAAAACATATTTTATTTTTTAAGAAGAAAATTAGAAACACAATATCGTCAAGTCAATCTTCCTCTGTTCCATAAATATGAGCAAGCATTAATTGAAAACGTGTCCGTCGATATGAAACAATATATATAGGGTAAGGAGGGGCAGCGCCGACCGGTGGGGCAAAGGTAACTTTGCTTATAACATCGCTATTATTTAACAATTTTCATTCTACTTTGCATTAAATAAATCTGTTTTATTATAGAGATAGCGTTACTTACTGATATCTTGAAAATTGACGTTGTAAAAGAAAAATTATGCAGAAAAGAGTTTTGACAACGAAAGAATGGAAGATTCGCTGGCAGAAATGTAAAGTTTTCGACGTTAATGGCAATACTTACAGTATGAAAATTTGACATTTTGACAGATAAAACAATATCACATTATGTCATTATAATAATTGAACGTAATACAAGTCCAAAGTGTATTTAATATCGTAAATAATTGAGGCCTCACCAGTGGGGCAAGCCCGACCAAAATAATAGTTTACACGTGCTTAGGTTATAAACGTATCATAAGCTTGGTCGATAAGTCATCGGTAATGTAGAACAGCCACTTATCTTCTGGGCTACATGCAAGAAACTCTATTATATATTATTATTTTCAATCCGTCGGTAGAGCGGGTGTTCTGTACTGGTACGGTAGAAACCTTTGCGCGTACTCCGTCTCTAGTTGAATGTCAACTAATAAGAGGTTATATCACAGCTATCACTATTTTTATTAAAAATAACTTATTCTTCTTGCTGAATATGTTTAAAGGTAATTTTTCCAATACATAAAATACCACAGACGCGGAACATCATGTTTTTCACTCTTCAGATGTTTTGATTTTCATAAAAAGCTGCGGTTGGCTTTGCCCTCCGGTGTGGGGCAAAGCCGACGAAATACAGCTTGTCAGAAATAATTCAATTATTAAATCATTGTTTTATTCATATAATTGTTACTTATAGAATTATGATGTACAATAATGTAGGACTCGAAATGGGAAAAAAATGGATCAATTCCACATCTTATTAACTTTAAAAAAATCATTGACTGTTAACTGGTCGGCGCTGCCCCTCCTTACCCTATATATATATATAGTTAAAAGTTTGTCATAAGGACAACCGCAGGATTTCGCCGGGAGCGGGTGCTAATCTGAAAAATTGCACCCGCTCCCAGCGAAATCGCGGTAAAATTTCAGCTGTAACCACGTCTCACGACCGTGAGATAGGTGGTTACAGTCTGCGACGAACTCAATACGATGGTCCGGCAAAAGTCTCGTGCACCCTGAGGACACGGAGCGACCCAAGGACGACCGCCTTCTGCATTTTCCCCGCAAGTGTCTCAGCATTTTTTTGACACGCAGGGATGCTTTTCAGGCTATTAACCAGTGAAACCTTGGCACTTCCAAGAGCGCCGATGATCAAGATGATTAGCTTAACAGAATATTCCGGGTATAACCGTCGCAACTCCCTTATAAGGTCTTTATACCTCTCTTTCTTTTCTTTCTCCTTGGCTGTGACGTTTTTGTCAGCTGGTGCCGAAAATTCGATAACGAACATGGTTCGTTTCTCGAAGTCAAGGAGAACTATGTCAGGCCTCGAGTGCGCAACAGAAACAATTGTCGAGAATATGAAGTTCCAGTATATGCGGCACTTCTCATTTTCGACAATTGATTCTATTTCTCTAGGAGCGTTTAGCGGAGAGGTATTTGGGCTAATGCCATAAGAGTGACAGAGATGGTAATAAAGCACTCTTAGTGCCGCATTGTGCCTTTGGATGTAGGTCGTTCCCGCATGAGTTGGACAACTAGATAGTATGTGTCCTAGATGCTCGGGGTGTGCATGACACGCTCTGCAACTATCATCGGGAATGTCTTGGCTCAAAATGTGGCGACGGTATGCTAGAGTGGAAATGACACCGTCTTGACATGCCAAAATGAAGCCCTCCGTGCCCGACTTCAATCCGGGTGACCTAAGGAAAGCAAACGTTAGCTCATACGACATCGACTGATCTTCCACATTTCTGTGGAAGATGCCGTGCATCCTCTTGTCGAGGAGCTGTTCGTGGAAGTCTTTCTCCTGTGCTTTCTTAATCCGGGCCTTCAGGAGTGAGTATTCAAGATGGATAAGATTTGATGCATTTTGCTCACCCCCAGTATTGAAGTCAAGGCCGAGAGTTTCAGCAGCCTCCTTCGCTGCTTTGTACAGAAACGCCCCTTTTCCCACTTCTTCGTGTTTCCTGACCATTTTAAGAAGAGGGTCTTGTCCATTTGCAACTATATGTGCTGTACCCAGAATGAGTCTGTTGTGAAGAAATTCAAGATTCAGTATTCCGCGACCACCTAGGCGGCGTGAGATGTAAAGTCGCGGAACAGAAGACTTAAGGTGCATGCTCTTGTTCATGTGCAAAACCTTTCGCGTCCCGATATCAAGGGATCTGAGCTCGTCCTTCGTCCATGGAACCACTCCAAATGAATAGAGTACTACCGGGACGGCAAGCATGTTCGTTGCAGATACTTTGTTTCTCGCCGACAGTTCGGAAGACCAAATCTGCCGGATGAGACGTTTGTATCTGCATCGGAGAGTATCCTTTATAGATGTCGCGTCCTGAATGCGGCTCTGTGGCACGCCCAGGTATGTATAGGTCTCTCCAGCGCAAAGGTGTCGTATAGCGCTTCTGTCAACGAGCTCAGGATCTTCGGGGATGCCATTAAGTTTTCCTTTCTTCAAATTAACCTTGGCGCATTTCTCTAACCCGAATTCCATTCCAATCTCTTGAGTGTACTCTTTGACAATTTTCAGAGCTAGATGTAGTTTCTCTTGATTCCTAGCATAGATCTTAAGATCATCCATGTAAAATACATGAGTGACCTTATGCTTTCGGTTTCCAGGTTTTCCGCAGAGATACCCTTCGGAATGGCGAAGTGCGAGAGATAGTGGCAATAATGTGAGGCAAAAGAGGAGAGGGCTCATGGTGTCGCCCTGAAATACACCTCTCTGAAAGGTGATGCTGTTAGTGATCACACGATGTTTTCCAGATGAGATAGTAAATCTGGTTTTCCAAAGCGGCATTAATGTCTCTATGCATCTCACGATGTGTGGATGAACCTTTAGGCTTTCCAACAGACAGATGATAAGTCTATGGGAGGTTGAATCGAAAGCTTTCCGGTAATCAATCCAGGCCATCGATAGAAATCGCTGATAGTATGCTGCGTCTTTACAGACACATCTATCGATGAGCAAGTTCTCCCGACATCCCGCTACGCCTTTCTTTGAGCCACGTTGTTCATACATCTCTCGCCATACAGGTCCAATTGTCCGAACAATCCTATCATTTAGGATAGCTGTGAAGATCTTATACAGTGTGTTCAGACAAGTTATTGGCCTGTAATTCTTAGGGTCAGCTAAGTTGCCCGTCTTCGGCAGGAGCACTGTGCGCCCTTCCACCAACCACCCCGGAATAGGCTCTTCCGACTTTAGATATGAGGTAAAAATTCGGGCCAGATGCTGGTGGGTTGAAGGAAACTTCTTCCACCAGAAGGTTTTGATGCCATCTGGTCCCGGAGCGGAATAGTTCTTCATGCCTCTTAATACGTTTTTCACCTCCTCGGTAGTGATAGGTGGGCATTCCTCCTCAGCTGTGATGAGGGCATTGCACAGCTCCTTGAAGCTGTTTATGTTCTTTGAGCCTTCTTTAAGTGGATGTTGGACTTCGTAGACTTCTCTCCAAAATGCTTCGACCTCCTCTGGTTTGGGCGGATGGTCGACAGTAACTGGAGGGTCTTGGAAGAGTCGAGATGGGTCAGACGAAAACTGTTGATTTTCTCTGACCCACCTCTCTCTCCGCTCAAGACTTCTCCTAGCGTCAGATAGTACTCGTATTCTGTCAACAATATGCTGCCTGATGGTCAGTAGCTTTGACTTGTTGATTGTGTGATGACGGATCCGCAGTTCGCGCGTGAACTGTCGAACCTTGGCAGTGAAAGTCCTGCCAGATGTTATGTAGTCAATCACACACTGAATGCGGGACGCGTACTGTCTTGCCCAGCCTATCTTTGTGCTAAGTTGATGCATTCGTCTTTTGGTCTTATGATCAACCGTTGGTTTTGTTTTACGGTTTGCATCTGCCAAAGTTCTCGCTGCATTGTACACACTACAATTGATAGTCCAGAGGTCGGATTCTTCGGAAAAGTCTCCACGAAGCTCATCATCCAGTTCAGTCAGATCTTTGGGCTTGGGAGAAACCTGAATGTTGATGTTTCTCCGGGTCTTGAAGCATCGTTCTCCCTCTATTGGATGCCTGTTCGAGGCTGGTCTCAGTGTCGCCTCTCTTTCTCTGTTGCCGGCTTGTTCTGGCTGCGGTTGTGTAGGCGCTCCGCTTATATAACCCCTTTTCC
>CAKNYM010052371.1:1230-17260 GCA_932195095.1 Andricus curvator
TACTTTTGTCACTTGGCAAAAGCAAAAAAACACCGTCAGTTTCTCCGAAAATACTGTGCTTGGTTTTTTTCACGAAAAATCGGAAGTTTTGAAGCCCTCAACTTTATGGGCCAACAATTTAATTGTGAGAACCAGCTTATTATTACTGCCATATTATTGCCATGGTTTTAATAATTGCTAACTTCACACTCGTTTTAAATCTCTCGCTTTTTCAACTTGTAGCACAATATACTATTTTTTTTGTGAAAGAAGAACTCAAAAATGTTTAAACTAGTTCGTCTTCAAATCTTCAACTAGAATAAAAAAAATGTTGGTGCCATTACCATTCAAATTACACGATTTTTGAGAAGGTGAAAAATGAAAACCGTAAAAGGGTTCAAGATTTTCATCTCCTCCAAAAACTATTATATTTGAATGGTTCATATGAATGTTTGTTTTCCAAAAGAGGTTTAATATTACTTTTTGTCATCTGTAATAATTGGTAAGACTTTTGAAATTTATTTAAAGTTTACGAGCTCCGTAAAAATGAGTTGTTCCTCTAAATAAACTCAAACTAAAAAAACATAAAAATTTCTCAAACTTGGGCATATAGATTACGAAAACATATAATTGCAGTTTTTCAAGATCTTTAAACCTGTTAGAAAAGCAAGTCATGAAAAATCAACACCTTTCTTCATATATTAGAAAAACTATAAGGAACTTTTTATTTTTTTTTTTTTTTCGTAAAAAGTATTTTCAATCTTAAACTATTGACTACATTAAAAAATGTTTTGCATGAAAGATGTGTAACTCATTGAGATCTACATTTTTTGTGCAAAATATTCTTTTTTAATACATACCATTCGAGGTATAGTTTCTTTTTTAACCAGAATCTTGAAAAATCAGCATGATTTTCATTGTTGGTCGATTTTTTAGAAAAATTATGATTTCACCAAAAAATGTTGTAAACAAAATAGTTCTATTTTTAAAAATACACAATTTTTCTGAAAACTGTTTTGATACGATGGCATTATTTTTCAAAATAAAACATGAAAACCGCGAAAATAGAGTTCATTCGAAAATTCACTGTACCTTAGAAATTAAAAAGCACAGAAAAGTCGGAGCCTTTTTTGTATAAGGTTAAATGTATGAATTTGCATATAATATTTATGTTCAAAGCTTCGACTATAACAAATAAATCAATTTGAAAATGGTAAATTTGATGCAAAGTAGCTTTTCTAGCGTTCTAGATATTTATGTATAATAAAAGGGAAAAAAACGCTTCATTACAATTATTTCTATGAAATTTTTATTTAGTATATCATGCCTCATTACTTTTTACAAAAGGGAGATCGCTGAATTTGAGAATGAGAAATTGACAGCTTTTTCCCCGTTCTGTGAAATTTAGTGCATTTATAAACAACTTTGAGGACGGCCTTATTTTTTTAGTTTTTGACATACGTGTCTGGTAAATATTTCCCCCAAAACTACTCTCTGAAAGGAATAAATTCAGCTAATTAACTTGAAAATCGGTTATTAATTGCCTTTATATACAGGTTTAAAAAGAAAAGTAAACTTAAAAAAATGAAAATTCAGAAAAAAATTGCACTTAAACTTCTGATTCGAAAAATCTAAGTCAGATCGAAAAATGTTCATACGTGTATGTATTAGGTTGGTCGAAATTTTTTTCGAATTTTCGTGCTTATCACCTGGAAATTTTTTCAAATCCACACCAAAATACATGCGCTTTTTTTAAAACATTTATAGGTTCCGCAAGCCCCATGAGTCATTTGTAAATAAATACCAAGAAATAAATAATAATAATACCAATAAATACCCACACGTATTTAAGATCAGAAAAAATACGTTTTTATAAATTTTATTCAAAATAATCAATATTAGGTGAATCGAATTGAAACTCAAAATTTCTCTTTACAATTAGCTATTGAACACAAATAAATAATTATTTTCTATTATCACCCCCACAAGTTTGTTTTATAGGGTCCCAAAAAAACCCGTTAGTGAAATTTTTTTTCAGAAGAAAACCGCAACTTTCTAGCAATTATTGGAGAGAAGATAGTTATAAACAATAATAAACTGTTTAAGCAATTATGTTTATTAAGTTACATTAATTATTACATCGCTTTGTGAAAAGTAGACAAAAAGTTAAAAATTTCAGTAAAAACCGCAACTTTCTAATATTACTTAAAGAGAATATTATTTAAAAAAATAATAAATTGTTTGAATAATTATGTTTCTTAACTTAAATTAATTATTACATCACTCTAATTGAAAAGTGAACGATAAGTGGAAAATTTTAGAAAAAACTGCAACTTTCCAGCACTATTCTATAAGAGAATATTATTATAATTAACAATAAAATGGTTAAAACCATTATTTCTGTTACATTTAATTGATTATTGCCTCGCTCTAAGTGAAAAATTCAAAATAAGTTGAAAAATTCGCAAAAATTACATCAAGAACTGATTTAAATACCCTGCAAATCGAAGATTTTTCCGATTATTATTCCTAAGAGGTATTCATCTCGAAAAATATGATAATACTCTCAAGTATCGAGTTTTTGTGTGAAATTTTTCATATTACAGGATCAAGATGTGAAAAGAGGTTTTTTATTTTCAATTGAACAAGCCAAAATAACCGTTTGTGGTTAATTTTTAGTTCTCAAAAATAATTATTTATATTTAAATAATGCAATGAAAATATATAAAAATGGTAATTTTTCATTTATTATGAAAATAAAATTTTTTAATAACTTTTTATTTAACAATAAAGTTACTTTTTTCATTTCAAATATAAATTGAAATACTTTTGTATACCGTACGGCTTGATTAAATACAATAAATTATATATTATAGAAAATTCTATACAAATTCAAAAGGTCCAAATAAATGTTACCTTCATGAATAGTTTATCTAACAATACCTTGAAAATTTATTTTATGTTTTTTAAATAATAATAAAAATATTTCAAGAACGGTCTCGGATTATGTCACACTTTAAGTTCATTTATTTATTTGAAGAATGGCAGTACAGAACTAGTAGGTAACCAACAAAATCGGATTTTATCAGACGAGCGAAAAAAATTTTGCAAAATCAAAATCACCATTTAAGGATAAGACAGAAGTCCACTTTCAAGATGGCGTGTTGCTAATTTAACCACAAAAAAAATTTTGATTAAAAAAAGCTATCTATAGTTTCGAGGAAATAGATGTGTCAGTTGACAATCTCAACGTGACACTGACCACAAACAGGAACAGACTCTGCGCCTAATTGCGATAAAAAATGCAAAAAAATGTAATCATCAGTTTAAATAAAGAATAAAATTTCTGATTGCGGGCGAAAAAAAAAATCTTACAAATATAGCAAATTCCGAGTAAATCGACTCAAAAATGTCGGATCAACTCTGAAAATTAAAAAAAAAAAATTTGAACATTGATATCTCGAAAACGCTCCCATAAAAAAATTTTTGTGTATGATTTTCGTGTTTAGTGGGCCAAAATACATAAAAAATCATATTGAGATGTGTAGGCTGGAAATTTTTTAAATTTTGTAAACTAGTGTTATCAACGAAAAATGTAATGGTTGATATTGCAACTAAAAAATATATCTTTTTTTAATCAAAAATAGGTGAATTTGTCCAAAAAAGACGAAATTTCCATAAAGCAGTTGAATCATCAACCAAAAGAGATTAATTCTCAGGGAAACAGTTGCATTTTTAACCGAAAAAGAGTACATTTCTACCAAAAAGAGATGAATTTTCAAACATCGTTGAAACTGACTCAAATTATCTCTCAAATTTTGAAAATCTTTCAAAATTAACAGAACTGCTTTAAAAAGATCCAGGATTTCTGCGATATATTTAGGAATTTTTTTTTAATTTTCTTTAAAAATTAATTTGTTAAGATGAAAAATCACTTTAGATTCTCCCAGGAATTTAAAAAACTTGTTTATTATCTTGACACCTTTCAAAATTCTTAAAAAGCTTCGAATTTTTTATTCAAAATCTAAAAAATGTAAATTTTGTTTTAAATTTTTTCAAATCTTTTCAAGCTTTCAAGTATTTTTGTATCTTTTTAAACCTTTCAATGTCTCGTAAACTACTTCTATTTTTCTAAAATTTTAAAATCTCACGAAATTGAAGAATTTATATCTAAAATCTTTTAAAGACTTTTTTCAAATTTCAAGAAATTAATGTACTCTCTTGAAAATTTTCAAAATTCACAAAAATCGAATCTTTCAAAGTTGTACAATATTTTTAATCTCTTCCAAATTCCAAAAATTCCTAAATACCTTTTAAACTGAGTCGAATTATTCCTACTAAAATTGTTTTAAAATCTTCCGGATTCATTTTGGACGATTTTAGAAATCTTTTATGTTTCAAAATTTTTTTAAATATTCTCTTGAAAGTATTTAAAAGAAATAAAGAGTCACTTTAAATATTCCCAGGCATCTTAAGAATATTTTTTATTATCTTGAAACCTTTCCAAATGTTTTCAAAAATTCAAAATTTTATATCAAAATCTTCAAAAATAATAACAGAATTGTTGCCTTTGTTATTCGCGCCTAACGTTTCAATTGTATATAAAAATTAAAATATTAGAAGACATTATCACTTTAGTTGATTCGACAAAACTTTGATTTGTTCAAAAAAAACTTTTTCTACATTAAGAATGATGATATAAGTGAAATAAATACTGATTCCTAATTAAAAATTAAGATGATTTTTTATGATTGATAACTAACATTTCCAAGTAGAGCAAAAGAACATAAAATTGGAATCTCGAGGCCATAGTGACGTAATCTGTGATTAACTTCATAATACTGCAAGTGAAGAAGGCTCTTGAGTGTATTGTAATGAAAATTACACTAGAATCCTTCCTAGTCTAACATTCATTCTGTATTAATTATTCATTCAATAAAGAAGAATAAAAATTAAAACGAAATTTCGAGACATGAATTTTAGAAAGGTCGATTATAAATTAAGGACTTGTGAAGAATTTTCCAGTTGAAATGACGCCAAGCTATCATTCTAAAAATTAAGTATGGCTTTATATATATATATATATATATATATATATATATATATATATATATATCAAACTTGATTTAATCGTAATTTCAAAACCGTTTCATTGCAGAAATCCCTGCGCTTGTTTCTTACAAAAAATTTCTTCATTATTTACATCTAGAATCTAAATTTAAATCTTCTCTCTCTCCCTAAATGATTAATTATTTAATGAAATAGTTTAATTAATTTATTATTCAAGTCTAAAAATTTAACCTTTTTTTTAAACAAGCATTTTTTAAAAGATCTGTCCAGTAATTACTTAAGGCTTTTTCGGGGTTGGTGGGGTCCGAAAAATCTTTCGAATCCTTACTGGGCGCGCGCAGTAGGGGAAAAAATCACTTTTTAGGTTCAAAATAACGTTCAACCCACAGATATTACGGAATAAGACCAAAAAATTTTCAAAGAAAAGCTGATAAAATTTCAAAGGAAGTTGTCAAGCCCGACTTTTGATTAAGTTTTTCAATTTTTTTTTTAAATAAACAAATGTGACGAAAAAATTGATACTCCATCATGATGCAATAAAAAAAATAAATTTAATAAACAAATTATTCGTTGAAAATGTGTTGACTATAATTTTTAATAAGTGCGATACCACGCTGAAAACACCAGTTCTCGTAAGATCACTGAAGTTAAGCATTGTTGGGCGCGGTTAGTACTTGGATGGGTGACCGTTCAGGAATACTGCGTGCTGTTGGCCCGTCATGGGTTTGGTGGGCCCACATTGGTAGTAAATATCCACCTAGAAACACTACCCGAATCGGGTAGTGAGGCAATGAACTTTCGAGTTCGAACTGCTAATCAATTTTTTTTTTTTTATTTACGTTATTGAAGTTATATTGCAAGAAATTTGGATTGAAACAATATTATAATAAAAATTTCTCTTAAGATTATTCTTGGTTATATTATAAACAAATTCAATGAACAAATACATTATTTAGGCACTTAACGATGGAAAAATTCTTTTCTTTCGATGTCTGATTTTTTGTTTAAATTAGAAACCTCATGATAATTTCAGCAAAATCCATAATTTGTTGATAAATTTCATAATTTTTCAAAACAAAATTATGAAACAAATGCATTATTTGAGCATTTGTCAACTTAAGAATTAGTTTTGCTCAATGCCAGTCCTTTGAATTTGGAACTTTATGATCATTTTGGCAAAATTCATAATTATTTGATAAACTTTATGTTTTTTCAAACAAATGCATTATTCGGGTATCTGTCGACCGAAAAACTCCTTTTTTTCGATATCAATCCTTTTTATTGGGAGCTTGATGATAATTTCAGCAACATTCATAATTTGTTGATAAATTTTATGATTTTTTTAACAACTCTAATAAACAAATGCATTGTTCGGCTATTTGTCGACGGAAAAATTAGAATTTCTCAATGCCAGTCCTTTTACTTAGGAACTTCATGATATTTTCAGCAACATTCATAATTAGTTCATAAATTCAATGATTTTTTAAAACAAATTTAATAAACAAATGCATTATTCGGGCATCTGTCAACAAAAAAATTCATTTTTTTCTATGTCAGTCCTTGTAATTGAAAACTTCGTGATAACCCCATAAAATCTCTGAAAATCCTCGCAATTCCGTGAATATTTCAAAATATTACGAGACCCCTCAAAATCTCTCTGAAATTTACTGAAATCTTTAAAACCCGAAGGAATCTTACCGATTCTCTTGAAATCCCTTAAAATATATGAAAACCCATTACAATCCTTTAAAACCCATTGAAATTCCTTGAAATCCCTTTGAATTTTCGATGATGTTCGGAAATCCTTCTTTCTAAATTTGATTCAGTTAAAATTGTTATTAATTTCAATCAGTGACTGAATTCTAACTATGGATCAGTTATATTTACTGATTAATTGGTCAGTTCGACTGATCTATCAATGAGAAGTAACTGATTCGTTGTCAGAATTCAGTGACCGCTTGAAATTAGTAAAAAATTTAATTGATTTAAATTGAGGAAGTTTGCAATTCCTCGGAAATTCCGCTATATCTTTTGAAATATTACGAAATCCCCTAAAATCTCTGATATTCGGAATCTTATTAAATCTCTTTAAATCCTTTCAAATCTTTGTAATCCAATTAAAATCTCGTTAGCCTTCAAACTTATTTTTAAACATTTCAGCAACATCTTTGGAAATCTGTTGAAATTCCTTGAAAACGCTTGAAATTTTATAAAATCCCTTGAAAAATTATGATTCTTTCTGAAATTGTACTAGGTAAATCTCTTAAAAGGTTTGGAAATCTGGTTAAATTCCGTTAAAATTGTGCAATTCTTTGAAATGCTTTGTAATCTTTTGAAACGTTTTTAAATCCCTTAAAATCTGTTGAAATACTTCCAAATCTATCAAATCGTTTGAAATCCCTTGAAATATCGTTTAAGATGAAAATAATTGATATATTTTCATATATTAAATAAAAAATATAAAATCTTGCGTAAGAAGGAGGGGGGGGGGCCTAAAAATCTTATGAATCCCCCCCCCGGGGGCCCCCGGGGGTCTACAATTTCAAAAATTGTCACTGGACATTCCTTTCCGAAATTCGATAATTATTTTTCTAAAAATAGAACTTCTTCTGTTATACTTCCTGTCGATTAAAAGTCGTCATTGATAATTAAGATGACAATTTCATACTATAAAATTAATAGAGGTTAATTGTTAATTTTATGATAGATGTAAAAAAAAGTATTTAATAATTGTCAAGAATAACAATAAATACCACGAATAGAAACATAAATGTGTAATACATATTTAAAAAAATGTCCAGCCGCAAACATAAATTACAAGAAAAATCTGTGGATCCACGTTATGAATACTTGTATGCTGAATCCAGTGACGATGGAGATAGAAAAAGTAAAATTTATTGCTTCTTTTATAATTTTAAGATCAAATAATAGTTAAATTTAAAAAAATTTGAATTAATAATTCGGAAATCTCGATTCAAAGAATAATTTAACTACAATAAAGAATACCAGACATTTTTGTAACTGTTATTATCGGTTTTTATTGTAAAAAAGTAATTTAAAAAACATTTCAGATAAGGAGGAAGGAAATGAAGATTTTATCGATAGTGAAAAAGTAGTTTACGATCTTGAAGAGTTAAACCAATTAGTAAGATAAAATATATTAATATATTTTTTAATGTCTAACTATGAACAAAATAGTTGACTTAAATTTGTTCAATTGAATAAATCACAATAACAGATTTTCATTATTTTCATGGAAAGGTACAATTTGTTAAGGATTTCACGACTTTAAGTGATTTTGATGAAGATAATTGGAACGACCAATGTATTTCTGATATTCGAGAATTTTTTTATAATCCTGGAATCACAACTTTAACAATATTTTTTAAAGATGATGTACTCAAAACCTGTTTAGGATTTCCTAATATACCAGTATATGAACTCACCTACTTTTTAAGAGAACCAGACGAAATATTCACGATTGAGAATTTTCATTCGAATATTTTATTTGGAACAATTAATAATCAAGTTGAAGGCAACATTCTGACATTAATGGAAAACATCTTTGCTCCCATTTTCTACAAGATTGATTTTTGGCCTGATAGTATCCTTAACTTGAAGAAAAAGTATCAATTTATTCTGATTAGAAAGTTGTTAGTTAAATAGAAAATTGACTAATTCATTGAATGAAAGATTAAATTTGGTTCTATTTCAGAATTGAAGTCAATTCACTTCACTTGAATTATTTGAAATCAATTATAGTTACTTAAAAGTACGTAAGTTCAAGTGAATAAATTTAAATTCGGAATTCCCTTCAATTAACTAGAATTAAATCAAATCACCTGGAATGTAAATTACGTATAATTGAAAGAAATTCTCAATTCAAATCAGTTGAGTGGAATTAACTTAAAAGTTTATCAAATAACAAATTATAACTTACAATCAAAATTACAATAAAGTAACTATTGACTTAAAATCAGGGTGGTCGTTTAAATCAAGAGAAAAAATTTCCGTTCATTTCCCGGGTTGTACACATTTTCACGATCATTGAAATAAAAAAATTCGACCTCTTATAAATGAAAATTTTTTTATTTGAAGTACTCAAAACTGAACTTCAAATGAGAAAACCAAAAGTGAAACCCTTTTGAATTTTAAACTTTTCAAATTAAATTTTGAAAAATTTGTATTTCATCAATTTTGTATTTAAACGCTCAATAATGTACACTTATAAAATGACAGCTTTTAACACTTTTCAATCGACCAATTTAAAATTATATTCCAATAAACTGCAAAATTTCAAATTTTTCTAAACCGAACAGTTGAAAGTTTTCTGGTTGAAAAATATAAATCCACACTATCATTTTCAATGCTTCAATTTGAAGAATGAATCAATACGTTTGTCAATGCTCAATATTATATTTTTTCCAGAAATTTTTAGCTAGAAACATTAAACATTGACAATTCAGTTTCAAATCGTAATGTTTTTCATATTTGATTTATAATTGCTCATTTTAAATGAACAGAGAAATATTTATAAATATTAACAAATTCAAAAAAAATTTGAAGAAATATTTTGAATTGAGTCGGTTTTCAAGTAGAATATTTTATATTGAAACAATATTTGAATTGGATTTGAAATTGAATAAAAGCATTTAATTATGAATCTATTAATTAAAATCTGTACATTTTTTAAATTCTGAATAAATTCAGAATTGTCTTGCAAAATCAATTATTATTGTTCAAGTTTTAACACTTAAAACGTTTTTATTAAATATTTCCAATTTTAAACTATTTTAGTTTTTAATTGTTTAACAAGGAGATGATCAGAGTTGTGATTTTTTTCAAATATCAGCAATTCCCTATCTAAGAGCCCATTGAATGACTATTAATTTGCCAGAATATTATTTTCCAATGACAACCCATTTACGAAATAACCAACTTTTTCGCAATTTTTGTTGTGGATTGGAATCTTTACTAAATTTTCATGTCAAATTATGTAAAAATAACATTTTTTACACTTATTTTTAATACAAAATTCGCTTTTTCTTAAATTTATAACAGTTAAAAATTGAAAAATTTTATAAATTGAAGTTTCGACAGTTGAAAATTGAAGAAAATTCAAAATATAATTTTCAACTGTTAAAAATTCAATTTAATTTTCAATTTTTCAACAATTGAAAATTCAAGATCGGGCGAATTTTTTATTAAGAACAAGTGTTAAAAATTTTATATTTACGTAATTTTTCATGAGAATTTTATAAATAATTATTTGCGAGGTGCCGCGACAAAAGCATGTAAGTCATCGGGACAAATTTTACAGGAGAGAGAAAAACCCTTCTAAAAAATCGAATTCTCAAAAAAATAATGAGAAAGTATATTCGAGATTCGGCGAAGCTCCAGAGATCTCAATAAACAAAATTTTTAAAAAGTTAATATTTTTCGAGATACATATTGTCAAAAATCGATTACTGTCCAAAAGTCCTTGAAATTTTGTTTTGTTCTTTTAGATCCCAGTTAACATAAAACATATACCTGAAACATTATAAAGGCATAACGGGACAAATGGATGGCTGATAAGTAAAAAATTAAATTTTGAAAAATCGTTTGTCTACAAGAAAATGGATTTCACAATACCACGCTGAAAAAACCAGTTCTCGTCAGATCACTGAAGTTAAGCAGCGTTGGGCGCGGTTAGTACTTGGATGGGTGACCATTCGAGAAAACTGAGTGCTGTTGGCACATCGTGGGTGTGGTGAGCCCACACTTGTAGTTATTTATAACTACAAGAAACTATCCACCTAGAAACACTACCTGAATCGCGTAGTGTCACGCCTACCCTGAAAGGGAAATGGCTTAATGCTATACATACATACAGTGTTATTTTTATGCAAAATTTTTAGTTTACTTGTATTTTGTAACTATTTAGTACAATTTAGCCCGCAAGTCCTTCTCTTTATCCAAACTTAATCCATTTCGGGTTTCATTTTCCGGTTTTCAATTTTAAAAACCCACTTCTGGTTAGAATTTCGATAAATCCTTTCAGGACAATGCCCGATAGAATTTTAGAGAATTTGTAAGCCAATAAAACGTGTTTTCAAAAAAATTTCACTTACATGGCTATGCCGTGACACTCTTTATTTCAGTCCATTAAAATTTATTTTGAAAAAAGTCTATTTTTCCGTTAATGGATCGCCATTGGCAAATAATGTTTTTGAAAATTAATAGTCATACAACTGACTCGCAGTAGCATTTTAAGACTCTTTAAATTGAAAATGCATGCTTGATTGTAAACTCAATGATTTCATAATTGAAAATGTTAACAACTGAACTTGACATTTAAAAAAATTGAAGTTACTCTTATTTTAAATTGCATTATACCATGTAGTTGAACACATTTTTCTTCTAAAAATTTATAAAATTCCAGGTCATAAAATAAATTCACTGTCATTTAACAGTTTTTCCTGGTCTCAAAAAATTCCCGGTCATTACCGGGTTTTACAGTCCAGCGGCCACCCTTTTAAAATATACTTTCAATTTATGTGAATTAATTTAAAGTTACTTTAATGATGCTTATTAACTCCCATGAAATAAAATTGGAGAGTTGAAAATTTGTCCAAGTAGAACTTAAGTTCTTAGTAAATCAGTAATTTTCATTTCAAAATAATTATTAATATTAATAATAATATTAATTGGTATGAATAAATATGAATTTCATAATCATTATGACTGATAGGTTCTTGTGTATAAAAAATAATATTAACTATATTATTAGTTTTCCTTGACAATAAGATAGGTGTGAAAATCGATTTTTGTACAAACTTGCACACATTTCTCTGCAACTTAACCGATCTTAGATATAAGATGTTGGGTTTGTCTGTATTATATCATCCGTTAGAAGGAAGTGAACTCAGTGTAAAAGATGCAAGTACTGATAAGGATTTAGGAAAAAGACTCGAGGGAGTACTCACATTTTGGATAAGACAAATAAAAATTGCTCTCAGTGATAAGGAACAGATAGCTTCAAATGAATTATTATGTCTGAATGACGAATTCGAGTTCTGGACTTACCGCTGTCAGTGAATCACTTAATTCAAATAAAAATATTTATTACGTTTTTTTTTACAAATTCAAAAGTATAATTATCAGGATTGCTACAAAATTCCAATTTTGAAGTTCCCTGACTTTTCCTGACTTTTACTTGACCAATTTTTCATTATAATAAACAAATTTAATAAAATAATAATAATGAAATAAAAAAATTAATAAAAACAACCTTGCACTTAGGATATGAGCCATGTGAATGCAAACAAAAATTGTTTTAAATTTATTTATTAAATTATATAAGGG
This sequence comes from Andricus curvator, assembly GCA_932195095.1. Lineage (NCBI taxonomy): Eukaryota > Metazoa > Arthropoda > Insecta > Hymenoptera > Cynipidae > Andricus > Andricus curvator. The sequence continues at coordinate 13,627 of CAKNYM010052371.1, forward strand.
GCCATCCACACACGACTCAAGACATACGTAAATACATGATTTTTCAACGAAGTAGTTGAGCTTTCAAGTCAAAAATATATATTCTGAACAAAAAATGTATGTATTAAATTTTAAGGTAAGAGAATTCATTTTTCACTGAGAATAAAGGAATTTTCAACAAAATAGTTATATTTTCAACCAAAGTGATTAATCTTCGATAGAAAAAAATGAATTCTCACTGAAGAGTGTGATAGTAGATATTTTCAGCGCAAAATTTTTTTAATTTTCAATACAAAACTGTTGAATTAAACCAAGAATTCGAATTTTGAACCATTTAGTTGAATCCTGAAACATCACAGACTAATTTTCAAACAAAAAATAGGAAGTTTCAACAAAAGAGTTGAATTTTTAACCGAGAAATAGTCCAATTTTCACCTAAAACAGATAAATTTTCAACTTAAAATATAACAGTTAAATTTGCAGTAAAAAAATTCATTTCCAACCAAATAAAATAAATTTTTAACGAAATAGTTAAATTTCCAACCAAACAGATGAATTTATAACCAAGAAGACTAAATTTCTTGCAAAGAAGATCAATTTAGAAAAAAACATTAACTTTCAAGCAAATATTTGAATTTTTGGAGACGTTTTCAATCTAATAGTTAGATTATCAACTAAAAAAAAGGAATTTTTAACACAAAGGATATATTAGTCACCAAGAAATGTAATATTCTACCACAAAAGATAAATTTTACATAAAAATATCAATTTTCAACCAAAAATGGAATAGCTACATTTTCAGGTAAAGAAATTAATTCTCAACAAAAAAGAGAATTTTTCCAAAATAGTTCAATTTTCAAAGAAAGAAATGAATTTTCAACTAAAATAATGAATCTGCTACAAGAAAATTCTTTTTTAAACAAATACTTGAATTTTCAACCCAAAAGATGAATTTTCTTCAAAAAAAAGAAAAGATTTTAGAAGGAATTTCAACCAAATATTTGAAATTTTAAAAGAATTTTCAACATAATAGTTAAATTTTCAACAACAACAAAATTAATTTTTAACATAAAAGAAAATATTTCTGAATCGGTTTTCAATTAAAACGATCAACGATCAACGAAAAAACAAATTAATTTTTAACAAAGTATTTCCATTTTCAACTAATTTAGTTAAATTGTCAACTAAAAATTGAAAAGTTAAATGTTTGGTTTGAAAAATTCAATTTTCAACCAAATAAAATAAATTTGTTAACAACAAAAAATTAGTTTTCAACCAAAAAAATATATAATTCACCAGAAAGATTAATATTCTACCACAGAAAATGAATGTTCAATAAAATATATCAATTTTCAACCAAATAGTTGAGTTTTCAAACAAAGAGTTAAATTTTCAATTGAAAAAGATAATTTTTCAACTAAAAAAAATTAATTCCCAACGAAAAATGTGAGTTGACTTTTCAATCTAAAAAGATTCAAACCCAAAGCAGTTGAATTCAACCAAAAAAGCCGAATTTTTGACAACATACTTGAGTTTTCACCTAAAACTGATCAAATTTCAACGTAAAAAAGAAAAGTTAAATTTTTGGTGTGAAAAAATCAATTTTCAACCAAATAAGATAACCAGAAAGATTAATATTCTACCACAGAAAATGAATTTTCAATAAAATATATAAATTTTCATCCAAATAGATGAGTTTTCAAACAAAGAGTTAAATTTTCAATTGAAAAAGATAAACTTTCAGCTAACAAACAAAAAATCAACAACAGCAAAATAATTTTCAACAAAATAGTTCAATTTTGAACAAAAAAGGGGTTTTCAACTAAAACGATGAATGATCAACCAAAAATTTATTTTCAACCAAGTATTTCCACTTTTCACTAATTTAGTTAAAATTTCAACTAAAAGAAGATTAATTCCTAACGAAAAATGTAATATTTGATTTTTCAATCTGAAATTTTTTTTAATTTGAACCCAAAACAATTGAATTCAACCAAAACAGCCAAATTTTTGAAAAAATTGTTAATTTAAATTCCCTGATATACCCTGACTTTCTGGAATTATCTGAACTGTAGCAACCCTGAAATATTAACTTTAAATGATATACTTAAGATTTATAATTTTTCTCACAGATAATAATCTTTGCGGACTAATTTACCAACTAGAAAATCCTACAAGTCAACATATACTTAATATTTTAACACTCCTACAATCAAACTATATAAGACAGTTTAACTTATTAACTGAAGAAATAAATCACGCAATCAAGGAAGCTAAATCAAATATTGATTTTCTAAAAATTTTGATAGAACCCTGCACAGCTCTTTCAAACAGTTACTCTCCCTCTGAGCTTTCTCAGCATTTGCCGAAAATAATCCATCTTTTCAGAGTGATTTGGTTAAATTCACCTTTTTTGAAAAGCGTCGAAAAAATGAGTCAACTTTTTGATTTTTTGAGCAATCAAGTCATACAGTGCTGTCAGAGTTTTATTGATCTTGAAGAAGTTTTTGCTGGAAAGACTAGAAAAAGCATACAGATTGTGAAGGATTGTATCGCTGCTTGCGAAGATTATCAGAAAATTTACGAAGAAGTTAGTTCTAAATTTACTTACATTTTATTCAATAATATCAACGAATTAAAAAATGTATATAGACCGAATCCATTTCAAATCAGGCAGGGTTCTGCACTTGAAATAGCAGAATCTCTCAGCAACAAAATATGTTTTTTTAGAGGAAATGAGGTGTTACGTATTTTTTCGATTTGAAAAAAAAAATGTCTAAAAAGTTATGCGTATTTGAATTTTGTGCTTTGTTTTTCAAAAAACTCATTTTTTTTAAACCTCTATAACTTTTGAGGTAATTCTGATAGTTCTTATTTTCTTTTTGATTCTAATAGCATACATAGTATTTTTCCGAAATCCACCACAAAATTTAAAAAAAGGTTTAAAATTAACAAAATGGCAGCGGTTTTTCTAACAAAATAAAAATTGATTTTCTCAAAAAAACCCACGTTTAAATTTTTTGCCAATTTTTTTTGACCTTGTATATTAATGATGAAGATATCTTGTAAGTTTGATGCTTGCTAAATAACCTTTGTAGCCAGGAGAATTCTTTTCTCTTACAATCGAATGATTTACTTTTTCATGGAAACAATGACAGATTATACGAAAAAATATGAAGATAAAAGTTTTCACGTCTAAAAAAGATGCTGATAAGATGCCTTTCTTCTATTAGAAGAAACTGTTCAAAAATATTTCGAAGAATAAAAAATGTGTGGTTTTCAAGAAAATATATTTTGTCCATGTTTTCAAAATTTGAAAAAAAATAAATAAATAAAAAAGATTTTCTTGAAAACCCCACTTTTTTTATTCTTCAAAATATTTTTTTTCTCATAAACTATAAAAAATATCGCAAAAGAACAAAAGATATTTTTCATAGAACTTTTTTAGACGTGCAAACTTTTATCTTAATATTTTTCTGTATCATCTGTCATTGTTTCCAAGAAAAAGTAGATAATTCGATTGTAAGAGAAAAGAATTCTCCTGACTACAAATGTTATTTAGCAGGCATCAAACTTACAAGATATCTTCATTATTTATGTACAAGTGTAAATAAAAAAATCTGCCCGCTTCGCGGGCACATTCTCATCGCGCGCT
>CAKNYM010052371.1:17660-30121 GCA_932195095.1 Andricus curvator
CTTCATTTACTCAAGGTTCTATCGACCTTAAGGAACACATTCTCATCTAGACACTCGCGCTTCGCGCTCGATATTTGATTTGAAAATCATTTGAACCTTGCGTTCCACGCTCGGTTCTGTGCATTTGATTTTTCTATTTTCAATGCTGTTTTTTACGAATAAAACAAAAACTACGCGTCATATCAAAAAGTGAATGATAAGAAATTTGTAGATCTTTTTTGGGTGCACAATTTTGGTAAAATGATCTTTTCTCGTATCTTGCATAGTTTCACAGCAAAATGGAATTTTTGATTATTTTTTTGTGCGATCAAAATTTGAATTTTTTATTTTTCAAAAAATTCAAAAAGTTGTTATGAAAATATTATAGGGCGTTCAAAAAGCAACGTTTTTCTCCTCTTGACTTTTTTTCATATCGTGCGTTTTTTGGCTTAAAATGTACATTTTCGTTTGTTTTTTGGAATTTTGAAAATGCTATAACTCCAGTAATTTTTGTTTTATCACGAAAAGTCATTAGAATATTTTGTTCGTCATTTTGCGTACTACTAATAACCATACATAGAATTTTTAAATCTTCAAAAAAAGTGGTCTCAAAAATTTTCAAAATGTGCTCACTTTTTGAATTTTCATCCAAAATAGCTGGTTAACGAACTCGTTCTCTATTTTTCGGCCATAAAAAAGTGTGCCAAAGCTCAATCAAATCTGATCATTTTTTCGAAAGTTATCGTGGCTACAGACAGACAGACAGACAGACAGACTACAGACAGACAGACACCTTGGTAAAAACCGTTTTTTCTGGCTCAGGGGGTCTCAAAACGTGGAGATTTGATGAAAACCGACTATGTCAAATTTTACATAAAACCAATACCTTCTCATTAGAATGAGAATGTAAAAATTGGCAAAAAATGTAAACGTGGGTTTTTTGAGAAAATCGATTTTTAATTTTTTTTTAAAGAAAAACCACTGTCATTTTGTTAATTTTCAAAAGTTATAGAGCATTAAAGAAAAATTTGAGTTTTTTGAAAAACAAAGCACAAAATTCAAATACGCATAACTTTTTGGACAGATTTTTTTTGCAAATCATTAAAATACTTATCGCCTAATTATTTCCTCTAAAAAAATAACATATTTCGTCCCTGAGAGATTCTGCGATTTTAAGTGTAGAACCCTGCCTGATTTGAAATAGATTCGGTCTATATTTCTTAACAATCTAGATTGCAGAGGCTCATAATAAAATTACGTCAGTTGAATGGAAACTGAATAAAGAACACGTTTTTCACTACATTCACATTTTTATTGAAAGATGTTACGATGCTATCGAAATTTGTCAAGCTATGATAGATTTTGCAAGGTGAGATTTTTATCAATTTAGCTTTACATTATTTATAAGATTTTAATTTAATGTTTATATTAATTAAAATTAATAAATTTGAAACCATTTCAACTTTGAATTTTAAGTGTTCTGAAATTTGAAAGGCTTCAAATTTAATTGTAATAAATCCGATTAAGAAATATCAAAATTGGAAAACAAATTATCTTTCATACCGATCTTCCTATTCCGAAGCACCACCTGTCACCCCTCATATTTGACTCTCACCTTTCAGCCCAAGCGCTTTATCTCCGACCTTCGACATTTGACCTCTGAGCCTTGAAACTTGACATTGAACACTGAAATTTCATATCTGACCTTTGGAACCTAACCTTTGACTCTTGGCCTATGGCCCACGTCTTCTGACCTCTCACCTTTTACATTTGACCTTTTACCTTTGAAATTTGTGAAGAGTGGTGGGGAGTGTATAATAGGCAGATACAGAAGCAGAGAGAGAATGTCCGTCAGAAACGCTGACCTGACTCTGACCTTTAATTCCAGGCATTTTATCTTCTACCTTTAACCTTTGACCTCTTAATTTTTATACCTGACCGTGTACACTGACATTTAATAACTGACATTTTTAATCTGACCTTTGAGTCTTGGCCTATGGCTTATGACTACCACCTCTGACCTCTCATATTTTGACTTTCATATTTGACATTTTACCTTTGACCTTTGACATTTGTAACAAGGTACGGGCAATTTGTAATATGAAGAGGCATAGATAGACAGAATATTCGTCAGAAACGTTGATCTGCCCCCTGACTCTTGACCTATAAGCATTCACATTGGAAAAGAACCCTTGATTTATGACCCTTAACCTCTTACATTTGAACCCTGGCCTTTGACCACGCACTCTTCACCTCTGACTGTTACCTTCTGGACTTTGACTCCTGACGGACAATGGGGAAAAAAGGTTACTGCAGACAAATCAATTTTTGGGTTACACTAATCATTCGATTTAGACGTTTTTTTTATAAATGAAAGATTTTTAAATCCCGAAAAGATATGTTTATTCGGATCTTTGATGAAAAATTTGATTAATTGTTTGTTTAACAACAAAAATTAACTTTTTTCACTTTTCAGAAGTACCATTTTTTTAAACGATTTTTAGAATGATCAAATAAGACCTTAAATCTGAGCTAAAAGTATTTAGAAATAATTAACTTCCAGTGTTTTCAGAATTAACTAAAAATATCTTTTCGATAACTTTTTGCTACGATACTTCACAAATTTACAAGAATATTCAGGAAATTTTTATAAACAAATACACATTTTATACCAAAACTTGAAAAATAACTTTCCTTTATTAATTTTTTTATAACGTCATAAATAATTTTTTTCATATATGCTCACCCACTGGAAATTATTTCTAGATAGTTCCATCACAGATATAAGACCTATTTTAATGAATCTGAAAATTTGTGAAAAAAAATGGTACCTCTAGAAAGTTACGAAAAATCTAAATTTTTCTGGTCAATAAAAAATTAACCATATGTGTTATCAAAGATTAAAACACATGAATCTTTTCGAAATTTTAAAATCTAATGTAATTTACAAATCCCTTCCATGAAAATGCTTGCCCACCTCTTCTGAAACTCATTTTTTTTCTAGGTTGGATGAAACTGCAGAAATAGAAAAACCCTTTTTTCAAGGCACAAGAGGTCCGGAATTCGAAAAAATATGTCAGAATATAGAAGACGAATTTCTCACCCATTTGAAATCATTAGAATCAATTTCCCATAAAATGTTCGATGTACAGCAGCCCACTTGGCACGATGACATGTTCATTTTTCGAGGACACATGAAAGACCTAGAAATCAAAATTGAAAATTTGCTCGATTCTGTGTTTTCTAGTGTCCATACTGTCGCGTCTGGCATTTATTCTCTTTATGGATTCTACAATTACATGCAAAGAGAAAACTTACAGTCCATTTATAACACTAAGGCCACATTCGTAAGATCAAAATTTGTTTATTTTTATTCATAAAATAATATATCAAGGATCACAGCTCAAAAAAGCTCAAAAAGGGGAAGTAGGGCCATTTTTTTACGAAAAGTGGAAAAAATAGGGGAAAGATTAAACTTTTAATTTTACATTTAGAAAAGAAGAAACTATCTCCTTATAAGAAATTTGATTGTTTTTGAATAATGTTATATGATTTTTGTCATTAAAAAATGTATTTGTTTTAATTGGATATACTCAAGTCGTTGAGAATCCATTCACGGCGATGTAAAACAAGTCCGAGGAAACATAAAATTTGTTAAATAAACAATTTTTAAATGTTTTATATAATTCTTATAATCAATAATAATTCCTCTTTTGAAAATTCTTTCACTAATAATTTTGAGCGCCTAAAATATTTTACATTAGCAGTAAATGCACGCGCATATAATATTAAAAACAAAATACTTAAAAATATATAATAACAAATTTTTATACATTAAGAGTTGTAGAATTTTTGAAACAAAACCTTTTGAAATTTTTTGGAATTTTTTTAAATAACTTAAAATTCTTTGAAATTTGTCGAATTCCTTCATGCCGGAAAATCCATTAAAATAAGTAAAATTTATTTGGCATTTTTTGGATATATATAAATAAAATTAAAATTATTTATTCAATTTCTCTACAAAAAAACGTTTAAATAAAATGTACGCACGCACAGCGCGCTTTCTCGTTCCTGGATTTTATTTTTTAATATTAAGGAAATAAACTATCAACAATTCATAAAAACAAATTTTTAAATAATAAAATTCCTAAAATTTTTTTTAAACGAAATCTCTTGAAAATCTTTGAATTTTTTTTAAATAACTTAAAATTTTTCAAATCCTTTCAAATTTTTCTATGTCCTTCGTAACCCCTGAAATTGTTGAAATCTGTAGAAATCCCTTAAAATAACATTTAATTCATGCCCTAAAGGTCTCTAGAACTTCGTTAAAAACCTTTGAAAGTTCCTTGAAATGTTTGGAAATCGTAACAAAATTTTAAAATATTCAAAAATTGCTTAAAATTCTATGAACATAAATTAAATTGAAATTATCCATTAAATTGCTCTAAAAAAGCGATTTAAATAACATGCACGCGCACCTTCGCCTCCATGGATTTTTATTTTCTAATATAAAAAATATAAACTATTTGAAAATCCATAATATCAAAATTTCCATTATTAGGAATTCTAAATGTTTTTGAAACGAATGAAATAATTCAAAAAATAATTAATTCTAGTTAGTATGATATCTAGTATGGTATCTAAAAATCCTAACTGATTCCATAAGTATTATTAGTCACATATTCTTAAATTTTAAATAGGAATATGTTTTCAATAAAAATTAATTAATTAAAAGATCTAGGATGTAGGATCTAATATTACAAAATCAAAATTGTCTAATTTCAAACGCTAAAATTAGAAATTTCCTAAGCACTAAAAATAGTTTATATCTTCAAAATTTTAAACATTTTCAAATTGAACCATAAGAAATGAAACAATATTAAATGAAAAATCAAAAAAGACATACCATGTTTCAGTTTTATTTTGGTCTAAAAAGAAAAGCTTAGGTTGTTTAAGAAGAAGTGAAAGAAATAAGTACGTTTCAATTTTAAACATTTCAAATTTTTTACTTTTGCCTTCTATTTCAAGCTTCCATACGTAATGTATTTTAAAAATATAAAATATTGACTAATATTTTCGAATATTTGGACTTCAATTATTTATAAAAACAGAAAATTGAATTTATTCATATTTTAACAAATATTTCAACAATAACGCCACCAAGAAAAAAATATCTCAGAACTTTTGTATAGAACTTTTTGGAAGAAATAACTTTGCTGTATCGACTTTTTTCATATCTCATTTTTTTGCAGAAATTGTGAATTTTCATTTTTTTTAAAGAAAAAAATTCTTTCTTCTCTCCAAAACGCAAGGACAAGATAAACTTTAATGTGATATATTCACTATATTAGTAAAAACTTTTTAAAAATTCAGACAAAAAACGCTCATGGTTTTTTGAGAAAATCGAGTTTGAAAAGTTACAGAAAAACCGCCACTATTTTGTCAATTTTCTTTAAATTTTTCGGTGCATATCAAAAGGCAATCGAAAGTTCTATCAGAATCAAGAGTAAACAAAATATTTTCATCAAATTGGTGAAATACGTGTCGTCTAAAATCCTTTCAGAAACATCATATTTCTCGCGGAAAAGATTCTGTGACTTGAGTATAATATATAATTGTTATAATAACACGATGACAATCGTTATTCGAATTTAAACTAAAAAATCTTCAATGTGAACAGACAGACCATCTCACTTTATTATAGTCAATTAAAAATATTGTATTTGTATAGATTAATCCAAATAATATTTTAGCCTTAAAGTTTTTTTTAATTCCTAAATAATAGCATATTCTAATTTTGAATAGAATAATTTTGTAGGTGTAAAACGAACAATTGTTTTCAAATATCGTATATTTGAAGAGAGAAGGGAAAAAGGGGAAGTTATTCGAGGGAAGAAAGGGGAATTTAAAAAAAGGGGAAACCCAGGAAAATCAGGAAAAGACTGTGAACCTTGATATAAATTGAAACAGATTAAAGTAACTCAAAACTATGTGATAAGATTAATAATAAAATTAATAGTAGAATAATAAAAATAGATATGGAAAACATTCGAGGAAAGAATCCTAGATATAAAATCGGAAGTAATGAACGAAAAAAATGAATACTCAGCAACATTGCCCTATTTTTCTGGAAGGGCAAAAAATTTGAAAACGAAAGTTGCTAAGCTCGAAAGAATTAATGCGTTAATAAAAAAAGCAGATTGGATTCCCTTTTGCTCTATAAGTGAACAAGTCTCTGAAAAATATGACATGTTGATGACTTCAGTCAATGATGGAATTAAAAATATTTTTCAAAAATGGGTTAACACTGCTGGAGAAAATCCTCAAGATCATTTAAATCGCTTTTTGATGAAAAGGAAAAACGAAGAAAGGCATGGAAAACTCGAATGCAATATGGATCCACGGATTTTAGATCTGTGTCGAGAAGCTAATCACTGGTTGGATTTTGAATTCACCTTTCCTATAAATATACAAATGGTCCATGATAAATGGGATAATTTGCTCTTTGTTTACGAAAGTGTTCTTTCTGTTGTCTTGGCCTACAATAAAATTTTAGACGGTAATTTAATATTGATGATTTCTAAAATTATTATATAAAAATATATAAATTATTTGTCATAATTTTCCAGCATTATCTCAGGAAGAAATCCTGCTCTTTAAACACTTAATTAGAATCGTAGATAAGAAAATTCAACCAGGACTTCAAAGATTGACATGGAACTCTGAATTTATAGATGCTTATATTAAAGATTGTTTTGCACAGACAGCTAATGTGAGTTATTATAAAAAATGAAATTTATATTAATTTTCAAGTTTAAAAATTTTTCAGCTTCAAGAGTTTCTCGACACTTATAAAAGATGCAATTTTGAAATCCTAAAAATTTGTGAAAATATTTGTGATGAACCAATGATTCGGATTAAACCGAATTATGCTTATTCCTTGCCAGAATTCATACAAGATCTTCTGGATGTTAGGTAATTTATAAGGAAAATAATTTTAAATAAAATTATAATAATTAATTTGATGATTATTATTTTTAGAAATTCTGTCCATGATTCTATTATGAAAAAATACAAAATTATTGTCCAACTTCTTTTGGTAGTTTACGAAGGTTTTCATCGCGTTATAGAAGACGTTAGTGACTTTCTTTTTCGCTTTAAGAGATTAAAACTCTCATTATTTATGTATTGATTGGAAGGACTAAGATATAATAATTTGGTTTATAGACTATGTCAGAATGGACAATTTTTCTGATGAAGTTGGATACACTTTTAGAAGAAGCTTTTAGGCTTTGTTTAAAAAATTCAATGAATGTAATGTATGAAGCTTTACATGGTGACGGAACCACAGCTCCATCTCCTCTCTTATTACTAAAGGCAGATTTATTGGATAATAGGGTAAAATTATTATAAACTTATTTATAACAAGTATTAAATATACGCTCGCAAAGCACGCGATTACCTGCCTGGATTTTTATTTCCTGATATTAAAAACAAACAATTTAAAATCCATAATAATAAATTTTTAAAGATTCAGTGTTTACAATTTTTTGAAATTACTGAAACTGATTTAATAATTAAAATATTGGCAGAGGTTCTGTAGAACTTCACAACCTTTAATTTAAATAAATAAAAACTTATTTAAAATAATAGTAATTATGATCCGCGAGCTACGCGCGGATGGGTGACTTCTAAAAACAAAAACAATTTTTTGATTCTTTCCTGATTAAAAAAACATTTTTCCAGGTCATTAAAATACAAAATTTAAACTTTTAAACCTGAAAAAGTTTTCAATTTTAGTATTAAATACATAACTGCAAAATCAAAGCATCAGAACTCTTCTGAATTTAAAGTATACCAAATTAAACAATTTTAAATTTATAAAACTTTTATTAATGTAAAATTAAAAATTGAAAGCCCTTCAATATACAGGACATTATAGCAGAAATATATCTTCAATAATTTTAAATGTAACCCACCTAATTTTATTTAACGTAAAATTATTCAATTTTGAATAAGTTTGGTCAGAAATTCTTTTAACATTAAAAAGTTTAATTTTCAATTTTTAATTTTTTTCTGGATAGAAAGAGGAATTTTTTTTTTATCTTTACATTTTTATTGTGAAGTGTTTATTCACACAGCCATCCGCAAAAGTTTATGGTGGCATAATGGGTGAAAATGATGTGCTTTTTTATTGAGAAGGGAGGAAATTTTGGTTTTTTTCATGAATGGAAGAAGGGATTTTTTCATTTTTCAAATTTTGAATAATATTTAAATTGAGTTTAAGCGGGGCAGATACTATACTTTCAACATTTTTCTTACGATGAAAGGAAAGAATTTTTTATTCAAACTTTATTTCAAACTTTTTCTGAATCGGGAGCGGAAATTTTTTCTATTCAATTGGAAGGGACGGAATTTTGGTATTAATTTGTTTGTGAATTGGAAAAGGAAATTTTCACATTTCTCTCAAGAAAGAAAGGTAGGAATTTTTTATTTTCATTTTTTCTCTGAATGGGAAGAGAAACGGACTTTATTTTTCAATTTTTATTAAGTTGCAAGGGAGGTAGTTTTGGTCTTTTTTTTCTGAAATGGAAGAAAGAGTTTTTTTTCAACACTGTTAGTGAGTTGAATGTGGTCGAATTTTGTATTTTCAACACTTGGCTTGAGATGCAAAAGGGACATTTTTTATTTTATTTTATTTTGTTAAATTTTAGAGTCTAAACTATTTAATTGATATAAGTTTAGTGTTTAAAATTTGAAAATGGAAACATGAAAAATAATATGTCGATTTTTTAAACTAGATGTATTAAAAGAAGAAAACACAAGATTTCTTTTCATTAAAAAAAAGAACCCTTCATTCGAAAATACTCAATTTTTTTACCTTTATTTACTTCTTAAGAATAATTCCTTAAAGGACTTCAAAAATAGCCCCTTTTCCAGCTCTTGCTATTTGCAACAACAAAAATCCACGGTCATTTCTAAATGTAGAATAATTTATTAGAGTACACTTTTATGATTATTGTAATGAAGTATTTTAATATTTTAATAAAAAATAAAGATTCAGTTAACGCAACTATTTTTAATTAAACTTGTATTGTCAACCATTGTTTTTCTCTAGATTAATTTCGTACCGAGTCTGATTGAAATTTCTAAAGTGATAGGAGACGTTCACTTGAGTCTTCTGCAGTCTCTAAAATCGTTTCCAAGATTAGTGCAAAAATTCTTAAAACAGTCACGGGTTGTGAAACCTTTTTGGGAAATTTATGCACATGATAGTGAAATTAATCGTTTACAGCAAGCATGTAACAATGGTAGAAAAACGAAGAATTAATTTTTTTTCAAATCATTATGTATATTAGAACATAAAATGAGATAAAAAAAGTATTTCTGAATTCTAGAAGTGGCTTTCTGCTTCTCGCAAATTCAGAATTACCTGAAAACTTGGGAACCTTTCCGCGACTTGTGGGAAGTGAACAAAGATATGTTTATACAAAGGTAAGAAATTTACACAAATATTAAATGTTGAAAAGTTAATTATATTATTCAACTGTTATAGTTAATTTTATATGAATATATATATTTCAGATACGAAAAATTAAATCCCTCAGTAGCCTCATTTGATTCAGATATCAGTCGCTATACCGAAATGGCAAATAATGTTCAGTACCAAGATACTGTAGTCACAGTCAGATTTTTGGACATTAATTCCGAAAAACTGAAAACAGCTGTAATTGAACAATGCTTTATATGGCAACAGAAGTTTACTCATTTATTATTGAAGCTCACTGAAGAGAAAGTAGATCACGTTCATAATTATGTAGTCGAAAGTAGTAAAAAGTATGAAAAAAATCAAAATTTTGTGCATAACATTTTTAAATAATTCTTCTACTCAATAATTATTAATTATAATAATGACATTCTTCCGAATAATTCCAGAATAAAAAAAATGCCAACAGATCTTGTTACGATGCAAGCAAGTTTAAAATTCTTTGATAAGCTTATGGCCGAAATCCCGATAAAAGAGGAGGAGCTTCCAAAAATTCAAGAACAGTATCAAACTTTAGGTACAATAAATGTATTTTTATTATTTTTAACTTGCGTTAATATTTTATGCTTTTTATTAATATTTTAGAAAAGTACGAAGTGCAAATGACTTTGGAATTTAAGAGGCGAGTTAGGGTTATCGATTCAATCTGGGCCGAATATTTAGAATTATTGGCAGTGTGTGAAATAGCTTTATTAGAGAAAAAGGTTCAAATTGTGATAAATGTTATTGAATATAGAATTTCGTCAATAAAGTGATGAAAGAAAAAATAAATAAAATTCTCAATTTTTGTAGGATGAGTTCAAGAATAAATTGTTGCAAGAGGCTACACTTCTTACGGCAAGCACTATAAAATTGGCAACGAGATTTTATGAGGAAGGACCTTTTTCTTCTGAATGGCTGACAAAAGGCAAACCATTTTTTAATAAAATTATATTGTACTTCACTATTACATAATTTTTTGAAATTTCAATCTCTAATTTCGCTGACGATTTATTTAAAATTTTATTTAATTTATAATTTATGAATAACTTGAAATGTTTTTTGTAGATGCTATTCAATGGCTTGTGAACTTTCGGAAAGAAATGGAAATCTTAGCAACAAAAGAAAAAATATTGAAGGCCAATTTAGCCATTTTTGCTATCAGTCATCCGGATTCTCTAGAGTTTGAAAAATTAGATAAAGTACGACATTAAAGTATTTGTTTATTCATATTTTCCTAAGCAAGCAAAATAAGAGAATCAATCATTGAAATGTGAATACATTTATATAATAATTATCAATTAATTGTTTATTTTAAAATATATAGGATGTCACGGCCCTTGAGCTAGTATGGAATTTAACGAACGATTGGGATCACAGTTGGGAACATTATAAAACCGGAAACTTCTGGACAATCGAATTGGATGAAATGAGTGAAACCGGAAACGTACTTTTCCGAAAACTGACAAGATTATCCAGAGAATTGAAAGAAAAACATTGGCAAATTGTTGATAGTTCAAGGTATAAGTTTCTATCCTTTATAATTAATATTTTTAGAGTCTGATGCGAAACCCTTCGGAGAAAAATAGTGAGACTTCTGCCGAAAATTTGCTTCCAATAACTACTCAAAATGGTGTCAAAGAAGGATCAAAATGGAGAAAAGGGTAGTGATGAAGGAGAAAGGTGAACGAGAAAAAGAGAGTGATACGACCTTCCATGTTTGAAATTTAAGAATTTTAAACTAGACTAAAATCAAATTCAAAATCCCATTTAACGTCCAATACTCAAGTTAATACGTATAGAATTCCTGAAAATAAAACAATTCCTTCTCTTTTTTTTTCTTTCGTTTTTGTTATTTTTATTATTATCAAATCACAATATGGAAGCATTAAGAATTATTTGTCTCATTTTTCTTTTCTCTTTTTTATTTTTGTCCAAAGAAACAAATTTTTGTTTTGTTTTTAGGAATTTCAATAGGAGCATTTTGTGGCGGTTGTCCAAATTTGATCGTAAGATTCTTGTTTTATTTTCAGGAATGCTATACTTCCATGTTTGACACCTGAACCATGACCTCAAACCTTTGACATAATATGAGCTCTCAACTTTGGATTGGAACCTTTGATTCCTCACCTTGGATCACCGACTTTTCGTGTTTTTTTTAGTAGGTCTTGTAGTTTGACAACAGAGTGTGGTGTAAGGAATTCAGGGCGACTTTTGGATTCATTGGGATGACGGCGATGTCCACCGATACGGGAGCCCAGCAAAAACGTCATTTAAATGTTCTAGATCATACATGGAACATGTGTTCTATAACAATTGTCACAACTTTTTGACATGACTGTTCTCGAACAAAAAGATAACTCGATAAGAAGATATCAAAAAGATAAGATGATAGAAAGATATCACATTGTGATATCAGACGTGCTATAACATTTGTTCCCAGCTTGTTCTAGAACAAATTAGGAACAAAAAATAGTAACCATTACATACCAGTAGTTACATGAATGTTCTAGAACTAACTAATCACAGATGCTCTATAACATTTGTTCCGACTTCGATCTAGAACTGTGCCGTAACAGAGTCATATCAACGTTCTAGAACATTGTTACGAATGTATTCTAGAGCAAATTAGGAACAAAAAGTAGTAACTAGTACAGAACAGTTATTACATAATTGTTCTAGAACTAACCATTTACAGACGTTCTATAACATTGGTTTTAACTTTAATCTAGAACTGTGCCGTAACTGCGTTATGTCGACGTTCCAAAACGCTGTTAGGAATGTGTTCTAGAACAAATTGGGAACAAAAATTAGTAACTGTTACAGAACAGTAGTTACATAATTGTTCTAGGAACAGCCAGTCACAGACGTTCTATAACATTTGTTTCAACTTTGGTCTAGAACTGTGCCGTAACTGCGTTATGTCGACGTTCCAGAACACTGTTAGGAATGTGTT
>CAKNYM010052371.1:30131-74545 GCA_932195095.1 Andricus curvator
AGAAACAGCCAGTCACAGACGTTCTATAACATTTGTTCCAACTTTGATCTAAAACTGTACCGTAACTGCATTATGTTGACGTTCCAGAACGCTGTTAGGAATATGTTCTAGAACAAATTAGGAACAAAAATTAGTAACTCTACAGAACAGTAGTTACATAATTGTTCTAGAAACAGCCAGTCACATACGTTCTATAACATTTGTTCCAACTTTGATCTAGCACTGTACCGTAACTGCGTTATGTTGACGTTCTAGAACACTGTGACAAATGTGTTCTAGACGAAATGAAGAACAAAAATTCGCACCTGTTAATGAACTGTTCTGGAACTAACCAAACACATGCGTTCTATAACAATTGTTTCAACTTTGTTTTAGAACTGTGTCGTCAGTAGAGTGTTATATCGACGTTTCATAGAAGACTATTGCAATTGTTTTCTTTAAATTAACAATTAAATTAAGTATTTTTATATTTTATAACGCGAAGAAAGAATTACACTTAATGTTTTGTATAAACACAATTTAATTGAAAAGAAGCGACGCAGCTATACTTTTGTGATTATATTAAATTCAGAAGATCAACGGCGATACCACTCTGGAAACACCAGTTCTCGTAAGATCACTGAAGTTAAGCATTGTTGGGCGCGGTTAGTACTTGGATGGGTGACCATCCAGGAATACTGCGTTGCTGTTGGCCCGTCGTGGGTGTGGTGGGCCCACATTGGTAGTAAATATCCACCTAGAAACACTACCCGAATCGGGTAGTGAGGCAATGAACTTTCGAGTTCAAACTGCTAATCAATTTATTTATCTATTTTTATTAAATTCAGAAGAGTTCTGATGCTTTGATTTGGCAGTTAGCTACATTAAGTACTTGCATTGAACACTTTTTCCGGTTTAAAAGTTTTAATTTTTCAATTTTAATGACCTGTAAAAATGTTTGTTGAACCAATCATAATTGATATTATTTAACATAATTTATCCTCTTTTCCGTCGATTGTTAAGCGTAATTGATTTCCTTATAACCTTAAAGTAGCGCGGAAACAAGAAAAAAGATTTTTCCTGTTTCTAAGATTAAATCTAACAACCAATATATCACATTTTATTCTTAAAAAACAGTTTGAAACGCTTTACGCGCCTGCATTTACTGCTAGTAAAATAAATAATATGAATTCAATTTTCTAGGTCACGTGTTGACAAATTTAGAAGAACTCTTCCGTTGATAACTGATTTGAAAAATACAGCGATGAGAGAACGTCACTGGAAAAAAGTGAAGGAATTAATGGGTCGAGACTTTAATCAAAATGCAGCTGATTTTACACTGGATGCAATAGCAGAAATGCAGATGCACAACTTTGCTGATGAAATCAGCGAAATTTCAAATGCAGCGACCATGGAACTTGCTATTGAAGTGGTACATGAATTTTTATTAAATTCTACTTGCATTTTTAATTTTTAATGAACAACACAATACAAATTTATTTTCGAAAGAACCAGGCCTAAGGTTGTCAAAAAATTAGTGGTTTTCTGCAGTTTTCCTCTCTCCAGGAAAAACGTCCAGGCAAATGCGAGTACTTCTAATAGAAAACGATTATATGATAATTAGTATTGGAATCAGTAATGCAAACATGTTGGAGAAATTAATCTAAAGTAGATAAACTATAAACGATTTATTTTAGACAACTTATAATCTCGTGCAGAATTATATAAAAGTAGCGGTTCTGCACAAATAAACTATACACACACAAAATTCTATGCATTGCCTTAATATCTTTAGAATCGCTTGAAGTTTCATTGCAATCCTTTGACACGTTTGGAAATATTTTTAAATCCATTGAAATTTTGTTAATCTTTAAAATACTTAGAGGTCCTATCATATCCCTTAAATTCTTAAATCCTTGAAATAATTGGAAAACATACCACATTCTTTGACATTCCTTGACATTTTTCAAATCTCTTTAAATTCTTCAGAAACTTTTAAAGTAACTCAAAATCTTTAAGATTCATTTTAATCCCTAAAACTATGTAGAAATTTGTTGAAATTTCTTCAAATCATTAAAATCTTTGGAAATTTTAAAAATCCAATAAAATAAGTAGAAATATTTGGAGATTCAATAATATAATCCTTTAAATCTTGTGAAATTTCTTTATATGGGTAAAAAACTTTAAATGTTTGAAATCGCTATAGGAATTCCTTGAAATTTTATTTCATTGAATTTATTTTCCAGAGTTCTCCAAGAATCTCCTAAAATCGAGCTTAAAATATTTGGAAATCCTATAAAATTCTTTGAAATCCCTTGATATTTTCGTAATCTCTTGAAATTCTTTGGATATGTTACAAGTTGAAATATTTATAATCTGGTAAATTCTTTAAATAATTGAAGGTCTTAAATTTTGTGAAATTCTTTGAAATCCCTTCAAATCTTTGGAAATACTACGAAATTCTTTTAAAATCCTAGAAATTGTTTTATTCCCTTGAAATTCCTTGTAATCTTTTGAAATATATAATGATATAATCGTAAAAATCTATTAAAATGAGTAGCAATTATTTAAAATCCCTTGAATATAAATTAAATTAATGTTATTCACTAAAGTTATCTATCCTTGGAGATTCAAGAAAATTCTTTAAATCTTGTAAAATTCTTCAAAATACGTTAAAATCCATTGAAATTTCATTTCATCAAATTCATTTCCCAAATTTGTCTGGAAATCCCTCTAAATCGAGCATTACGTTTTTAGAAATCCCACCATATTTTTTGCAGTTCTTGAAATCTCTTCATATTCTTCGGAATCTGTTAAAATAGCCTAAAATCTTTTAAATCTTATTAAATCCCGTAAATCCTTTGAAATAGTTAAGAGATCCTATGAAATTTGTTAAATCTCTTTAAATTCTTTGGAATCTTCCAAAATAACTCAATATCTTTAAAATCCTTAGAAATGTTGTAGGATATTGCGTAGCACTTGATATTATTGAAATATGTAGAAATCACTTGAAATGATTCGAAATCCTACGTTAAGTAAATAAATTAATCATTCGTTTTTAGTGTCTCTATTTTTTGCATCACTTTTTTTAAATATTTTGACATCAGTTATTTCTTTTTTTTAGTTTCTTATTATGATTTTCTATAATGATTTTTCTAAAATTGCAAAAAAAAATTATAAGAAATTCATTATAGGAAAATCATCAGAGGTCTACACAGAATTTCCTATAATATTTGTCCTTAAGCGCGTAACGACCGTAACAGTGAGTTAGGAACCCCTTGAAAAGTTTTAAAATTCTGAAAACTCTGTTAAGCTAAAAAAATGTAAAAAAATGTAATTCGTTCTTTTCCTGAAAAGTAAGTGGGAAGACTGGGCTTGGTAAGAACTCTATAATCACATAATTATTTTACTTTTAGGGTCTGAGAAATATAACTCAAATTTGGAATGTGATGCCCTTGGAAATGATCCCATATAAAGAAAAAGGTGTCTTTAAATTAAAAACAATAGATGATATAAATCAGGCATTAGAAGACCATCAAGTGCAACTGTCTGCTATGAAATCAACCAAGTTCGACTGACATTATGACTTTAAATATTTTTATTTATTAAATTTAATTAATTTCCAATTAAATTTTATTTTATTAGATTCGTGGAACCATTTGCAATGCAAGTTGATTATTGGGAACGAGCTTTATCAACTGTTGGTGAAGTTTTAGAAATGGTTTTAACAGTTCAAAGGGGGTACATTTATTTGGACAATATTTTCAATGCGGAAGATATCAGGAAACAGCTTCCACAAGAAACTGCTGACTTTGATAAATTGACAATTACTTGGGCAGAAATTACCTCAAAAATGGCTAATGCTGCTTTGGCTATTCCAGCTACACAGGAACCACGTTAGTCATTCATATTGTTATTATTTTGATAATTTGTTATTAGTCATGGGTGGCGACTTGCGATTTTGTAGATAATGAAGTTTTGAAAAATGACCCCCCCCCCCCCACCTAGTGATGACGACCTAGCGGCACCGAATGAATAGTATTATGTATTTTTATAATTCTTTTATTTATAGATTTAACATTATTTATGTAAATTGATCAGTGATGGGTAAGTTTCTTTTTAAAAGGAACTAGTTATCGTTATCTTTACAGACTCAAAATGTTTCTTTTTCTTAGTAAGTAGTAACTAAATAGTAACTAGATGCAAATTCGTTACTTATTTACAAAATTAACTTCGTTACCATTCTCGCTATAAAAAACGTAACTAGTTATAAGAAACTAGTTACGTGTCATCACTGAAAGTGACAAGGCGATTGATGTTAACCGACAAGTGGATTACAATCCAACGAAATAAAAAATTTCGGAATTTATCTTCAAAAATCGTTTTTAATTCCGGATCCACGAATAATAGTTACTTCTAGTCAATGGCGATGATATCACCTTCAAAGTTTTATTTCCCCTACGTCTAAAAATGGGTTTCCTTTTAGAGGATACTTTAATTTGGGAAATAGTTAGAAGTCAGAAGTCTCAAAATTTCCAAAACAATAATTTTTTGAATTCCGAGGTTCTTCTCTCTCTCGCTCTCTCTCTCTCTCTCTCTCTCTCTCTCTCTCTCTCTCTCTCTCTCCCTCCCTCCTCTCTCTATCCCTCTCCCCCCTCTCTCTCGCTTCCTCCTTTTAAATCACTAAAACCACTCTTTGATTTGAGTATCACTGCTTGTTTGTTGCATTCCGTCATCCTGAAATACGACGCGTACGTGGTTAGAAGTTTACGCAACTGCGTACACTAGTCGACTGAAGAATCGCAGGTCCGTGTCACTTGGTAGGGGGCGTGAGAGGTCCCTCCTAAATTATAAATGCCTGTTTTTAACAATAGCACGACTATTCTTAAAAACAGGCCTGTTCAGTAGGTACAAAGTTAGAGCACAAGGTCGGATAATTTCCGGACAGACCTTGCATTAGTTCAATAATCCGTAAATTTTTTGTTTAGCTACCTTGCTAATGTCTCTACATGGTCTTAATAAGAATTTGGAATCCATTCAGCGAGCTCTTGAACAGTATTTGGAAATAAAGAGGCATATATTCCCAAGATTTTATTTCATTTCCAACGACGACCTGTTGGAGATTCTTGCAAACTCGAAAAAACCAGAACTTATTCAACCTCATATTAAAAAATTGTTTGATAATATAAAATCCTTGAAAATCACTAAGGTATCAAATATTATGAAGGATTATTTATGATATTTTATTAGCCCAATTTGTAATCCATTTTTAATTTCAACTTGAAATTAATTTTTCGCTTTACAAGGTACCTTCTTTGAAGAATTTTTGTGAGGGTATGTTTTCAAGTGAGGGAGAATATGTCGAATTTCTGAAACCACTTCTTTTAGAAGGACCTGTAGAATCTTGGTTGTGTGAAATTGGTTGGTTATAATTTTGTTCTCAAATAACGTTTAACAAATTGTTTAAATTAAATTCACAATGGTGAAAATTAGTCTGGAAAATTTGTTTTCTGATGCACAATATTTTTATTTGCAGAAAGTGCAATGAGAGCATGTCTAAAAGAAATTTTACGACAATGTCGAACTGCACTTCGAAAAATGATTGCAAAACGAGATACTTGGGTAAAAGATTGGCAAAGTCAACCTGGAATAACAGCAACTCAAATTCAGTGGACGACAGATTGTACTCGAACACTCACACATTGCAAGTATGACCAGTTTTACTTTATTTTACTTTAGTTAATTTAATATAATTTAAATCAATTGAATTTAATATGCAGAATTTATTTTCATAAATTGAAATATTATCTTTGGCTTTATGACTTAAATATTAAAAATTATGAAAAATTAAGAAAACTTTTTCTTTTTGTTAAAGCTCTTTTCAATTTTCAGCCAAAGAGATTAATTTTTAACTAAAATTATGAATCTTCAACCAAAAATATGAATTTTTTAACAAACTAGTTTAAGCTTTAATTAAGTAGTTGAACTTTAAACTAAGGAGTTGAATTCTATACCTAAAAAGATGAATTTTGAACCAGAAAATATTTTAATTTTCAGTAAAAAACAGTTGAATTCAACACAAAAAAGAACGGATTTTTAACAAAATACTTGAAGCCTTAACCAGTTTGCATTTTTACCCAAAAAATTTTATTTTCTACCATAAAAGGAGAATTTTCAACAAAATACATAAATTTTCAACCAAGAGGAATTATTTGCTACAACAAAAAACAGATTTTTATCAAACTACATGAATTTTCAACTCAATAGTTGTATTTTCAAACAGATAGGATTAATTTTTAACCAAAAATGCAATAATTAAATTTTGAGTTAAAAAAATTAATTTTCAACCAAAGAAATAAACTTTTAACTAAAATGATGAATCTTTAAATAAGAGAATTAATTTTTAACAAAGTAGTTCAAATTCCAACTAAATAGTTGAATTGTGTACCAAATTGTTTTTAACCAAAAACGATCACTTTTCTACAAGAAAAGATAAATTTTCAAAAAAAAAAAGAAAAATGTTCAATAATATAGTTGAATTTTCAAACGAAGAAAAATGTTGTAGTCAAAAGAGAAAAAATATGTTAATCGAATTGTTATATTCTCAAAACGAGAAAAATGGGAAAGACTGTGTAGCCTGCGGTAAATAAATAGAAATTATGATCATTTATAGACTAAAGTATAATAGTTTAAACAAATATTGGATTTCATTTTTGATACTTTCAAAATATTAGATTAGAAAATTAGAAATTTTGCTAACAATGTTATTGTTATTAACACATTTTCTTTTCTAAAAGTAATTTCATTAAGGTTGCACATTTATTTAATTAATGGAATTTATAAGCTTATAAAATCTTAGTGAGCTTTTGTGGGGTCAGAGCAAATCTCACAGCATATTGCTTGGAGAAGGGGGGGGGGGGGCAAAATTTCACAAAAACAACTTACGTAATTTGTGGCTGACCCCATATTTGTTTATATTTATATCCTATATGTTATCATATTTAATAATAATACTAATATTACTGGTTACTACATATATTATTAAGTAAATTGCAATTAATACTAAACACCAACTACACACAAAAAGACTTCAGGTAATTTATACAAGGCCCCTTTATAAATGTGTAATAAGGACCAGTTTTTATTTTTTTTCTTAACAGTATACTAGATTCGAAAAAACCTTTAAAGAAATTAAGGAAGAAGCAAAATCAAGCCCTTGCTAAATATTCTGAAGCAATTCGAGGAAATCTGAATAAATTACAACGTCTAAAATTCAAAGCGATTGTTGTTATAGAAATTCATGCAAGAGACGTTATCGAAAAAATGTACAAAATCAGTATGTTAATTTCATTCAATATTTAATAACTATCATTTACTTATTAGAGATGATAAAAGATTCATAATATTTTTTTTTTATTTCAAGATTTGACTGCGCAATAATTTTTCACTATGATTTACTAAGAAATATTTTTTTATATTATACAAAATCAAGAAATAAAATGTAAATTCATTTATTGCAGATTGTAAGGATGTATCTGCTTTCGAGTGGCTATCTCAATTACGGTTTTATTGGGAAAAGGAAATTGACAACTGCGTCGTTCGTCAAACCAATACATATTTTACTTATGGCTACGAATATCTCGGAAATTCAGAAAGATTGGTTATAACTCCCTTGACTGATCGGTAAAAAATTATATTTATAGGTCTTAACATTTTTGAATCAAAGAAATAAAATTCGATTATAATATCTATTCTACAAATTAATTCCGTGCCTTTCATTATGATATCTTGTAAGATGTCTTTTGGTCAAACTTGAATACTTCAAAACCCAATCTAATTGGTCACGGCCCACAGTGGGGTGAAATCAGAAAACGAGGTTCAAAATGACATTTAGAACGCAATTATGCACCGATTTTAGATTTTTTCTTTGAAAAATTCAAGACTAAATTCTTCAGAAAATGGTGAGAGTAAATTTTGTATTCTTTTCTTTATTTAATTTTTATGTTAATGCAAACACCGACAAAAATGTCGATTTTTTTAATTTCATTTTTTATCTTCTGCACAAAATTTTTCTTACACTCCTCGTCTCTTGTATTTAATGCAGAGGGGTATAAGCAAAATAAAAAAAATGGTTGCCTTGTAAAGTTAATTGTTATAAACAAATAATAATAACAAAATACTCGACATTAGGGGTTATTCGTCTTCAAAGTATATTTCTGCTCTGAAATCGCTTGCTTTCATCGTTAGGATGATACGTGGCCATCAAAATTTAAGATTAAATGTTATCTGTTTATTTTATAAACAAATTATATAAAGAAATGCACATTTTGGGCGATTTTAAGCAAGAAGAAATCTTTATTTTTCTGACCTTACTGAAATTATATTGCCAATGATGTTTTCTGAACAAAGTTTTGCGATACATCAATATTTTTTTATTTTATAAACAAATTATATAAACAAATGCACATTTTGGGTGATTTTAAGCAAAAATAAACAATTTTTTCTCTTGACCTTGCTAAAATTATATTGCCAATAATGTTTTCTCGAAAAATTTTCGCCACCCATCAATATGTTTTTATTTTACAAACAAATTATATAAACAAATGTACATTTTCGGCGTTTTCAAGCGAAAAGAAATAGTTTTTCCTTCTGACCTGGCTGAAATTATATTGCTAATGATTTTTTTTCAAAAGAATGTTTGCCGCCTACCAATATTTTTTCATTTTATAAGTAAATTATATGAACACACATTTTAGGTGTTTTCAAACGAAAATAAATCGTTTTTTCTTCTGACCTTGCTAAAATTATATTGCCAATGATGTTTTCTGAGAAAATTTCGCCATGCATTAATATTTGCTAATTTTATAAACAAATTATACAAATAAATTCACACATAAGGCATTTTTAAACGAAAAGATATAGTTTTTTCTTCTGATCTTGTTTAAGTTATATGGCCAATGATGTTCTATGGAAAAATGTTGCCAAGCATCGGTAATCGTGTATTTAATAAACAATTTATATAAACAAATGTACATTGCAGATATTTATAAGCAGAAAGTAATCCTTTTTTCTTTTATTATTTCTTAAACTATATTGACAATGAATTTCCCGGATAAAATTTTGTTACACCTCACTATTTGTTTATTTTAAAAACAAATCAGGTAAACAAATGCATATTCTAGACGTTTATAGGCAGAAGAAATCGTTCTTTCATCTAGTCTTGTTAACATTATATTGTGAATGATGCTCTTTGACCAAAATTTTTGATAAAATGGAATTCGTAAAATTTATAAACAAATTAGATGAAAATACATATTGTAGGCGTTTATAAGCAGAAAAACAATTTTCTTTCTTGTAGTCTTGTTGAAATTATGTTGGCAATGTTTTTTACATGAACTCTTGCCAAACAATAGAATTTATCAAATTTATAAACAATTCAAATGAACAAATACACATTCTATATATAACAATAAAAACGCCTTATATGCGAATTGATTCATATAATTTGTTTATAAAATAGGAAAATATTGATGCATGGCGAAATTTTTTCAGAAAATATCATTGGCAATATAATTTCAGCAAGGTCAGAAGAACAAACGATTTCTTTTCGCTTACAAACGCCGAAAATGTACATTTGTTTATATAAGTTATTTATAAAATAAACAAATATTGATGTGTGGCAAAAAATTGGACAGAAAACAGTATTGGCAATATAATTTTAGCAAGGTCAGAAAATAAAACGGTTTATTTTCGCTTAAAGTCGAACAAAATGTGCATTTGCTTATATATTTTGTTTATAAAATAAACAAATATTGATGGATTGTAGAATTTTTCTCAGAAAACATCATTGGCAATATAATTTCAGCAAGGTCACGAGAAAAAAGGGTTTCTTTTCGCCTAAAAACGTCCAAAATGTGCACTTGTTTATATATTTTGTTTATAAAATAAACAAATAACATTTAATCTTAAATTTTTATATACATGTATCATCGTCACGATGAAAGCAAGCGATTTCAGAGCAAAAATATACTTTGAAGACAAATAACCTCTAATGTCGAGTATTTGTGGTTACAATTTTTTTATGACAATTAACTTTTCAATTTAACAATTTTTTTATCTTTCTTATACCCCTGTGCATTAAATCCAAGGGACGAGAAGTATAACAAAAATTTTGTCTAGAAGATAAAAAATAAAATGTAACAAATCGAATTTTTTTCGCTGTTTGCATTAACATAAAAATTAAATAAACAAAAAGATCAAAAATCTACTCTGACCATTTTCTAAAAAATTTAGTCCTGAATTAAAAAAAAATGGAAATCCAAAATGGGTGCATAATTGCGTTCTATATGTCATTTTGAACCTCGTTTTCCGATTTCACCCCACTGTGGCGGCCCTGCGGGCCATTGTGAAATCTCTGGAACTACTTTTTACGCATTTTAGGTATCTCCGCACCTTCTCCTAAGGCTGACCAAATCATTTCGGTCGCCTCAACTGCATTTTTTTCAATTGGAATGCAAAAAGAATGCAGTGACTCAAATGTTCCTTGTCGGACACCATTCTATTCATTAACGATTTTTGAAGTTCAGTCCGCAGGGCCGCCACTTATTATATTGTGTTTTGTAGCTTAAGGTTCGCCCTTTAAAACCACCGTAGGGCGGGAGAAAATTTCATGTTAGACCAAGAGTTACAAGACATCAAAATAAAGGCACCAAATTGTTATGTAGACCTGTACTTATTCGTTTATTATTTTTAATTCTCAAAAGATTGACATTTATTATTTTTCGAAATTTATTCTTTCCTCGAAATTCATTCTAACAGGATTTAATTGTTATAAACTGCTCTCAGGTGTTACATAACATTAACCACTGCTCTTCATTTAAATCGTGGTGGAAGCCCAAAGGGACCAGCAGGGACAGGAAAAACCGAAACTGTGAAAGATTTGGGAAAAGCTTTGGGATTTAATGTAATAGTGACAAATTGCTCTGAGGGGCTAGATTACAAAAGCATGGGCAGACAATTTTCTGGATTGGCTCAAACTGGAGCCTGGGGATGCTTCGATGAATTCAATCGGTGGGTTCTGATCAAACTTCTTTCTAAAAATATATTTTATATTATTTCACAATTTTCATTTTATAATTTAAATTATTTTTTAATTAACTGTTTGGTTTTTAAAAGGATCAACATCGAGGTGCTTTCAGTAGTAGCACAACAAATTTTATCCATACTTTCTGCACTTTCTCAAAAACTGAAAAGATTCGTTTTTGAAGGGATTGAAATTTCTCTGGTAAAAACTTGTGGAATTTTTATCACTATGAATCCGGGATATGCTGGAAGAACTGAACTTCCAGATAATCTAAAATCTATGTTCAGACCTATTTCCATGATGGTACCAGATAGCAGTATGATTGCAGAAATTAATTTATTTGGAGAGGGTTTTCAGAACACTCGATCCCTTGCCAAAAAAGTAATTTCATTGGAATTAGTTTATTTTATCTTAATTTACATAATATTAATAATAACAATCTACAAATATCCACAGCTTATTATATACACACATATACATTGTATATTGAATGCATTATAAACATTACACACATACATTATATATTCCATTCACAGCATGAACTTGGTTCGCAGATATGGTTTTGTTTTTTTATCATTGTTTTTTAAATTGGTTCATTTTATTAAATAAAGTTTAGAAACACGTAGGTGTAAAATAAAATCATGTTTCATTGATAATATATTAAATTCTTTGGGATTAATTTTGAATCTTTGATATTGTACAACAAAATGAAATTATTAATTGGAAACTAATATTTTTGAAATATATATATATATATATATATATTCAAAGTTTTACTTAGGTTTTTCAATTTTCTCTTTCAGTTAATGAGTTTTTCTTTTTCTTATAACTTAAACTACTTAAAATAAAGGAGAAGCCTTTTACCTTTTTGACTTCTGATATTAGTTGCAGTAAAAATAATTAAATTCTTTAAATATTTTACAATTGCCATTTTTAAATTTCAAGAATGAGTGAAGTGTTCACCCATCTTAGTTTATTATGTAAAAAAATCAGAATGCTTTCAAATATTATAAAATTTGCATGAATTTTTTCTTTTTGAACCTTTCAAAATTGCAAATTTAAAAACTTGAAATCTTTTTGATTAGCTTTCGGCTTGTAAATTTCAAAATTAAATTATTGCAAACTGGAATCGTTTGAAATTATACAACTTTGATTTGAAAGAATTCAAAATAGAATAACATTATATCGAATCATTAAAAATTATTTGACTTCATTTTTGTTAAATTTTTCAAAATTGTATCGTTTCAAAATTATTATGTTTAATAGTTGAAAAAATAATTAAAACCAATGCTTCGTTAAATAATTCATTTTAATCTAAAATATCTACAATTTCGTGAGTAAATTTTTTGAATTAAACAATTTTGAATTAAAAACATTAAATAATTGAATAAATTCCTATTCAAAGCCTTCAATACTAAACAACCTGTAAATGAGGGATAATTAAAATGGCACACTTTATTTTACTGCTAAGCATTTAAAACTGAAATTTAATCCATTTTACGACTTAAAAGTGGACCATTTTCAAATTTAGAGGATTTGAAAATTAAAAATTCATATTTCCTTCTTCAAAATTAAAAGCTTTCTATTTATAGCAATGGCAATTTCGCAGATTCTCTGAATACTTTAAAATCTCTGAATTCCGTAAATTCTCTGAAATCCTTGACTTATCTGAATTCCCTGAAATCCTTAAATATTTC
The DNA here is from genome assembly GCA_932195095.1 of Andricus curvator. Classification (NCBI taxonomy): domain Eukaryota; kingdom Metazoa; phylum Arthropoda; class Insecta; order Hymenoptera; family Cynipidae; genus Andricus; species Andricus curvator. The sequence continues at coordinate 42,891 of CAKNYM010052371.1, forward strand.
GAATTTCGTGAATGCTTTGAATGTTATAAAATCCTGAAATTCTTCTAATTTTATGAATTCCTTGAATTACCCAAATGCTCGGAAATCCCTAAAATTCACTACATTTCTTAAATATTCCTAAATTCTTAATTTCTCTCAATTCCATGAATTCTTTGTATATTCTGAATTCTGTGAATTCCTGAAAATCTCTGAATTCCTTGACTTATCTGAAATCCATGATATTCTGTATTCCTGAAATTCTTTAAATTCTCGGAATCCCCTGAATCCCTTGAATGATCTGAATTTCCGAAATTCTTGAAAATCCCTGAATTCTCTGAATTACTTGAATATTCTTAATTCCTGAAATTATCTATTTTCCCTCAATATCCTGAAATCTTTGATTGCCCAGAAATGATCTGAATTCCCTAAAATCCTTGAATTACTTGCATATTCGAAATTACTTAAATATGCTGAATTCCTTGAAAATTCTGAATCTCCTGAATTATAAGAATTCCCTAAACTTCTGAAAATCTTTCAATTCCTTTAATTCTCTGAAGTCCTTGATTTCCCTGATATCCCTTGACTTCTCTTTAATTACCTAAATGTTCGGAAATCCCTCAAATTTTTTCTCTGATTTCTCTGAATTCTTTAAATATTCTGAATTCTCTAAATTCCTCAGATTTGATAAATTCACTGAATTCCCTGATATATTTGAATATCCTGAATTCCTTCAAAATTCTGAATTTCTAAAATTCTCTGAATCCCCTAAATTTCGGAAATTCTCTGAATTTCCTGAATTCCCTGTATTCAGGATTAAAGGAATTTACGAGGAATCCCGAAATATCTGCTATTCATGTAAATTCCTCTGTATTTGTTAAATATTCTATATTCTTTAAATTCCCTCAATTCAGGGAATTTATGTGAATTATCTGAAATCCCTGAATTCTTTCAATTCTTCTGAATTTTTTGCATTGTTATGAAGGTCTTGTATTTCTCAAAATTCAGGGATTTCTCAGAATTTAGAAAATTCCACAAATTTAAGGAATTTATATGATTGAAAGAATTCCAAAGATTTTAAAATAATGAAAGGAATTTAGGGAATTTAGAATATTTCAAGGAATTCAGATGATTCAGAGAATTCCGAGGAATTCGAACATTTCAGGGAATTCTAAAAAATTCAGAAGATTTCAAGAAAGTTGAAAGAATTTGTAAAGATTTTAAAGAGTCTCAAAGCATCCCAAGTAATTCAAAAGAATGAAAGAAAGACATAAAATTTAAAGAACTCAAACGAATTCAAAGAAATGGAACATTCAAAATTATTAATTCAATACGAATACATATTTTGAATTTGATTATTTCACTATATAAAAACTTTAACTTTTAATCCTTCATAATTGAAAAATTCCGGAAAAGCAATCAATAAAAAACTGTAATTTTGTTTTATATTTGTATGTTAATAATTGGCAAAGCAATTTCCGGTTTTTTAATAAATTTTTAAAATTAATTTTCTAGGTCTTCACACTCTACAGTTTGGCTCAACAACAGCTTAGTATTCAACATCATTATGATTTCGGGCTTCGTGGAATAGTAACATTAACACGATACGCTGGCAAAAAAAGAAGACTTTATCCAAATTTACCGGAAGAAGAGGTTTTGAATAAAAATATTTTTTTTTATTGATTTGAATAATAATAAGATTAATAATAATATATTTATAAAAGAGCCTCGGTGGCTCGTGAGGTTAGATGCTCGGACTTTACGTTAGAGGTCCAGTGTCGATCCCTGAGCCAGTACCTCTGGACACTTTTCTATGTACTTTTACCGAGGTTCTGATGGTTCGGATCCCACCTCACCAATCCGTGGTTGGTAGGGTAAACAACCAGGCTTTGCTCAATATGTCAAATTAGATCTACTGCTCTTATCAGATCACTTGATTATATCACAAAAATAGTGGTCTATAACCGAGGCATCCCCGTGCAGACATTTAAAAAAAATGTAACTCTTAACAAAAATTCCTTCGACATATTGGGCTGTAACCATCTTAAGCCTGTGAGAAAAATGAGCTTCATTTTTTTATATATTAATAAAATTATTGATAATAATTCTCGAATTTTGGTAATAGTTTCTTTGAACCTTTTTATTGAAACAGTAATTAGTGATTATTGATTAGTGATTAGAGTCATTATTGAGAGTTTTTTAAATTCTTCAAATCAAATTCGAATTTTTATAATAGGTCATCATCCTTGCCATGAAGGACATGAATATAGCAAAACTTACTTCCGACGATCTGCCCCTTTTTATTGCTATCACTTCTGATCTTTTCCCTGGAGTAGAAGTTCCAGCTGTAGATTATGAAGAAATATATAGTTATATCACCGAGGAAGTACTTAAATTAAAACTACAAGTAAGAAATAAAATTAAAAAATCAATTGAATTGCTCAAATATAAAAATAATTATTCATTCTTCTAAATATATTTCCTCAAATTTAGCCAATACCATTGATTTTGAGAAAAACTATAGATCTATACGAGACAAAAAATTCTCGACACTCGACCATGATAGTAGGAAAATCAAATACAGCCAAATCTGCAACCTGGACAGTTTTAAAAAACACAATGGCTTCTCTAAAAAGAGATGGAAAACCAGGATTTAATGTTGTCTACGAATATCCGATTAATCCGAAGGCTCTGAATTTAGGGGAATTATATGGTGAATATAATTTAGCAACTGGTGAATGGCACGATGGAGTCATTTCCTCAATAATGAGAAGAACTTGTTCTGGTAAAAATATTTACTAATAATCATAAAATAAAATAAATAAAAATAAAATAATTTTGCTTTCATGTTTTTTATTATGTTTATTATGTTATCTATTAAGAAGGACAATATTTTTTCAGAGGAAACGCCTGATGAAAAATGGGTTCTTTTTGATGGACCTGTTGATGCAGTTTGGATTGAAAATATGAACAGTGTAATGGACGATAACAAGGTTAGTTTTTTTCAAATTTGATAAAATAAATAATTTTTCTCAGTATTTATTGGAGATAAATATTTTATAAAAAAGATTAGATGTATATTTTCATTAGACTTTATGAAATTCAGAAAAAGATACTTGTCTATAAAATTAGCCTCTTGAAAATCGAAGAATTGAATAGAATTGACTATTTTTAAACTCCTACTTTTGGTATAAACCGAAATATCTAGAAAAATACTAATTTAAAAAAAAAATCTTTCTGAAAAATATACACTCTACAAATAAAATATTTTTGGAGGATAAAAATATTACAATATCCATTCCTAATAATGTACACAAATATTAAATTTGAACCTAAAACTAGATATTTTACTCAAAATTTATTTTTTTTTAAATTTCGGAATTTCTTTCTACACAGATTATGAATTGCAAGGTGCCTAGAAGGATTTTTGGGGGAAAAAACTGTATTTTTTATTTTTTTTTCTTTGGCTTCAAAAGTGAGATTTGGCATCCTAGAAAAGGCTCTTAATGTTGAATATCTTATGCCACCTTTTACCAATTCAGATAACTTTAGACAGTTGCATAATGTCAGTTCTAATCAGTTTTTTTTTTAATTTCTTCTTTTCATAGCATCATCTGCCAAAATCTACAAAATTTTGAAGTTGAAGTACACTGAATTGAAAACACTAACATAACAATAAAAAATGGTTGAAGATTGTAAATATTCTTTGAAATCTAATTTTTTTATTAGAAATGCCAATTTCCAACGAAAAATACTAACTTATTACAAAATTGTTAAAAGATTCGAAATATTATTCAAATTAGAATGATTTTTGTTTGAAAAGACGATTTCCTGCGAAAAACGTTAATATAACCAGAAACTGTTAAAAAGTTTCAAATCTTGTTCAAACTTTAATAATTTTTATTTTCCAATACCAGTTTTTTGTGCAAAACGCTAAAGTAACCTAACATTGTTAAAAAATGATAAACCTTAAAAATCTAATGATTTTTCTTTAAAAACCCGATTTCCTATGGAAAACGTTAATATAACCTGTAATTGTTCTAAAAATGCAAATCTTCTTTCAAATATAATGATTTTTTATTTAAATCTTCTTGAAAATCTAATTTTCTATTGAAAATGACAATTTTTCACAAAAAACACAACAATAATCCAAAATTGTTAAAAGATTCTAAATTTTTTTCAAATTATGTTTCTTATTTTTAAATACAAATTTTTTATGTAAAACGCTAACATTGCCTAAAATTGTTACAATTTAAGATTCGTCTTTGAAATAATTTTTGTTCAAATTAAAAATATCAATTTCCGACGAAAAACATCAACATAATGAAAAATTGTTAAAACATTATAAATATTGCTCAAACTATAATGATTTTTGTCTCAAAATCCCAATTTTGGATCTAAAACGCTAATATAATCTGTTAAAAGTTCAGAATCATCTTTAAAATCCTATTTCTACATTTTAAATACCAGCTTCCAACGAAAAACACTGACATAATCCGAAATTGTTAATAGATTCTAAATCTGGGCCAAATTATAATAATTATAAACCGTTAAGATCCAATGATTCCCTTATTCTATTTTTTTTAATTATTATCGATTGTTGAAAAAAAAATATAACAATTTTTTTTTATAGTCTTTTTACCGAAAAATTGTCTATCTCAGTGTGATACGGTCAGTAAATTTTTATTTTCTCGGAACAGAATCATTTGTTTGGATCAAACAATTATTATTATTCTCATTTAGCTTCCCCATATCTCAGGAGCCAGTTTTTATTTTCTGTGAAAAATTGAAAATTCGATTTGCATTTGCTACCATAAACCGATTTTCAAAACTTGTGAAATTGTAACCTCAAAATTCTTGCACGATTTACTCGGAATTGGCTAACTTTTTTAGATAAAAACTTATTTATTCTTATTGAAAAACTCAATATCTCGAGAGAAAGTTTGTATTTTCTTATATAAACTGAAGATTACATTTTTCATCGCAATCCGCAGCCTATTCATTTCCAATATGCGTTCAGCTGAGACATATATTTCCTCGAAAATGGATAACTTTTTCTAATAAAATTTTGGTGGGCTTGAATCAGCAATACTTTATCTCGGAAATGGACTTCCGTCTTTTCTTTAAATGATGATCTCGACTTTACAGAATTTTCTTTCGCTTTCCTGAAAAATTCCTATTTTATTTTTTATCTAGTTTCGTACTGCCACTTCAAAGAAAAATCAAAAATCAAGTTTATTTAAAAATCCCCCTAGGCATTTTTTTTCTTTTTTGTAATAAAATGATTGTGGACTATCGCAGAAATGAGATCAGAGAAAAACTCTGTTTGTTTTATTAAACAATTTTTTTTTAATATTCAAAATTTTTTTTTATTTTCATTCATAATTATAATATTATTCAGAATTGTCAAGGAAATATCTTTAATTCTATTTAAGGTTAGCAAGTAATAGCAATTGTTATTTTTTAAACCTTCATTTATTTTTTGAATTGTAATATGAAAATATAATTTTGTTTTAAGCTTCTAACGTTGATCAACAATGATCGAATTTCAATGCCAGAACAAGTTAGCTTGCTTTTCGAAGTAGAAGATTTAGCAGTAGCTTCTCCAGCCACAGTATCCAGAGCAGGAATGGTTTATAATGATTACAAAGATTTGGGATGGCGGCCATATGTGAAATCTTGGTTACAGAAATATAACGAAAAGCCGGAATTTAAAGAAGAGGTATAAACATAAGACTTGTAACCTGCACTTTACATTCAAGTATAATAATGATTTAAAGTAAAATTTACAATTAATAGTACCACAATTAAAATTTTTATGTATTCAAGTAGGTAATGATTTAATCACTTCGTAACAATAACCTTAATGTGTATAATAAAATTAACATATTAAAAATTGTTTTTTCGGCCAGATGAATGAATTATTTGAAAAATTCGTAGACAAAGTTCTGGATTTCAAAAGATTGAATTGTGAAGAAATGATACCAGTTCCAGAATTAAATGCAGTCCAATCGCTTTGCAAATTACTGGAAGTTTTAGCTACAGATAAAAATGGAGTTGAACTTCATGATGATCGTGACGAATTCAGTGCGATTTGTAAAATGTGGTTTTTATTCTGGTGAGAAAAGAAAGAATTTATTCTATTCACAATAATTAATTGTCCATTATTAGCAATACTGAATATTAAGTCAGAGTGTCCAACGTCTTGGAAATCCTTGAAAACCTGGAAAATTCTTGATTTTTTTACCTGGAAACACCTGGAAAAATCCTTGCATTTTGCTCATAGTCCTAGAATTTTTATTCCCTTGAAGAAAAAAATATGTTTTTAAGCGTGTTCTCTGTTGAACCGCTTTTTGGTAGGTTCATCTATATAAAAATTCATGACCCCGCCATTTTTTATTTGATTTCTAACTTTTCGTTTGGTTTGAAAGTAGAAAAACACACCTTTTTAACAATAGATTGTTCATTTAATCATGGTGGAAAAAAGAAAATATTTCAAAGTTTCTTATTTATTCCCGATTTTTTCAACTCTGAAAACAATTAGTGTCATTTTTTTTTAAATCTAATAATTAATTTTGGTTAATTTATTGAAAGTAAGTTTAATTTCGCGTGTAATGAGCTTTTACTGTTTGCCTAAGGTCAGAGAAAACCTGCAAATCAAGGAAAAGTCAGAGAATTTTATTGGTCAGGGAAAGTCAGGGCTTTCGAAAAAATCTTGTAAAAGTCCGGGAAATTCCGTGAGGGGCACTTTAGATAACTGTCAAGGATAATAAATTTGAAATTTTTAAATTTTTATTGGAAATGGTTTCATTATGCTCATTAAACGTTATATAATAAAAATGTTGAATATTTATGGTCAAGAAAAATGAAAAATTGGTCCAGGAAAAGTTCAGGAATTTTGAAAATGATGTGTGTAGCCACCCTGATGTAATATTCTTGTTTTTAATTTATTTATCTTGCATTTCCATTTTTTCAGTTGCTTCCTCCTAAAAATTATATTTTTAATTCAAAATTCTATCATTTGGTGGCCAATTCCACAATTTTGTTCAAAAGTCATTATTTTTGGTTGAAATATCTACTATTAAATTAATCGTTGAGACTTCATCTTTTTGATAGAAAATTCATTTACTTGTCTGAAAGTTGAACCACTTTGTTAAAAATTCACTTTTTTGGTAAAAGGTTCATCTGTCTGGTTAAAAATGTAACTATTTTGTTGAATATTATTTTTTTAGTGTTTGAAATTAATTAATATTCTGTTTGTTTGAAATTTCCTCTTTTGGTTAAAACTGTAACTGTTTCTTTAAAAATGAACTTTTCTGAAAATGTATCACTTTGTCTAAAATTTAACTATTTTGTTGAAAATGTATTTTTATGAGTAAAATTTATCTTTTTTATTTGAAAATTCATGTATTTTGTTGAAAATTTGTCTTTTTTGTCTGAAAATTAGTCTTCTTGGTTGAAAATTCGTCGTTTTGTTTGAAAATTCAAGTCTTTATGAAAAATTTAATTATTTTGTTGAAAAGTCAACTCTGTGGTAGAAAATGTACCTTTTTTGTTCAGATTCCTTTTTTTTGTTTGAAACATGAACTATTATATTTTCCGATTATAATCCATCTTTTTTTTAAATTCAAGTTTTCCTGTTAAAAGTTAAACTGTTTTTGAATGAGGTATAATTTTCTTTGTTCAATAATTCGACTATTTGGTTGAAAATTCATCTTTGAAGGTAGAAAATTCTACTTCTGGGTTGAAAATTCACGTATTTTGTTTAAAATATATCCTTTTTGTTCGAAAACTCAACTGTTTTGTTAAAAATTCTTCTATTTGGACAGAAAATTTATGCTTTGAGATTGAAATAACATCTTTCTTCGTTAAAAATTAAACTGTCTTCTAAATAATTCTATTATTTGGTTCGAAATGCGACTTTTTTGGTTCAACTTTAATCTTCTTTGTTTGAAAACTTAATTATTTGATTGAAAATTCTTTTTTGTAATTTGAAAATTCAACAGTTTGGTTAAAAAAATGAAGTATTTTGTTGAAACTGTACTTATTTTGTTCGAAATCAAACTATTTTGTAAGAAAGTCATCTTTTTTGGTAGAAAATTTAACTATTTCGTCGAAAATTCGTTCTTTCGGATTGAAAATATTCTGATCTTTGAATATTAATGGTCAGTAAAAATAAAAAACTAGTCAGGGAGAAATCAGGAAATAGTCAGAGAATTTTAAAAATGAAGTGTTGTGACCACTCTGTTGTAGCGGTTTTTTTTTAAGATTTCATATTTTTCGCAATCAGAACTAAATACTCAAAAGAGTTCACTGAGTTTCGTGAAAAGCATTCTTTCACTGTAAAAAAAATTACCTGGAAAAATTAATTTTTTTATCCTGGAAAAAGTTTCTTGGAATTTTTTTTGATAAAATGCTAGCGTTACCTTACGTTTCGGAAATAAACTTCCAATACATTTATTGGAAGTTTCCAACAGAATTTTTTTACAGTGTATACACTAAGGCGTTAAATGCTGATAAAATAAATTAAAATTAAAAAAATATTCAAAAATAATATTTTTCAGCATGATATGGTCACTCTGTGCTTCAGTAAATGAAGAAGGTCGTCAAAAAATGGATAATTTCATCAGAGAGATGGAAGGCACTTTTCCAATCAAAGATACAGTTTATGAATATTACGTTGATATTCGTCAGCGAAATTTTGTTTCTTGGGAAGAAAAATTATCAGCTTCATGGAGATACACCCCAGGGTAAATTACAGGCCTGAGATTATCAAAAAATAAGTGGGTAGGCACTGAGCTACTGATCGGAATAGAGGGAGGGGTCTTTTAAAAGATCATATATAACCCGTTTTATTTTTTCGTGGTATTTCGTGGTATGGCCAACGGCCATACCACGCTGAAAAACCCAGTTCTCGTCAGATCACTCAAGTTAAGCAGCGTTGGACGCGGTTAGTACTTGGATGGGTGACCATTCAAGAATACTGACATGAGTGCTGTTGGCACATCGTGGGTGTGGTGAGCCCACACTTGTAGTTATTTATAACTACAAGAAAAACCTAGAAACACTACCCGAATCGGGTAGTGTCACGCCTACCCTGAAAGGGAAATGGTTTAATGGTATGGTATAATTCTTATTTTCTTAACTCTATTGTTATTAATTAGTATTGCTATTATATTATTTGCGAAATTGCAAACTGCCCTTATGAAAAATATCTTAGGAAAATCAGTATAGGCCTATAATAAAGTTCCTATAATTTTTTCGCGATTATAGGAAATTTTTTATATAAAAAACGATTATAGGATAATCAGCATTGGGATAAATAACACAGGCACTTTTTTTCCTATTTTTCTTTTGATCTGACCGAGTCTGAGAAAATAAAAGGCAAAATTCCATTAAGCATATTCATTATTTCCCGTGATCAATGCATCTTTGAAAATGGTAGTAGGAACTCAAACGTATAAAATAAAATACCAGATACAATATCATCTAAAAATAGCGAAAAAAATATAACAACTAACTTCATACTTGTATCGGGCTTAGTTATGACGTGATTTAGGTTCTGATTGGCTTTACGAGTATAAGATAGACTTATGGTTTTCTACGAAAATAATTTGGATGAATGGCGAGTTAATCCATCACTTTGATAAGCAAAACATATTATGTTATGATCCAAATAAAATCAATATCATTCAACTGGATTCGGTGATCTTTGAAGATTCCAATTCTAACAAAATGTTATATATATATGTCAATAACGAAATTAATATCTTCAAATCATCCAGTGACTTCAGCTTGAATAACTAAAACATCATTATCAATTATCATAAAAATAGGTAAAATCAATTACTAATATGAAAATTGCTAATAAAGCTGGAAGACAAAAGTTTATTGAAGTAGTCTGCAATGATAGAAAAGCTTTTTATGATACACCGGGCTGCATAAATGTTTATGTTCATGAATTAAAATTGAAAACAAAGAATTCATTAGTTAGAAGAACATATCCACTCCCGATACAATACAAAATGCCGTTAGTATTGAAATATGTAGAAAAAATGATAGAATTCGGGGATTTGGATAGAGCGATCAGTCTTCACTGCAATCCACTTCGTATTGTGGAGAAGAAAAATCCGGAGGCGTGAGCATATATGTATTTACGCCGGATTGCTAAATAAGGTTCCCGAAGAGAATCACAAGGGTCCTCCTTTGTATTGAAACAGTTTCGCTAACATTTAAAGCGTGCAAATATTTTACAATAAAAGACTTAACTCTAGGTTATTTGCAAGTCCTTCTCGATGAAAAATCAATCGTGTCACCGCGTTTATTCATAAAGGTAAGCAATACCAATTCAAGCATATCCCATTTGGAATAAAAACGGCATTATACAATAAAAATCGAGCTCTTGAAAATGACATTTTGGAATTTGAAACGACTTATGTTGATGACGTTCTTTAGCCTCTCTTACTTTTGACGAGCATATTTCCCATTTGGATAGATTTGTAAAACGCATGATCGAAACGGTATTTACACTAAAGCTGTCAAAAACTTTATTTGGGTAACAGAGGGTTCCTTGTGTCGGGTTCATCTTGACACCTCAGGGAGTGATGCATGATCAGGATAAAGTACTGACCATTTTGGAAATACCGCCTCCAAAGAATAAAAGAGAGTTACTTAGTTTTTTGGGCGCTTGTACCCTAAACAGACGATTCATAGAAAGATATGCGAAATCAATGAATCCCTATGAAGATTTTCTTGGAGAAAGTACAAAATTTTTTTGGACTGAAGGTCGCCAGTGCATATTTGAGCAGATGATAGAGGATTTTGCGAAATTGGACATTTTGAGTCACTATTCACGCGGTAAAAAATTGAGTGTCCGAATGCAATAAGGGCACATCAAATTTTCTCGTGCGAAAACAAAGTCTCCTGGAGGCTTTCAACAAAATTTTCGAATTTTGATTTTTAAAGGATATATCTGGATGTGAAATTGTATTGCGCATCTTTTTTCCTCTAGATAAAAAGTTGTAGCTTTTTTAGTTTAGAAATTAAAGCCGCAAAACTGACTTTAAAAAAAAAATCAATTTTAATCCGTTTTTCACTTCAACTCGCGCTCCGTTCGTCAGTTTTGGGAATTTTTCAATAAAATTTTCAGAGAATGCACTTTAGGGTATCGATCGGCTGATAGAGTAAGAGGAATTCAAACAAAATTTTTTGTTTAATTGTTATTAATTTTTTTCTGACAAAAATGCGGAGAAAACTGTGATAAAGTTTTTGGGAAAGTTTCAGATCAAAATATTCAATAGTTTAGGAGGAGTTATGATTTTATTTTATGTCAGCGCTGGAGCTTTCGAGTGTACTATAGGACGCTGGGGCTTGCCGCCGTGACAGGTTCTTGCTCTAATGATTTATTTTGAATATTTTTAAATTTTGACGCAAAAACAGCTAGAAAATTATAAGGTTTGTATATTACTTTTTTCCTTGTGTATAATTTAATTCTATAAAATTCTAGTAATAAAAATTGTTTATTCAATTAATTTTATAAAATTCAAAAACCTAATTTATTATGTTCTCCATTAATGTTTCAATTAAAATAATTCCACAGAAAGTTTTGCTATGCAAGATTAACGAAGTAGAAATTTTCTTTCACTTCATTTATTGGGAGTTGATATAACAGTAGTAATTCCTAATTTAAATAGAAAAATTATTCAAATTTTTACCTTGTTTTTGCAAGTTTTTGTTACATTTCGCACCCATTTACTTTCGTCTCTGTTTCGTTTTCTACCTCGAAAAGCTTGCGGTATATTTTCCATTTTAATATAAAACGAAAAATCGCTACTTTTTTAATTAATCATTTTTATTTAGAAAAACATATAAAAATTAGATTTAATATAATATTTACACTCAGATGTACAATATCCAGTGAAGAGTCAAGGACTAAATGATCTATTTTAATTTAGCGTGTGCATAGGTTTGTTTACAGAGCGACTGTTCAAGGTCGCTCCAAAGTTAAACCAAATGGAAGTATAAACATTAGGTGTACATTAGAGTATGTATCTTACGGTTAAATCTAAATAAACCGCAAAAATACATTAACAAATAAATCAAATTCATGAATGTTTTATCAACTTACTTTCATTGAATTGTTATTCACTAAGAACTTTAATTAATATCGTATTGTAAGCAAAAACTCACTAGCGTGAGAACGTGTCACGGCGGCAAGCCCCAGAGTCCTATAGTACACTCGAAAGCTCCAGCGCTGACATAAACTAAAATCATAACTCCTCCTAAACTATTGAATATTTTGATCTGAAACTTTCCCAAAAACTTTATCACAGTTTTCTCCGCATTTTTGTCACGAGAAGTCTTTCCTTGCTCAAAATTCCCTCGATAAACGAAACGCTGGAAGTTACAAAAGTCCGATTCTCGCTGAGCGCCAGAAAAAATTAATAACAAATAAACAAAAAATTTGGTTTGAATTCATCTTACTCTATCAGTCGATCGATACCCTAAAGCGCATTTTCTGAAAATTGTATTGAAAAATTCCCAAAACTGACGAACGGAGCGCGAGTTGAAGTGAAAAACGGATTAAAATTGATTTTTTTTAAAAAGTCAGTTTTTCGGCTTTAATTTCTAAACTAAAAAAGCTACAACTTTGTATCTAGAGGAAAAAAGATGCGCAATAAAATTTCACCTCCAGATATGTCCTTTAAAAATCAAAATTCGAAAATTTTGTTGAAAGCCTCCAGGGGACTTTGTTTTCGCACGAGAAAATTGTATGTGCCCTTATTGCATCCGGACACTCAATTCTACAAGCAAACAGATGCCACAATGGCAGGAATTAGCACTATCATATACGAAATAGACGAAAATAACAATACTGAAATTATCTCAATCAATAGTCGATGTCTGTCAGATTATAAAATCAATTACACGATCACGGAACTAGAGCTATCAGCAATCATTTTTGAAGTGATGAAATTTCAAAGGTCCTTTTATACGGAACACAATCCATAATTGTAACAGGTCAGCAAGCGCTAACTGTCTTGCTGAAATCGTCATTTGATAATTCACGTTTGGTACTCTGGTCTATGATTCTAGAACAATATTCCTTTGATATACAGTACTGCCTGGAAAAGTCTAATACAATCGCGGATTATTTCAGCAGAACGTTTGAAGATGGCGCTTTTGATTAAAGAAAAAGATATTTTATTGCATCATTGATTGGAATCTTAGAGAAAACGAAAGGTCAGTCAGTAAAATCGGGGTGGAACCCTGAGCTAGTGGATTTGCTAAAACAGATTAAATTTTTACAAAAGGATGACCTAACCATTATGGATATCATGAATAAATTGATGGAGGCTTAGGCTGTGAAAGGTATAAAATAGTGAAAGTGTCGGTATTTATCAAGCAGCATGATCTGTTTGGGCATTGGAAATTGATGACTCCCAAAGAAATTCCAGAAAGATTTGTTAAAGTGGCTCGTGATATGTTCGGCCATTGTGGAGTGTATAAAATGGTTCACTTTTCAAGAACGCATTTCTATTGGAGACGTATCAACAGTGGTGCAAAACAAATCATAAAATACTTAATGGAGGGTGAGTTTCAAAATTTAACGGCGGACTGGCTTCATGGCCTCAGTCGATTTTTTATGGCAAATTACCAAAATCTCTGTACCGATCTCAATACATTTTCGCGTTGATAGACTTTTTTTCTAAATTGGTCTCGCTTCATCATATACTGCGAGCAAATACTAAATTATGCTTGACTGTCGAAACTGTCTTAATCTAACAGTCAGCCATGCGACTGTTGCATCACAAATCAAATCCGATTTATAAGATTAGAAACATAATCGAAATTCCAAAATGAACTCCAATTTCGATGGAAGTTAAGTTAGAGTTGTCTAGAAAAAACATAAGCAAGGGAAAAGACTACAAAATAAAAAATGAAAGTTCAGTGTCGAAAGTAGTATTGCAAGTGGGAGATCAAGTTCTGATAAATACACCTTTCCCTTCTTATGCAGAGAAAAACGAATATTACACATTCTTCCACTCATTTACCGGTCTGTATAAAATTACAACGATAATCGGGAAAAATGCATATGAACTATATGATGAATCTCAAAGGACTGTAAAAGGATTTTTAATATGGATAATCTTAGAAAAAAATATTCAGTAACTAAATCGCATCATTCTGATACCACGCAGGTGGAGCATCTCAATTTCACAAAAATTAAGACAAAAAATTAACATGCTACAAACATGTTGAAGCGACAAAATATCGATAAGAAAGGATATGTAATAAATGCATACAAAATTATGCTCATGTCTTATCAGCGTTAATCTAAATAATGTTCAGCTAGACATAACAATATTGAGGAAAAATGTAAATGTATATAAGAGAATAGTATCTCTGTGAATGTGAATAGAATGTGGAACATGATCAGATAAAATTGATCAATTCAACTTTGTTTAGGCTGTAAAAATTGTTCATGTTATCACAATTTTTATGTGGGGAGTAATGTGGAGATCTGAAAATAAAAAGGGGGCTGATGTGAAATATTTTAAAAGGTGTCGGGTAATTATTCATCAAAATAAATACCGTATGTTGGTACCTTGATACATGGGTTGTGTCAACAGTTAATTTCATTGCATTAATTTTCAAATAAAATAATTATAACGAAGTATATGTCACACTATGAAATCCCTTAAATCTTGTAAAATTCTTCGAAATCTCTTCAAATCTTCAGAATTTGAAAAGAACTAAATTTGATGACATTTCTTAACATTTTTGAAACCTCTTAAAATTTGTTGGAATATCTTGAAATAACTGAAAATCTTTCAAATCCTTTAAAATTTTTGAGATTCTTAGAAATCCCTTGAAATAAAATTTATTTTATTCGCTAAAGTTCTCTGGAAATTCTTTGAAGTCTATTATAATCCATTTAAATCTATGAAAATCATAATGATCCATTGAAATAAGAAGAAAGCATTTAAAATCCCTTCATTATACAATAGAGTAAATTTATTAATTAATTTTCTCTGAAAAAATACCGTTCTAATCCCTAAAAATCCTTGAAATCCCTCGAAATATTTGAAATTCTTGGAGATTCAATAAAATCCTTTAAATTTTGGTAAATTTCTTGAAATACCTTGAAATCCCTTAAAATATTTTGAATCGATAGGAATTACTTGAAAATTTTAATTTAATTTATTTTTTAATCTTCTCTAGAAATCCCTTAAAATCGAGCCTCACATATTTCGTAATCCTACAAGATTCTTTGAAATCCCTTATAGTTTTCAAAATATTTTGAAATTATTAGGAAATTGATTTAATATCTTCAAATCATTTGAAATTACGTAATATCTTAAAATAATTCGAGGTCCTATAAAATCATTTCAATCTTAATTACATGTTTTAAAACTCTGGAAATCTTTGAAAATGCTACCAAATTCTTTGACATATTTTGAAAATTTTGAAATCTCTTGATATTCTTTAGAATCTTTTAAAATATATAATTGTAACAATCAATTCAAGTAAGTAGATAATTTAAAATCCCTTTAATATAAAACAAAATGAATTTATTGATTAAAGTCATCTAAAAACGACCGTTCGAATCCCTAAAAATCTTTGGAATCCCTCAAAATCTCTCAAACACTTGAAAATTCAAGAAAATCCTTTAAATCTTATCAAATTCTTTGAAATACTTCAAAATACTTCAGAATCGCTAGGAATCACTTGAATTTTAATTTTATTCGATTTATTTTTCAAAGTTTTCTAGAAATCCTTTAAAATTGAGCATAAAATATTTGAAAATCCTACAAAATTCTTCGAAATTCCTTGAATTATTCGAAATATCTTTAAATTCTTTGGAATTTGTTAAAATACCTTCAATTCTTTTAAATCTTTCAAAATCCCATAATATTTTTGAAATAATTGGAAGTCATATAAAATCCCTTAAATCTTGAGAAAATGTTTGAAATCTCTTAAAATCTTTGGAAATGCTGCACAATTCTTTGAAAATCCTTGAAATTGTTGAAGTCTCTTAAAACTTTTTAAAATATTTTATAATATAAAAATGTATAATCATAACAATTAATTAAAACAAATTAGAAATCATTTGAAATCCTTTCAATATACACCAAATTGCCAACGGCGATACCACGCTGAAAACACCAGTACTCGTAAGATCACTGAAGTTAAGCATTGTTGGGCGCGGTTAGTACTTGGATGGGTGACCGTTTAGGAATACTGCGTGCTGTTGGCCCGTCGTGGGTGTGGTGGGCCCACATTGGTAGTAAATATCCACCTAGAAACACTATCCGAATCGGGTAGTGAGGCAATGAACTTTCGAGTTCGAACTGCTAATCAATGTATGTATACACCAAATTAAATTAATTCATTGAAGTTTAATAAAAAATACCGTCCTAATTCCTAGAAAGCTTTTAAATCCCTCTGAATATTTCAAATCCTTGGAGATACAATAAAATTCTTTAAATCTTATTAAATTCCTTGAAATACCTCAAAATCCCCTTAAATCTTTTGAATTACTAAGAATTCTTTCAAGTTTCATTTAATTGAATTTCTTTTTCAAAGTTCTCTAGAAATCCTTTAAAATTGAGCTTAACATATTTGGAAATCCTACAAAATTCTTTGGAATCTCTTGAAGTTTTTGCAATATCTGGAAATTCTTTGGTATCTTCTAAAACAACGTAAAATCTTTCAAATCCTTTGAAATTTTGTATGATCCTTCATTGACCTCGAAAATTTTGAAATCCGTAGAAATCCCTTGAGATCATTTGGAATCCTGCGTTAAGAAAATAAATCAATCATTCGTTTGTAGTGTTTCTATTTTTTGCATCACTTTTGTCAACATTTTAAGATTATTTATTTTTATTCCGAGTTTCTTATAATGATTTCCTATGATGATTTTTATAGAATTGCAAAAAAAATATAAGAAATTCATTATAGGAAAATCTTTATAGACCTATACTGAATTTCCCATAATATTTTTTCGTAAGGGTCTAACGATCATAAAAATGGGTTACAAACCCATCGAACAGTTTTTAAATTCTGAAAAAACTGTCAAACTGAAAAAATTTACAAAAAGGTATGTAATGAGTTCTTCTTCTGAAAAATAAGTGGGGAGGCGGGCCTCCACGGTCTCCGTGCAATCTCAGGCCTGGCAAATACTGCATTGAAAATAACCCAATTTTAATTAATTTAATGATTTTAAAACAAGAATTCCTTGAAATTGTCTTTTTTCAGAATTCCGTTTCATAAAATAGTAGTTCCGACAGTCGATACAGTAAGGTACGAATATCTGGTCAGTGTTTTGATGAGCCACGAATTTCCGGTACTTTTGGTAGGTCCAGTTGGAACTGGAAAAACGTCAACTGCCCAATCCGTTTTCGATTCATTAGATCGATTGAAATACAGTCTTTTGGTGATTAATATGTCTGCTCAAACGACTTCTAATAATGTGCAGGTGCGAATCAAAAAAATATAAACAAAATTAGTAATTCTTTATCTCTGTTTGCACTATTTTAAAATATTTAATTTATTTTTTACGTTTTTGAATCAATTTCTAACTGAAATAATATATTTTTTAAAAATTTAGGATGCTATTGAAAGTCGAGTTGAAAAAAGAACGAAAGGAGTTTACGTCCCAGTTGGGGGAAAAACCATGATAACTTTTATGGATGATTTTAACATGCCAATGAAGGAAACTTATGGCTCCCAACCACCCCTAGAATTAATACGTCAGTGGATTGGTTACGGATTTTGGTACAAACTTTCAATTTTATTTATTGATCCATTTTTCAATATTAATAATAATAATCTACAAGTTTATGCAACTAATACCTTCTGTTTCCAGTATAAATTGATGCTTTTGTTTTTTATTCCTGTTTTTTAAAATTGTTTTGTTCTATTATTTGAAGCTTAAAAGCACACAAGTGTAAAAGGGAAATAATAATCTTTAATTGATAATATATGACATTCTTTGGGATCAATTTCACATATTTGAAATTGTACAACAAAATGGAATTAATAATTGAAAACTAATATTTTTTAAATAAATAAATTTGACGTTTTTCTTGCTATGTTTCCTTAAGTTTCTTTTTGAGTTAAAACGTTTTTCATTTTCGTATCACTTAAAATGCTTGGAATAAAGATAATGCCTCTAACTTTTTTGACTTCTTATATTAGTTCCAATAAACATAATTATATTTTTAAAATACATTACAATAACAATTTTAAGATTTCAAGTAATCTATTATATAAAACAGTTCGAATGATTTCAAATATTATCAAAGTTGTATGACTCGCCTTTTTAAACCTTTCGAAATTATAATTTAAAAAAAATTTTAATCTCGTTATCAGCCTTCACCTTCAAACTGTCAATATTAAATTATTGCAAACTCAAATCGTTTAAAATTAAACGTCTTTGAATTAAAAGCATTTAAAGTAGGATAATCTTATATCGAAACATTAAAAATGGTTTGGTTTTATTTTTAAACCTTTCGAAATTGTATCGTTTGATAATAATAATTATATTTTATAGTAGAAAAAAAAATTAAAGCCAGTGTTTGGTTAAATAAATAACTTTAAGCTGGAATGTCCAAATTTGCTTGAAAAAAACGTTTAAAATTAAACCATTTAACATGAAAAAACTTTAAATAATTGAAAAAATCCCAATTCAAAGCCTTCGATATTGAACAACTTCCAAATGAGTAATACATAAAATTGTACACTTTCAAGAACTTAGAATCATTAAAATGGAGAAATTTGTATTCTTAAGTTTAATTGATAAACTTTCAGTTTGAAATGCTTAGAAGTGAAATTATTTCAAACTAAAAATTAATCAATTTTACAATATTTAAAATTATTTCAATTGCTGAAAAATGGGGAAATATCAATTTTATATCTTTTAAACTTTAATATCCACAACATTCAAAACAAAACAAAAATGAAATATTTTTATTTCTTTTTTCAAAATTGAGAGTTTTATATTTAGAGCAATGAAAGTTGTCTGAAATCCTTTAATATTCTAAATCTCCTGAATTTTATAATTTTCTGAATTCCTGAAGTTCTTTGAATTCTCTAAATTCTTGGAATTCCTTGAATTACCTAAATTCTCTGGAATCCCTGAAATTCTCTGAATTCCCTAAAACCCTTGATTTTTTCGTGAATATTCTGAATTCCCTGAATTTCTTTAATATTTTGAATTCCTTAAATTACTTGAATGTTCTGAATTCCTTGCATTCTCTGAATTTCTAAAATTGTCTGAATTCATTGAATGACCTGAATTCTCTGAACTCTTTTAATTCATTCCATTTCATGAATTTATTGAATTACTTGAATATTCTGAATTCCGTGAATTCTCTAAATTTGTTAAATTGCCTAAATGCTCTGAAATCCCTGAAATTCTCCGAATTCCCTAAAATCCTTGATTTTTTCGTGAATAGTCTCAATACCCTGCATTTCTTGAATATTCTGAATTCCTCAAATTACTTTAGTTTTCTGAATTCCTTGAATTATTGAATTTCTGAAATTGTCTGAATACCTTGAATATCATGAAATATTTAATTTCCTGACTTCCTGGAATATTCTGAATTCCTAAAATTCCTTTGATTCTCTAAATCTCCTGAATTCCTGAAATTTCTTTATTTCTCCTGAATTCCTTCAATTTGTCTGAATTCCTGAAATATTTTGAATTCTCCGAAATCTCTGAATTCTTTCAATCCTTCTGATTTCTTCTGAATTCTTGGCATAATTCTGAAGTCCACGGAATTCAAATAATTCTGTATAATAGCTTTCAATTGAAATTCTTTAAAATTTAAAAATGCCTCAAAAGCATTAAGACTGAATATTTTTGAGGTAGCTTTCCAATTTTCCAAGACCCTTCCACATTAATCTGTGAAAAAAATAAAAAAAATTTGTATGTGAAATAAAACCATTCCATTCAAATTATTTTTTTGAAGTGATTAAACTGTACAATGGCAATGCAATGTTTCCCGTGCGCTGTACCGCGCGTATTATTGATAGTTTATAGTAAACGATTCAAATTTTTTGTTTATTGAAAAAAGGTATGATCGCCAAAATCAAACACGAAAACAAGTCCAAAAGATGCAAGTTATTGCTGCAATGGGTCCTCCAGGGGGAGGAAGAAATACTATTACAGAAAGGCTTCTTACTAGATTTAATGTAATTAATATGACTTTCCCTGTTGAAAAACAAATAATAAGAATTTATGGCACGATGCTGAATCAACACCTGTTTGATTTTCATCCTGAAGTCAAAGGAATATGTAAGATTTGTTTTTAAAACAGAGAAAAAAGATTCAAGAATAGATTTTAAAAACTCAATATTTGACTTCCGAAAGTAAATATTTCTCTTACAAAAAATTTTAAACTAACAAATATTATTTTTATAGCGAATGATATAACGCTATCAACAATAGAAATGTACAATCGAGTAATTGTCAAAATGCTGCCAACTCCTGCCAAGATGCATTACTTATTTAATTTGAGGGATATCTCCAAGGTGAATATAAAATTGGCATCTAAAAAGAATTAAAAGAAAATTTATATAAAAATACTATTTTACTTCAATTAATGATTCATATTTGATAAACTATCACATTTTAAGATATTCCAAGGATTGTTGAGGGGTCATAAAGATTATCAATACTCGAGACCAACATTTTTGAGACTCTGGATTCACGAAGTCTTTCGAGTTTTCAGTGATCGTCTCATAGACGAAAAGTAGGTTTCATAATTGAAAAATTTAATTTCCGCAATCTGATATTTTCATTACTTAAAATTGTTTTCTTTTCTTTATATAAACATTTTATTCTCAGTAAAAAGTTATTTAATTTCTAGAACTTGAACAAAAAATTATATAATTTGTCTCCATCATAAATAAAAAGTCCTCTTCTTACGATGTTTACAAATGTTAATGTTCATTCTTAATTGAAAATAATTGTATAAACTGATCAAAAATAATAGAGTGTAAAAGAGGGATACATATCTATTCCTTTCATTATTTACAATAACGAAATATATTTTTATTTTGCACCTCTTATCAGCTGAAAAATTTATTTCAGAGATCGGGAATGGTTTGTGGGCCTTTTGAACGAACAACTCGGAAAATATTATGAATTAACGTTTCATAATTTGTGCCCAGAAAAAAGGAGTCCTATTTTTGGTAAGTTATCGCCTGAAAGCAGGCAACCGGTTGCAGAAAGCTACATGTTGGGCAGTCACGTTCAGGCGGTCTTACCATAAACGCCCTTACTACTTCGCAGAAGGGACCCCTTCTTAATAAAAATTGAATAAAATAATATTGAAAAATTATTAAAACGATGATGTAAAAAATATATATTTTTTTATCTGTTAACTATTATGGTAAGATAGTGTCGTGCCAAAAATTAAATCTCTGAAAAAAATAATTCTTCCATGATTTTGAGAATCAAAATTATTATTACTCATGATGTAATTCTGAACAAAAAACATTATTTTTGATTTAAAAATGTTCAAAGTTACAAAAAAATTTATTTTGCTAATATTTTTTGCAATTTAATTTTTTCTTACCATCACTTCTTCCCACTTTTTGAAGAATGGTTAAATTTTATTAACTGATGACTTTCTTTTTCAAACAAAACATTCCCTACAACTATACTGTTCCCATGTTGTAAAGTAAACTTTTCTTCTGCTGAAATCGTTAAAACAATTTTTTGTCAAGAAATTAAATTTTTTTTAAACAAATAACCACATTTGAGGATTATTTACTTATGTATAAAATTGGAAACAGTAAAGTTGTAGGAAATTAAAAAAAATTATTTTCAGCAAATATTGTTGAAATCATTATTTCACATAAGTTTAACATTTTTTCTATAAGAAATAATGCTTTTTCTTTCATAAAAAATTACTGATAGTATTATTTCAAATCTGAAAATCATACAAAACTTTTTTCTAGAGACTTGATTTTCGGAACGACAACTACCTTAAGTTTTACAACAATTTTTATATTAATATTACATAAATAATCATTTTTTCAAATAATTTAAGTTTTTCATTATTGTTCAAATATTTAAGCTTTCTTATTTTAAAATTGTTTAAGGTTCAGGAGGGCATAAAATTGGTCAGTGATGAGAATTAACTAAATAGAGAGTTTTTATTAATCAAAGAAATATTATTTCTTCTATTACATCAAACATTTCTAAATTATTTTAGTATTTTTATTAGAAAAAAGTTATCAAAGTTTCTTTAATATACTGGTCAAATTAATAAAAAAGTGTGGACATTTTATATATTTTCTATGTTACTTATTTTTGAAGAATAAATATGGTTTTTGCCTTGACTTAAAAAATAAAATGTTGAACTTATAAACTGTTTCATGACTATTTATAATTCGATTATATAGTACGGTTGTTCAAAAAAGGCTTTTCTGAAAAGTGAAAACTCTTTTCGATTTTTTCAAAATATAAGTCAAATAATGAAGTTTGGTCCTTAGAAGAAGTCAATCGGATGATGCTAAGTGCCGCCTGAAAAATTGTAAGTTGAAAACTGCAGGAAAGTCAAAATATGATCTACATTTTAAAATTATTTGTTTACTTGCAGCAACAAGTAAATCAAAAATTATTGGGATCATTTATCAGGACTTCTATTAGAGTTGTTAGAACAAAAATTTGTTCAAATTTTTCTTAATTTTTTCCGTCGATACGCAAATTTTGGAACAGTTATAGATTTCCATTCTGATTAACCAAAAAATGATTAAAATTTCAACATTTTTTTAAGGGAAAGAAAAATGATCCACAAAATCGTCATTTTTTGATAATTTTTTTGAATGAAACTTTTTACCCCTGGCAGGTTACAACGAATTTGTAAAATTTTATTAACTATAGATTATAGTTCTAATGCAGTTCAATCATTTTTCTGCAACTTTCATATCAATAAATGAAACCATTCTCTGATTATCGCCATCATAAATTTAAAAAAAAATACTTTTTCTAGCGCAAAAAGCTGTTTTCATTCAAATAAACTTATCGCATCTAAAAAATTTTGATGTAAAAACTATTTTTCAGATTTATTTCTACAACTTTTGTTGACACCTTGTTATCGTAAAGTGAATAACTTTGACAAAGTACAAGTAAAATGATTGAAAAGCAGAGTCATATGATTTTTGTATTCAAGGTAATTTGAATGGAAATCTGCAACTATGATGAAAAAGTAATAATTTTAAATTGCCTATAAGCGTCAAAAACTCAAATAAGAGAAATTGAAAAAAATAATTATAATAACTCTAATAGATGTCCTAAATGATGGTCCTAATAATTTTTAATTTATATTTTAACTTAAATATTTTTTAAGTTAATATTTTTAAGGTAGCACATTGAATTATATGTATAATTCAATGTGCTGCCTTAAAAATATTTAAGTTAAAATCTAAATCAAAAATTATTTGACTTATATTTTGAAAGAATCTTAAAGCGTTTTTACTTTTCGAAAAAAGCATTTTTTAAACCACCTTATATATAGTGCAAAACACTATAGAGTTCGATGGGGCCCCATCCGATTATAGCCGTGTCAAGCGCTGCTCAACTTCGGTGATCGAACGAGATGCCTTAAACAATTCCATGTGTTCATGAGGACCTTTTAATTAAACAGAAAAATAAATATTCCAATTGAAATTTTATCTTAGGAAGTTTCATGAATGCTTGGAACATTTACGAGGATCTCACAGACATTGTGGCAGTTCGTCGTTACATAGAGTTGCAAATGGATGAATACAATGCCTCACCAGGGGTAGTTCGACTGGACTTGACTCTTTTCCGAGATGCTATCGAACACGTATGTCGTATTGTTCGAGTAATTTCACAGGTGACTTATTTTATTCTAATACTTCCCTCAAAATATACTCTAAATTAATTAATTTAAATAACATTAATTCAATTATACTATTATCAGGATGGTATTTTAGATTTGTCACGTGCTCAAGATTTAAAGGACTAATTTTAATAAGGAGAAATTTCGTAATCGAACTTAATTAAGGGGAGGGGGCCATTTCAGTAGCACAGGTCAATATATAGTCAGCCATTGGGAAAGCAGTAGTACAGGTCAATGCACTGTCATTCAAAATGTTGAATGTTGTTTTAGTTATTACAGGGAAAGTGTAGGCCAGGGTAGTTAGGATCTATAATTTTTGTACCCCCCCCCCTCCCTCTCCACAGAATCTTACGTAATTTGGGGTCTGAGTGATCCAGTAGTTTAGGTCAACGAATAATTAGTCATTAGAGTCAGTAGTATAAGTCAGAGTACAGTCACATATCGAGAGTAGCAAAGCACAATCTAAAGTCTGCCAGTTTGAGGATCAGTAGTAGAAATCAAGTTAGTCAGTAATTTGGGACTAAGTGATCTAGTAGCACAGTTTAACGAATAATCATTCATGAGGGGCAGCAGTATAAGTCAAAGTATAGTGAGGTGTGTGAGTTAGCAAAGGACAATTTAAAGCCTGCCAGTTGGAGGATTAGTAGTAGAGGCCAGCTTATAGTCAGCCATTTGGTGTATGAAGGATCCAGCAGTACAGATCAACAAATAATAAGTCATTATAGTCAGCAGAATAAGAATATAGTCAGACACAGGGGTAGTAAAAGGCAATTTAAAGCCTGACAGTTAGATTATCAGTAGTATAAACCAATTTATAGTCAGACATTTGGGGTATGGGTTATCCACTAGCCCAGATCAACGAATAGTCAGCCATTGGTATCAGCCATAGGAGTCAGAGAATAGTCAGACATACAGGGGTATTTGGTGCCAAATTATAGTTGTATATGAAGGAGAAGTAGTAGAGGCCAATCTTTAGTCAGTCATTTCAAAAAATGGTAATAGCAAAGGGCCATTCTTAGTAAGAAAAAAATTTTTAATTGACTTTCTAATTCTTCTAGCCAAGAGGAAATATGCTGCTGGTTGGTATTGGCGGGAGCGGAAGACAATCACTCTCTCGAGTAGCTGGATATATGTGTGAATTGAACACTTTCCAAATAGAGGTCACAAAACATTATGGAGTTCCGGAATTTCGCGAAGACCTTAAAGTTTTGTTCTTGAAAGCTGGAGTCGAAAATAAGCCAACAAGCTTTTTATTTATTGATACACAAGTGGTTGAAGAACAATTTCTGGAGATAGTGAATAACATGTTAAGCACTGGTGAAGTGGCCAATTTGTACAAGATTGATGAACTTGATGACGTTAGTTAATCTATTGATTGAATAATTAAATAGTTTATCAAAATTGATATTATAAGAACAATAGTAAATTCCAATTTTATAACGAATTTAACTATTTTGCTTGAATAGATTAAAACCAGACTAAATAAAGAAGCAACAAAAGCTGGAGTTACGCCAACGACAGAAGGAATATATAATTTCTTAATAGAAAGAGTACGAGCAAATTTGCATATTATATTGTGTATGAGTCCAATAGGAGATGCTTTTAGAAATAGATTGAGACAATATCCATCCCTTATTAATTGCACGACAATTGATTGGTTCCTTGAATGGCCAAGAGAGGCTTTACTGGAAGTTGGAAATAAATTCTTGATGGATTTAAATTTTATTGTTACTATCACTGGAGAAAGCAAAATCGTGAGTATTATAATTGAAAGATTGTTATTCAATATAAACGAACTATAGAAGTTATTACACGTAAAATTATTTGATTTTTAATTTTGTCAATTTAAAAAAAAATTGTTTTTAAAAATAATAAATTTCTGAATAAAATATTAGGAAGAAAGAAGATCAGCAACAGCTCTTCCAGTAGCTTCTCTTCAAGATAGAATGCTTGAAGGAATTGCCTCAACATTTGCTCTAATTCAAGACACCGTTTCACAATTTTCAAAGAAAATGGCACTGGAACTAAAAAGATATAACTACGTTACCCCGACAAATTTTTTGGAACTCGTTGCTGGTTACATAAAGTAGGAAAAAGTCAAGTTTGAATGCAAAAAATTGTAGTCAGACTCTTTTTGTGTTTTTATAAAAACTTTCATTTGTTTTGCTGTGATCATTAATAATTAACAGTCCTGCACGTCAGGTTTTGGAGTAACTTTAGGTTGAATGAACAAAATGTTACTAGTCTTCAGCTTGAAAATCAATTTTTAATTATACATGTACGATTTTTTTAGCTGAAATATGCAAGGTTGAACATTATTGGACCATTATCATCATTTGATCTTGTTTTTACTGGCTGGATCATCAGAATAATCTGATGTCACCTTCTCTGGCTGAATCATCATCATCATTTGATCTTGTCTTCACTGGCTAGATCATCATCATCATTATCTGATATTGCCTTCACTGGCTGGACGATTATTATCATTTGATCTTGTCTTCACTGGCTAAATCATCATCATCATTATCTGATATTGCCTTCAGTGGCTGGACGATTATTATCATTTGATCTTGTCTTTACTGGCTGGATCATCATCATCATCATCTGATCTTATCTTCACTGGCTGAATCATCCTCATCATTTGATCTTGTCTTCACTGGCTAGATCATCATCATCATTATCTGATATTGCCTTTACTGGCTGGACGATTATCATCATTTGATCTTGTCTTGACTGGCTAGATCATCATCATCATTATCTGATATTGCCTTCACTGGCTCGACGATTGTTCTCATTTGATCTTGTCTTCACTGGCTAGATCATCATCATTATTTGATATTGCCTTCACTGGCTGGACGATTATTATCATTTGATCTTATCTTTACTGGCTGGATCATCATCATCATCTGATCTTCCCTTCACTGGCTGAATCATCGTCATCATTTGATCGTGTCTTCACTGGCTAGATCATCATCATCATTACCTGATATTGCCTTCACTCGATGGACGATTATCATCATTTTATCTTGTCTTTACTGGCTGGATCATCATCATCATCTGAACTTGCCTTCACTAGCTGAATGGTCATCATCATCATCATCATCAACTTAATCATCATCATCATCATCTGATCTTATCTTCACTGGCTAGATCATCATCATCTGATCGTGCCTTCACTAGTTGTACTATTATAATTATGATCCAGCCAGTAAAAACAAGATCAAATGATGATTATGTTCCAATAATGGCCAAACTTTTATATTTCAGCTAAAAAAATCGTACATTAGCAATCGAAAATGGATGTTAAAGCTGAAGACTAGTACCATACGATGCCATTTTCGGAAATAAAGAAGAAATCCGTTTCCCCACCATAAATTTATAAATTTGGCCAAAATGGTCATTTCTTGACCATTCAACCTAAGGTTACTCCAAAACCTGACCTACTAGACAATTTCTGCGGCCTGATTTGTTTTTAGCGTCAATAAATCTGCAAGATTCACCCCTATGTATAACTGAACACACCTCAAATTTCGCAGAACTGCCTTAATTTATTATTTTCTTAGAATGCTGGATGAGAAAAGACAAGAATTGGCTGACCAAGCCAACAAGCTGAGAAGTGGTCTCTCAAAAATTGACGATACGAAAGAAAAAGTAAATGAAATGGCAGTTGAACTTGAAATCACTCAGCAACAAGTTCACCAATCGACTAAAGAATGTGAAGAATTTTTAGTCACGATTGTAAATCAGCGAAAGGATGCTGATGAAACTCAAACAATTGTGACTGCCAAGTCTGTCAGAATTGCTGAAGAATCGAAAGAGTGCAAAAAGTTGGAAGAAATTGCACGGGCTGATCTTGCAAGTGTTGAACCTGCGATTAATGATGCCATAAAGGTAATTTCTTATTTTGTTTAAATTCTAAGTAGCGGCCATTCTTAAAATTTTACGTTAACAATTTGTTTAATTCGAGATACCAATTTCAAAATCGTTTAATTTCAAACATTTACAATCGAAAATTAACATTTTTAACTCAAGTTGAGTTCAAGTTGTAGCTGTCAAAATTTCGCAGATAAAATTGTTTAGCTTTTCTTTTTCAGTTTTGAATGTTTCAAATTCAATATTGTTCCATTACAAGTAATTAAATTTTGTAATTTTTAATTGATATTGTAGGAACTTTTTCAATTTTCAATTATCCAATCATTTTTCAAGTCAAGGTATGTTAGTTGTGCCAAAAATCAGATCTTTGAAAAAAATAGTTTCTCTATGATTTTAAGAATCAAAATAATATTACTGATGATATAATTATATTAATTTAATTTCAAATAAAAAATATTATTTCAGAATAATTAATTCATTTATTATTGATAATTAGTAATTATTCGTTATTAATTATGAATTATCTTAACAGCTTTCTTGCTAGATTATTCTAATATGAAAAGAAATTTTAAAAACACAAAAGAACATTAATTTGAACGAAGTTTTTTGCAGTTAAATTTCTTCTTACTAATGATGCTTACCAATTTGAAAAGATGGTTGAATTTTAATCAATGATGGCTTATTTATTCACAGAAAAAATTCTCTACAAATCTAATGTTTCTAATTTTGAAAGGAAATTTTTCTATGGCGGCAATCATTGAAACAAGTTTTTTTAAGAAAACATTTTTTAAATAAATTACAATGATTTAAGATTATTTTCAAATGAAAACAACAGTAAATTTGTATGGAATGTTTTCCACGGTGCAATAAGCCATGATGTATTAAAATTCAACCATTTTATAAAAATTGGTAAGAAGCAAAATTATGAAAAAATTCAGTTACAACTATTGTCAAAATAAATATATTTCGTAAGTTTTAAACTTTTTTCATGAAAAAAAATGTTTTTTTTTCATAAGACATGACTGATAATATAATTTCAATTCTTAAAATCATAAAAAACTTTTTTTCAGACACCTGATTTTTGTCACCTTAACATTTTTTACATTCAGAATTGCTTTTGCTTAGAAACATCAACAATTTTTAGTAATACAAATTATATTTATTTCAGAAATTAAATTAATATTTATTTTATATATTCTCAGGCTTTGGATGCATTAAACAAGAAAGATTTATCAGAAATAAAATCATTTACTCGACCACCACCTAAAGTAGAAATGGTAATGGAAGCGATAATGGTACTAAAAACTTCTGAAAAATCCTGGGCTGAAGCTAAACGTCAATTGGGTGATGTTAATTTTCTTAATTCAGTAAGTATTATTTGAATATAAATATATATGAGATATCAAAATCATAAACTTTGTGTATTTATTATAATATATCTAATACAATTTTTATTTTAGCTGAGAGATTTTGATAAAGACCACATATCAGATAAGACTTTGAGAACTATTAATAAATACACTTCAAATCCGGAATTCGACCCAGTAAAAGTTGGAGTTGTATCAGTGGCTGCAAAGTCACTCTGCATGTGGGTAATTGCAATGGAAAAATATGGAAAACTTTACAGGTAAATTTGACATAATTTGGAAAAATATTTACAATTTAATTTTATCAAATTTGATTATATTAGTAATGCAATCAAATACACTTAACTCCCAATATAAGACCCCCCTCCCCCCATTTACGATATTCCTAGAACTCGTTGCCTCCGCAGTTTCATGATGATAGTAGCCGCGAGAACGAAAAAGAGGATGTGCTCAGTCAAGCGTGACAAACGGCTCAAGGGCCATACTCTACGCGCGTTAGTTGCATCAGGTTGCGTCATGCGGGTAAGTCCAACAAAAATGATTCATGCAGCCCTGCCTCTTTACGTTTGGATTTTCCCGATTTAGGATCAAGGCCCAGGCAAGCCATGCCCGAAACCGTTCTTATATCGGGAGTTGAGTGTAAATCACTCAAGAATTATTCTTCAAGCATATTTTTTATGTCAAAAAGAAAAAATTTTCCTTCGCCTCTGAGATTTGATTTTTAAAGCAATATGATAAATTTTTGATTATTTTAGAATTGTAGCACCAAAGAGGGAAAGATTGCAAGCAGCTTTAGCATCTTTACGAGAAAAAGAAGCAGCATTGGCTGAAGCTGAGGCTCAATTACAAAAATTGCGTGAAGAATTGCAAAAACTGCAAACTATGTATGATGCTAAAAACAAGGAGAAGGATTATTTGATTAAATTGGCAAGTTTCTTCAACAATCATGGGCGGCGACACCATACGACGTAACGGGCCAACTCCTTAGTCTAGATTTTCCCGGTTAATCCAAAAACTCGACTTTTGATTTTTGATGATCAGTACCCCCAATTTGTTCATTTTCCTGAAAAATTAATTCGTTTTTTTTCAATCCGTCAACATTATCCCGTGTTCCCTGGCTTTTAAATGGGAAAGCTTAGTTTTAAAAAAAAAATAAAAAAAAGAATTACTTGTTATGAATATTTTGTAAATTAAAGTTTAGTCACTTTTTAAGAAATGTTCAAGGATGAATTTATACTTAATAAATTTTTATTTTGACTCGGCCAAGCCCCTCGTATTGTGCCCGGAAAATGCCCCAAAGATGCAAATTAACAGCTTCATGTAAAATTCATGATAAAGGATGAATTCAAAAGATAATATTTTTCGTTTAACATATTTTACCATTTTTTAATTAATTTCTACTTGTATAATTTTTTTCACCAAATTATGAAAAGTTAGTATTTTGCGAAATTAATTACATGATTAACGAATTTTATTATTAACCTTTTTTTCTTGAGAATATTTGGCAATTATTTAAACTATTTTGCCCCCGTAAATCGTAAAAGACAGTTTGCGACTATTCAAACAATTTAAACTACTTGCTCCTTTTTATAGTAAAGATGGAGAAAATTCTACTTTTGTCGATTCTGTTACACTATGTCAATAACGTTATCTGTTTCAGTGATGTAAAATAATTAGTTTCTTTTAACCAGTTACTTTTTTTGGTGGCGATAGTGGTGATAAAGCTGCTTTTATAAATTAGTAACGAGATAGTAACTAGTTACATTTTTGCAGTAACAACAACCATGAAAGTCGCTATTAAAAGTAAAAATAAAAAATAAAAGTCGAAACTATGTTAAAGAAATACTTTTAGAAAGAAAAAAATGAAGTTTCAGAGCCGCAGGCATTTATAGCCCAATATAAGAAAATTGGATACATTTCTTTGGAAAAAATTTAATTTTTTAAACTGAAATTTTAACTATTCCGCTTAAAGATTCATCATTTTAGTTGAAAATTGATCTCCTCAGTTCAAAATTAAACTGTTATTGGCTGAGAAAGGAAAATATATATTTTTTTGACTTAAAATTGTATTATTTTCTTGAAAATGTAATTGTTTTGATTAAAATTCAACAACTTTGGTATAAAAGCATTCTATCCAAATGAAAGTTCAACTGTTTTGCTGAAAACTCGTATTTTGTGTTTCAAATATATTTATTTTTCTAGAAAATTTAACTATGTAATTGAAAATTAAATTTAATGTTGAGAATTCAACTGTTTTGTGGAAAAATTTCCCTTTTGGCTTGAAATTTCGACAATATGGTTGATTTCTTATCACTTCGCTGAAGATTCTTTCTTGGTTGAAAATTTCACTCTTTTGTTAAAAATTCAATTTTTTGGTTAACGATTCATAATTTTAGTTGAGAATTTAATTTAATTTAACTATTTTATTGAAATTCCTTTTTTCTTTCTGATAACAAAAATATTTTCTTGGTTAAAAATGCATCTCTTTCGTTGATAATTCGACTACTTTGTCACGGCCTGTGACCGTTATATATATAATATTTACTTATTTATA
>CAKNYM010052371.1:90939-148653 GCA_932195095.1 Andricus curvator
TTTTCTTGCATAAGAATTGAGAAAAAGTTACATTTTGAATCCGTAACGATAACGATAACTAGTTACTTAAAAAAAAACTTACCCATCACTCATCACTGATCAGTTTACATATATATTGTGAATCCATAAAGGAATTGCAAAACTAAATAATACTATTTATGCAGTACCGGTAGATCGCGCTAGG
Source organism: Andricus curvator (assembly GCA_932195095.1). Taxonomy (NCBI): domain Eukaryota; kingdom Metazoa; phylum Arthropoda; class Insecta; order Hymenoptera; family Cynipidae; genus Andricus; species Andricus curvator. Next base: position 91,124 of record CAKNYM010052371.1, read on the forward strand.
GGGTCGATTTTCAAAACTCCATGGTCTACAAAATCGCAAATCGCCGCCCATGTACAAAATTATAATCTTTTAATGGATGCACACCTCAAAAACTTTAAAATGTTAATTAGAGGTTCCGAAAATCTTATTTTTATACCTTTTTTAATTATTAGGCAGAATTATTGAAATTGAAATTAGAAAGAGCAGCTATGTTGGTAGACGGTCTTTCTGGAGAAAGAATACGATGGCAAAATACAGTTGCTTCTTTGGGCGAACTTTTTGATTTATTGCCTGGAGATTGTTTAATATGCACTGCATTCATATCATATTTGGGTCCATTTGTCTCAAATTACAGGGATGATTTGGTCAAAATTTGGACCGATGAGGTAAAATTACACAGCTAATAATTAAATTCATTAAATTTATTTTTCAATAATGATTCTATGGGAAAAACATTATTTTTATTCAAGGTACTCGAGAAAGCAATCCCAATGTCAGCAGATCTTGATATTAAAGAGTTTTTGAGTGATCCAACGACAATAAGAGAGTGGAATATTCAAGGATTGCCTTCGGATGGTTTCAGCACTGAAAATGGAATAATAGTGACGAGAGGAACTCGATGGCCTCTTGTGATTGATCCTCAGTGCCAAGCTGCGAAATGGATTAAAAATATGGAAGAAAATAACGTATTGATAACAAATTATTTTTTTAATAAAAGGCCAGACACAAAATGTACACGAAATGGATCCCTGTTGACTTTAATCAAACTTTGTAAAAATGTAATTCTTATCGTCTCAGCTGAAAAAGTCAAGGGGCATGAAGTCCGAGAATGGACAGTTTTCGTGTTACAGAGGGTTAAGCTTCGAACTATTCTAACAAACCTAGCCTAATATCTTAAAAACAGAAGATCAGAGAAAGAAATGTTCCCTACAGAAGTTATTGCGCTCTAAGGGGAAATGCTAAGGAAGTCATGTCCTTGAAATACAGGTCATTTTTCAAGTTCATTCATCGTGAACTTCTCATTTTTTGTTCATATACAGCCAATGAACCATATAAGCAGGAAATCAATATTTAGCAAAGGAAGGCAAGATATTGTCAATATCCAGCCAATAAAAGCACGTTATTAGCAACACTTAGTCATTATCCAGCCAACGAAGACAAGATATGATTAGGCTGTTCCATATATTCATTCAATGAAGGCAAGATATGAGCAGGATGTAGTCAATATCTAGCCAATGAAGGCAAGATATGAGAAGCTTGTTGCCAATTCATACAAATTGGGATAGTTGTTTTGGGTTCGTTCGAATGGGTTTATTCCTTCGGGATGGTTCTTTCAGGTTAGTTATTTTGGTTTGTTTCTCTTGGGTTGGTTCATTTAGGTTCGTTCGTTTAGGTTGATAAGTTTCGGTTGGTTTGTTTGGGTTGGGAAGTTTCAGTTGGTTTATTTGGGCTCACTGATTTGGTATTGTTGGTTTGGGTTGGTTGGTTGGCGTTGGTTTGAGTTGGTTTAGATTACTTGTTTTGGGTTGGTGGGATTGGTTTGGGTTAGTTTGTTTGGTTAGTTCATTTGGGTTAGTTGTTTGGTTTTGATTAGTTTGCGTTATTTGGTTTTGGTTGGTTTATTAGGGTCGGTTGGTTAGTTTGCGTGGGTTGAATGGGTTTGATGGTTTGGGTTGGTTCCTTTGGGTTGGTTCGTTTGTGGTGACTCGTTTGGGCATGCTCGCTTGCGTTAGTTCCTTTGGGTTCAATGTTGTGAGTTTTTTTGTTTGAATTGGGTCGTTTGGTTCAGTTTGCTTGTGTTCGATCGTTTGGGTTGGTTCATTTGGCTTGGTTCGTTTATATTCGTTCATTTGGATTGGTTCGTTCGGGGTGGTTCGTTCATGTGTTTTGTTCGGGTTAGTTCCTCTGGGTTAGTTTGTTGGCAACAAACTCCTCATGTTTTGTCTTCATTGGCTGGATATATAGCCTACATCCTGCTAATATGTCGCCTTCATTGACTGAATATTGGCAACAGCCTGCTCATATGTCGCCTTCATTGACTGAATATTGGCAACAGCCTGCTCATATCTCGCCTTCATTGACTGAATATTGGCAACAGCCTGCTCATATCTTGCCTTTATTGGCTGAATGTCAACAACGAATGAGAAGTTCACCCTGAATAGCCTTGAAAAATGACAGGGGCCCATTTCATGTACATTTTGTGCCTGGTCCTTTGTAAATAAAAAAATGATCAATCATTTGTATTATATTTTTAGTCACTGAAAGTCATCGATTTTGGTCAGCCAGATTTTACAAGAATCTTAGAACAAGCTCTTCAATTTGGAAAACCAGTACTTTTGCAAAATGTTGGAGAAACTCTTGATCCAGCCTTGAATCCAATTCTGCAAAAAGCTTTTGTTAAGACAGGTGTTTTTTAAATATTTATAAATTTATTTTCTAGCATTTTAGGCATCTTAGAAAATTGTGTTTCCACTTGAAGATGTTGCGATTGAACGGAAAAGTTTTAGTTTAAATTGGAATATCAAATTCTTATCATGCTAAATCGACAAAACAATAATTATTATCTGACTGTAGGATCATTTGAAATTAGATGCAGTCTTGGGGAAATCCTTTTTTAAAAAAGAGCTAATTACAGCTGCAGTTACTTCATTAAAATAGTAACTTGTTACATTATCAGTCTCTGATTCAAGTGACTTGAAGTTCCTGCAAAGTTGTTTTTCTTATATATAGGGAAACATGTTACATATGTAAAAAAAAAATAAGAATTTCTAAATTATAAATCAGAGCTATTATTTTTACTGTTCAAAATTCATGAACTTTCAGTTGCAAATATATAAAACTGAATCAATTCAAATTCAAAATTTCCAGAACTGAACTATTTGAAATAAAAATCATTAAAAACTGCATCATTTTCTATTAGATGCATTAAATATTGAAGATCCTTTAATTGCCAAATTCGAAATTGAAGAATTTAAAATTGCAAATCATTAAAATTTAAAAAATGTTCAATTCTATATCTTCAGAATTGAACTACTCAAAAAAACCTTGAAATATATACATCTTTAAAGTATAAATCTTTAAAAACAAAGAGCTTTTATTTTTTTTAATTCAGAATTAAAACTGATCAAAGTTTTAAGTTTTTAAAATGCTGTAATTTTCATGATTCCTATTCAAACTTTCTTCAGTTTGGAAGATTTAGAATTGGAAACTTGAGTTCCAATCTTAAAAGCATCCAAATTAAAGAATTTGTGTTTACACATCTCTAAAAATAAAGAGTTTCCAATTGTAACTCTTCGAAATTGTAGAACCGTGAAGTTGAAATCTTTAAAATTGAGAAGGTTTTAATTTTGAAAATTTACAATTAAAAATTAGTCAACTTCAAAGTTTTTAAACTACAAATTCCTTAATTTCGATGATTTACATGCAAAATTTCTTAAATTTGTCAACTTTAAATAAAAACTTGACTTTTAATCGCCAAATCATCCAAATTTAGGATTTTTTTAAACGCCTTTAAAATTTAAGAGTTTTCTATTGTCACGCTTCAAAAGTGTAAAACTTTGAATTATAAATTCTTCAATTTTTTATTTTTTTACTTACAAATAAAATTCTGCAAATTAGAAGATGCAGATTTGAAAATTTGACTTTTGATCTTTAAAATATCGAAATATAAGAATTTGTATTCATACATATTCAAAATTACAAATTTTTTTTATTTTAGGTCTTTAAAATTATAGAATTTTGACTTGTATCAAGAATTTTCAATTGTGACTCTTAAAAATTGCAAGACTTTGAATTGTAAATCTTTAAAATTAAAGAGTTTATAATTTTGAAAATGGACAACTAAAAATCATGCAAGTTTTGAGTTTTATAATTAAGGATTGTGTAATTTTTAAATTCTGCATTCGGAATTTCTTCAATTTGGAAGATTTAGAATTGAACATTTGACTTTTCATTTCCAAAATCATTGAAATTTAAGAATTTCTATTTACATAAACATCTTTAAAATTAAAGAGTTTTCAATTGTGAATCTTCAAAATTGTTAGAATTTTGACTTCCATTAAGAATTTTCAAATGTAACTCTTCAAAATTGTAGATCTTTAAAATTGAAGAGTTTTTAGTTTTCAAAGTTTGCAATTATAATTCACTGCAATTTTGACGATTGACATTCGAAATTTCTTCAGTTGTCAAGATTTAAAATTAAAAACTTGACTTTTGATCATAAAAATCATCCAAATTTAACAATTTGTATTTATACATTTTCAAAATTCAATTGCAGCTCTTTAAAATTATATATATTTTAAATTTAGGAGTTTTCAATTTTTTAATATCAAGAGTTTTTACTTTTTGAATTTACAATTATGTATTATGCAAGTTTTAAGGTAAACTATTAAAAATTCTGTGATGTTGTTGATTTACATCTGAAATTTTTTCAATTTGAAAGATTTAAAATTAAAAACTTGAATTTTGATCATCAAAAGTCATCCAAATTCAAGCATTTCTATTTATACATCTTTAAATATGAAAACTTTTTGATTGTAAATCGTCAAAATTGTTAGAATTTTGACTTATATTAGGAATTTTTAATTGTAGCCCTTCAAAATTGTGGATCTCTAAAATACAAGGGGTTTTAATGCCGAAAATGTATGTACAATTAAAAATTATGCAAGTTTTGAGTATTACAATTAAAAATGCTGTAATTTTGATGATTCACATTGAAAATTTCCTCAATTTCGAAGATTTAAGATTCGAAATTTGACTCTTGATCATCACAATTATTCAAATTTAAGAAGTTTTATTTATGCCTCTTTAAAATTGAAGAGTTTTCAATTCTACACTATAAATCTGCAAAGCTAAACTGTTTGAGAAAAAGTTATTCAAAATTACATCACTTCAAATTATGCGAATTGAAAATTAAAGGATCTTCAATTGCAAATCTTCAAGAGAGACCTATTTCTTTGAAGAACATCTTATTACAATATAAAATCCCAAATGAACTTATTAATTTTTTTCTTTGCTTCTAATTTCTTCCGGGATAAAATCTTATATTTGAATGAAAATTACAGATTACCGAAAGTCGATTCAATTTAAAATTTAAATGCAAATCAAATTAAAATTTTTTGAAAGCCTATGTAGCTATTTATTTTAATTTATGATTATTAATTATATTTTAAAGTACTTTAAATTGAAGCATACCTTTCAATTTAATAATTAGGCAATCAAAATAAGTAACATGTAAGGAGCGCATGTAGCGTGCTATTTTTGCTAGTTAATAATAATTTCGAAATTTTTCTTATTAAGGAAATGAAATAATGATAAAGTTCAATGACAAGATGATCACCTATAACGATAAATTCCGGTTATTTATTACAACGAAGCTTCCAAATCCACATTATGCTCCAGAGATATCAACTAAAACTACTTTATGCAATTTTGCGATCAAGGAACAAGGTTAATACTCTTTATTACAAAACTTAAATGAATTTGAATTTTACAAAAAATTATTTTTCCAGGCTTGGAGGCACAACTTTTAGGCATTGTAGTGAGAAAAGAGAAACCTCAGCTGGAAGAGCAGAAAGATAAGTTAGTCTTGACAATTGCAGCTGGAAAACGCACACTTAAACAACTTGAGGACAAAATACTCTAGTAATTTGTTTAATATTTTACATCAATCTAAAGAGTAAAATTTGAATAATAAGCTTCATTGAAGAATAATTGATAAAATATCCGTTTTCTCAAATATTTTTCAATAGTTTATTGAATGTCACAACCGGTTCGCTTTTGGATGATCTGGATCTTCTGAATACCCTGCAAACTTCAAAAGCAACATCAGATACAGTCCAGCAATCTTTGATAGTAACAGAAGAAACAGAAAAGGAAATTGATCTTGCAAGGGAAGGATATCGACCATGTTCGAAAAGAGCAGCCATTCTATTTTTTGTTCTCAATGATATGAGTCTGATAGATCCAATGTACCAATTTTCTTTAGAGTCTTACATATCATTATTCATGATTTCGATCGACAGAAGCCCCAAGAGTCAAAAACTGAATGAAAGAATAGAGGCTCTGAATGAATATCACACTTATGCATTGTACAGGTACGACCAAACTAATTCAATTTTTTTTACTGATTCTAAAACTTTTCAGAATACTAGAAACTTTGTACCAGAAAATTCTAGAATATTTCTGAACATTTCAGAATGTTTGACAAACATGAAGAAATAAAGATATGGATTAATCGAGGGGTTAGTTACTCCTGCAATCTGGCGTACACTCTCTCTCTCTCTGCAATCTAATGCAATCCCATGTAATCCTTTCCAATCCCATGCAATCTTTTACAATGCCTTGTAATCCCCCTTACGAAAAAGTATTATAGGAAATTCAGTATAGGTCTATAATGATTTTCCTGTCATGAAATTCTTATCATTTTTTCGCGATTCTTGAAAAATCATCATAGAAACCCATTATAAGGAAGTCAGTATAGAAATTAGGAATTTTGAAATGTTAAAATATTGAAAGACTTGATGGAAACTTTTGATGAACTTCCACTGATTTTTAGGCTTTTCAAAGGATTCTAAGGGATTTCCAAATATTTTAATTAATTTAAAAAGATTTTATCGATTTTCAAGAGATTTAAAATTATTTACACGGATTCCAAGGAATTTCGAAACATTTCGAGGAAGTTTAGAGTATTATAAAGATTTCCAAACATTTCCGGAGATTTTGAGGGATTCCCAAGGATTTAAAGAAATTAAAAAAATTTCAAGGAATTTTAAGGGTTTTCAAAGAATTTTGTAGGATTACCAAAGTTATCTAGATATTTCTATTGAACTTTGGGAAAGAGATTAAATTAGAATAAATTTGAAGGGGTTTCTAGCGATTTCAAAGATTTTAAGGGATTTTAAAGAATGTCAAGGAACTTCACAAGATTAAAGGATTTCGAAGATGTATAGGGATTTAAACGGTTTCTTTTCAAATTGTAATGAATAAGTTTAATTTAGTTTTAATTCCCGAGAATTTCCATGGATTTTAAGCGATTTCGTCACATTTCATAACAATTTTAGGGGATTTTAAATATTTCCAAACATATCAGTATGTTTCAGATTTTAACAGATTTTAACAGGGTTTCATGGGATTTCTAAATATTTCAACTAATTTTAAAAGGCATTAGTTTTCAAGAGATTAAAAATAATTTCACGGATTTCAAGTAATTTCGAAATATTTCAAGGGATTTAAGAGGATTTTTACTTTTTTCAAGTATCTCCAGGGGTTTAAAAAAGTTTTGTAGAATTTTCAAATATGCCAAAGATTTCTAGTGAACTTTGGAAACAAAAATAAATGAAATTTCAAGGGATTTCTAGCGATTCCGAAGATTTTAGAGGAATTTTAAGGTATTTATAGGAATTCCACAAGCTTTGGGGATTTTATTGAATCTCCAAGGATTTTAAGGGACTTCAAAGATTTCTAGTTATTTAAACTATTTTTTATAAAGAGAACTTTAATTGATAAGTTTAATTTAAGTTATATTCTAGGGCTTTCAAATTATTTATACTTTTTTAACTGAAGTTTTACAATCTCTAACGAGTTCAGGGGATTTTAAGGGATTCTAAAGGATTTTAAGAGATATAAAAAATTTTGAGGGATTTCAAAGAACGTTGTAGAATTTCCAAAGATTTAAAGGATTTTATCAAATCTCCAAGGATTTGAAGAGATTTTAAAGATTTATAGGGATTTTAATGTTTTTCTAGGAAACTTTAATGAATAAGTTTAATTCAATTTAAATTCAAGGGATTTCAAATGATTTATATTTCATGGAATAAATTAAATTTTATTTCAAATGATTTCTGCGGATTTCAACAATTCAAGGAGAGAAGATTAAGATGTATAGGACCCCTGATTATTTTGAAGATTCTGGGCGATTTTACAACATTCAAAGAATTTCAACAGATTTGAACAGATTTCAATTTTTTAAGAGATTTTAAAGAAATCAAGGGAATTCGCAGATTTTTGCTGTGCAAAGTTTATTTGTGCAGAATCGCTATTTGTGTGTAGTTCTATATGATATTATGAGTGATCTATAATACACTCAACTCCCGAGATAAGCACGGTTTTGGGCATGGTTTCTATTGTAGCCTTCAGCATAACTCGGGGGATCGAAACGTAAACAGGCAGGGCCGCATGGATCGGAAGCATGACGCAAACTGATGCAACTAACGCGCTGAAAGTGAGACCCTTCTGCTATTTGTCACGCTTGACTGAGCAACGCCTTACTTGGTTTTAAATACAAAATGAAAATCTCGAATAACCTTTTCCTTTTTAAGTTTATTTGTTTATTTAATTCTAAGGTATATGTATACATAATTTTCCTAAGATTATTGGGAAAATTCAAAACAAATTTAAAAGATTTCAGATATATCGAAAAAGTATTATTTTTTATTTTTCAGGATTTTGCTAAATTGTAGCAAAAATTCGAGTCGGTTCAAAAGAAATTTAGGACTTTCAGAAGATGTGAAAATAAATATCTTCTAGACTGACTCAAACTATTCCTAAAACTTAAAAAAATCTTTCAAAATTATAAAATTTCTCTTTGATCTTCCAGATATTTCGACATTTGCAGAAATATTTTGCAATGTTTTGATAGCTTTTCAAATTTTCTCTGAAAATTAATTTTTTAGACTAGAAAATCATTGAAAAATTTTCCAGGAATCTTAAGAAAAGTGTTTTATTTTCTTGAAGCCTTTCAAATTTCTTAAACTTTGAAATTTTGTTCGAAAACTTGAATAATTTAAACTTTGTTTTAAATTTCTGAAAATATTTTCAAATTGCAACTCATTTATTTAAATACTTTCAAAACTTTTAAACCTCCTATATATCTTTTAAAATTGTTTAAATTTTGTAAAATCTATCCAAAAGTCCAAATTAATTTCTTAAATATTTCCAAAACTTTTAAACCTTTTATATATCTTTTCAAATTGTTTACATTTTTCTTAAAATTCTGATAAATTGAAAAAATTGCCTTCAAATCTTCCAGAATCTGTTATGACAATTTTGGAAATATTTTCAAATCTTTTTAAATATTCTCTTAAAATCAATTTTTCAAAATAAAAAATCAGTTGAAATTTTCCCACGAATTTAAACAAAAATTTAACCTTACAAAATCCTTAATAAGATTTACTTCTAAATATTCAAAAATTAACATTTTTTAAAAACTTTTTAAAAATGTTTTCAACTATTAAATTAATTTTGAATCTTTATAAAACTTTGTAATCACGCTAATTGACCATTTTTGCTGTAAAATCTTTCACATTCTTTTCGAAATTTTAGGAAATAATTTAAAATGTTCTCTTAAAATTTACTATTTAATATAAAAAATCATTTATAATTTTCCAAGGAATTTCAAGAAATTTTTTTATCATCTTAAAACCTTTTAAAATTCTTAAAGTTTCTTTATTTATGAAACCTTCAAAAATCGACAGATTAAATTTTGTATATAAAAGTGCTGCACAACTTTGTTCCATTTATTATTTTTATTGAATATATTATTTGAAAACCTTAAATTTCTCATAAACCTGAAGTTTGCAGACTTTTATTTTAAATGGGAAAAGGAAACGACAGCTTCATCCAATCATGAACGAGGGTTTCCCGACCACAATTAATAGTTCCGAGATTGCGGTAAATTCGAGATATTAATCACAAATGGCACCATGCCATGAATATTTTCAGAAATTCCAAAATTCTCCGGAACTTTGAAAAACATTCTGAAATAGTGCAGAATTCTTCGAATATATTTCTAAAGAATCCTAAAACATCATTGACAAAAAATAGCAAATACTTAGCATGTATGAGGAATAATCAAAGATCCAATAACTCATCACAAAAACAAAATTCAATCCATTTTTTTTTAATTGCAGAAATACATGTCGAGGTCTTTTTGAACAACACAAGCTCCTTTTCTCTTTCCACATGTGTGTCAAAATATCAGAAGCCCAAGGAAAAATTGTGGCAGTAGAATATGCATTTTTATTGAAAGGTGGCATAGTTTTGGACAAAGAAAACCAACCTGACAAACCAGTCGCTTGGTTGTCTGATGAAGCTTGGGATAATGTTACGGAACTTGATAAGTTGCCAGGATTTCATGGAGTGATATCTTCCTTTGAACAGTTTCCAAGAGACTGGAATTATTGGTAATACTCATTAAAAAAATTATTAAATTTACTTTTCAAAATAATCAATTAACTTCTACTAATCATCATTAAAAAAATATTAAATTTAATTTTCAAAATTAATCAATTAATTTCTACTATTCATCAGGTACATCCATACTGAGCCAGAAACTTTACCCCTTCCTGGAGAATGGGAAGCAGCTTGTAATGAATTCCAGAGGATGCTTTTCATCCGCAGTTGTCGATCAGATAGAATTTCATTTTGTTTGACAACCTTTATTACAAATAATCTTGGGCAGAGATTTGTGGAACCACCAGTTTTAGATGTGAAAGCTGTACTCGATGATTCAGTGGCTCATTCTCCACTAATTTTTGTTTTATCACCAGGAGTTGATCCTACTAGTTCACTCATGCAACTGGCTGAGAGTCAAGAAATGATGAGTAAATTTCTGACCTTGTCACTTGGTCAAGGTCAAGCACCAATTGCTACCAGGTAAATAATCTTTCTATCTTTTTAATTTATACTTTTTCCACTTTTTCTTAATCTAAAAAATTATTCAATGTGGATTTCAGAATGATAGAAACGGGTACAGCTGAAGGGTCCTGGATATTTTTAGCCAACTGTCACCTCTCCCTCAGCTGGATGCCAAAACTTGATAAAATTGTAGAGAATTTGTCATCCAACAAAAATCTTCATCCTAAATTCAGGTTTTCGAAATTAATATTTAGATCCCTAATCACAGAAAAAACTAACCGATTACAGTTCGACATGTAACAATTTCAATTTGAGACCTTTATAATTATTTTTATCAGATTGTGGTTGAGCTCGAGTCCAACACCCCACTTTCCAATTTCAATTCTTCAGGCTGGAATAAAAATGACAACAGAACCGCCAAAAGGAATTAAAGCCAATATGACAAGGCTCTATAGTATGATAACAGAAAACCAATTTGAAAACTGCCAAGCTAAATCCAAGTACAAAAAACTCCTCTTCACTTTGGTCTTCTTCCATTCAATTCTCATCGAACGCAAAAAATTCCAGCAGTTGGGCTGGAATATCGTTTACAGTTTCAATGACTCGGATTTTGAGGTACCTGCTTTTATTATCGAGATTATAGATTAAAAATCAATCATTAGAGGCCATACATAAATTACGTGAAGTTTTATCTAAAATTTTGAACCACGTACCCCCCTTTTTTAGAGTCCGTAAATTTTGTAACGCCCCCGCCCACTTACCTTACGTAATTTTTTCAGACTGAATTTTTTAATGAATTAACAACGTAGTCCACCTTTTAACCAAGTATGTAGTTGAATTTTTAACCAAAAAAGTTAAATCCAAGAAAAAGTCATTGCTGATATTTTAACAAAGAAAATATTTGTATTATATTATCAACTATATTATTATATTATCAATTATGGTGAGCCCACACTTGTAGTTATTTATAACTACAAGAAAAACCTAGAAACACTACCCGAATCGGGTAGTGTCACGCCTACCCTGAAAGGGAAATGGTTTAATGGTATATATCAACAAAATAGTTGAATTCTAAACCAAAAAATATTCATTGTCAATCAAACAGTTTCATTTTTAACAATAACAAAATAATAATTTGTACCAAAAGAAATGAATTTTCAAATCAGTCAAGAAACATTTTTTATTCAATAAAGAAAAAAATGCATCTGAAATAGTCAGTTTTTAAGGCAAAAATACGAGCATTCTATATACCAGCTGAGTTATCAACCAAATAGTTTAATTTTCATACAAAAAGATGAATTTTCGACCAATTAATTTTTTACCAAAAAGGACCAATTCTTAACAAAACATATCCATTTTTAACCGAATAGTTGAATATTCAACCAAGAAAATTAATTTTATAACAAAAAGGGGAATTTTCAACAAATCACATAATTTTTTAATCAAATGGTTGCATTTTTAGACTAAAAAAGATACATTTTTAACCAAACAGATGAATTTTCAACTAAATATTTACATTTTTTTAATGCAGTAGCTGATATTTCAACAAAAAATATTTTATTATGAAATAATAAACAGTTGAATTCAACCAAAAAAGACAAGTTTTCAACAAAATACTTGAACTCTCAACTAAAACAGAATAATTTTCACCAGTTGCAATTTTAACCAAAAAATTTATTTTCTGAGAAAAAAACGAGTTTCCAAGAAAATACACCACGTTTAAACAAGAGGAATAATTTGCTACCAAAAAAGACAAATTTTTAACAAAATGCAAGGATTTTCCACCAGATAGCTGAATTTTCATATAAAAAGGATAAATTTTCAACAAAAAATGGAATAGTTAAATTTTCAGTTAAAAAATTAATTTGCTACCAAAAAATGAATTTTGCACAAAATAGTTGAATTTTCAACCAAAGAAATGCACTTTGAACCAAATTGATGAATTTTTTAGCCGGAAATACGAATTACCAAAGCAGATTAATTTTTAACCAGAAAGTTGCACTTTTAACCAAAAAATATTAAATTTCCACAAAAAGAGATGAATTTTCAAACCCCAAAAAGACTCAATATCACCAAAATAGTTGGGATTTAAACAAAACAAAAAATTGATAGTCAATAAAGAAAAAAATTGCAATCAAATTTTTTAATTTTTCACAAAAAAGACGAATTTTTGAAAAAAATACAAGAGTTTTCAACCAGAAAGATTAATTTTCAACTAAAAAGGATCAATTTTCAACCAAAAATAGAATAGCTCAATTTTTTGTTAAAAAAATGATAATTTCTAAAAAAAAAACGAATTTTCTACAAAATAGTTGAATTTTTAAACAAAAAAAATTAACTTCTAATTAAAATATTAAGTCTTAAAACAAAAAATGAATTTTTAACAAAGTAGTTCAACCTTCGACCAAATAGTTGAGTATGCTATTAAATAGTGAAATTTTCTACCAAATTGTCAAGTTTTCGAGCCGAAAATACGTATTTTCTACAAAACAATTAAATTTCTCAGTTCCAAAATGTGAATTTTCAACAAAAACGTTCATTTTAAACCGAAACAGATGCATTTTTAACTAGAGAGTTATATTCTAACCAAAAAATATTAAATGTTTACAAAAAGAGATGAATTTTGAAAACCAAAAAGACGAAAATTTCACAAAACAGTTGAATATTCCAAAAAAAAAAAAAAAGTATTCAAAAAAGAACAAAATTGCAATCAAATTTTGAAATTTTCTACCAAATAAGACGCATTTTGAACCAAAGAATGTTCAGCCAAGAAGATGAATTTTTAACCAAAAGGGATCAAGTTTCAACTAATAATGGAATAGCTAAACTTTCATAAAATTCCACAAAATAATTGAATTTTCAACTACAAATCAACTTCTAACTGAAATAATAAAGCTTCAACTAAAATAAAAGAATTTTCAACAAAGTAGTTTCACTTTAGACCAAACAGTTGAGTTTGATACGAAATAGTTGAATTTTCTACCAAATTGTTGAATTTACGGGCCAAAAATACGAATTTTCTACAAAACAATTGAATTTTCAACCCTAAAATGTAAATTTTCAACAACAAAGTTCATTTTCAACCAAAACAGATTTATTTTTAACTAAATAGTTGCATTTTTAACCAAAAGAGATTAAATTTCTACAAAAAGACATGATTTTTCTAAACCAAAAAGACGAAAATTCAATGAAATAGTTGAGTTTTCAACCAAAAAAATATTTATTAGTGAAGAAAGAAAAAAAATGTAATAAATTTATTTAACTTTCAACCAAAAATGATGACTTTTCAACAACTTTCTTGAATTTTCAAAAAATTAACTAAATTTTTAACCAAATAATAAAATTTTTAACTACGCATAATGAAGCGTTGATGAAATTATAAAATTAAACTTTTTTAAATCTAAATACCTATTGTTAATGACACATTTTATTTCCTGGAATATTTCCTGAGGGTTCCACGTTTATTTAATTTACAAAATTTATATTTTATATGTAAGTTCGTTCCCTAAGCTTATAAAATCTTAGCAAGTTAAAAACTTCAGAAAGACACCTTACATCATTTGTGGATGACCCCTTGTTTGTTTATAATTCATTATTATTTCTTCAATTGATAAATATCATTATTATTATTGTTATTATTATCAATTGAGCTCTTTACAATAAAGTCTGTTTAATTTTTGTTTTTTGGTGATTCGTAGACTTAAAAATATCATACATAAAAAATAATGTACGTAATTCATGCCCGATCCCTTATAATAAAATTATAAACTATACTCATATGTTGTTGGTTGTTGTTGTTGTTTGTTGTTGTTAGTTGTTGGCCAACGGCCATGCCACGCTGAAAAAACCAGTTCTCGTCAGATCACTGAAGTTAAGCAGCGTTGGGCGCGGTTAGTACTTGGATGGGTGACCATTCGAGAATACTGTGTGCTGTTGGCATATTATGGGTGTGGTGAGCCCAAACTTGTAGCTATTTATAACTACAAGAAAAGTATCCACCTAGAAACACTGCCCGAATCGGGTAGTGTCACGCCTACCCTGAAAGGGAAATGGCTTAATGGTATACATACTCATCTGTTGCTCATCTACCTAGGTATCAGAAAATCTGTTAGAAGTCTATCTTGACGAGTATCCAGAGACACCTTGGGACTCACTCAAATATTTGATAGCTGGAATATGTTACGGTGGTCATGTTACTGACGATTGGGATCGTAGATTGTTGATGACTTATGTCCAACAATTTTTAACTGATGATGTTCTCAACGTACCTTATTATCGGTTATCCTCTTTACCAACCTATTATGTTCCCCGAGATGGTTCTCTTGAATCTTACAGGGATTTCATAACGGTATTGCCCAATACTGACAGACCTGAAGCTTTTGGTCAACATCCAAATGCTGATATCACATCTCTGATCATAGAAACCAGGAACATGTTTGGAACTCTTATGGGTCTACAAATCCAAGCAAGTTCTACTGAAGAAGAAACCAATAAAGAAGACAAAGTTAGAACCTTTCCTTCATTACGATTCCAGATTAACTGTATATTGATAAAGATCTGACTAATCTTATTAATCTGACTAATTTATTATTTAATCAGGTTATGCGAATGGCACTCGACATTTCCACAAAGATACCAAAGCCTATAGACTACGAGAACACAGATAAGCTGATTGGCCCAACGAAAAGTCCTCTAGATGTAGTTTTATTACAAGAAATTACGAGATACAATGCTCTCTTGAAGAAGACTCGATTTAGTTTGGAAGACCTTCGACGAGGAATCGAAGGTTTTGTTCTAATGTCTGCAGAATTGGAAGAGATTTTCACTTGTATTTATGAAGGTCGAGTTCCCTCTTCTTGGTTGACAGCATATCCTTCATTGAAACTTCTTGGCTCTTGGACCAGAGATTTAATCAGTCGAGTTGAACATTTCTCAAAATGGGCGGAAACTACTCATCCACCTTTACTGTTTTGGCTTAGTGCCTTTACTTTCTCCACTGGATTTCTCACTGCAGTTTTGCAAACTTCAGCTCGATTGTGGAATATTTCAATTGATTCGTTATCCTGGGAATTTACGGTTTTCACTGTGGATGATTCTACTATTGTCGATCCTCCAGAAGTAAGAACTTTAAAAAAACGTTTCAATCAAATTGATTGTTATTGTAGGGTAACGAAACAAATTGCCATTAGCATTTGTGCATAAATTAGTTGATTTCTTTTAACCTAAAATTGAAATAAGTTATTTTTTAGTTTAAGTCATTAAGTAAGTCTCACTTAAGCTTTTTAATCGAAAAATATGTAGTGTGCGTGCAAAATAGAAATAATTTGATCTTCGACCTCGGACAATAGAATCCCCCTCGGTAATTGGTTCAGTTGCCCTATGTGATTCAAAATATATTTATGATCATCGAATCCGAGTGAAATTTTGTTAAAAATCCCTAATTTTCAATTATTTTTTCAGGATGGTGTCTACGTTAAATCAATTTATCTTGAAGGCGCTGGATGGGATAAGAAAAATAGTACACTTGTGGAACCAGCTCCCATGTTACTTGTTTGCAACATGCCTGTAATTCATTTCAGACCAGTAGAGCAACTCAAAAAGGAAACTAAAGGTACTTTTTGAGCATTTTAATGAATATTTGATCAATTTTAAATCTTTTATAAGAGTGTAAGAAATATAAAAAATATTAATGATTTATTTAGAACTTGTTGAACTTTATTATTTATAAATATGTCTGAAAATGATGATATATTCTTGATTTTTCTTGAAAGTTCTAAAAATATCTCTAACGCACTCGAATATTTTAGAATAATTTGGAATTTCTTGAACATTTTAGAATTTTATTGATCATTCTGGGAATGTTCTGGAATTTTCATCACAATCTAAATAGTACATTTTGGTTAATTGAGTAACAACGGATTTTATTTTAATAAAATTAGTATATATTTATATTTTAAAAATGCCTAATTGTAATAAATTCACAAAAAAATTTTTACTCTTTTTTAGGAATTTACAACTGCCCTTGTTACTATTACCCCCAAAGAAGTGGGAACCAAGGGAGACCGGCATATATTGTAACCGTTGATCTAAAAACTGGTTCAGAAGGATCTGATTTTTGGATCAAACGAGGCGCAGCTCTTCTGTTAAGTCTGTCTTCCTAGTTGTTTAAGATAATAGGTTACAGTATTCAAACTATATTCTACTTATTTATTATACGCTAACTGAGCAAAAAAATAAACTGTTAATACACTTCAGAATAAAAATCATGTGTTTTAGATACATGACGAAAATAATTTTTTTTTATTCGAAAATGACTTTATTCACATCCTTATAAATACATTCTTCTATCCATAAAGACTATCAATAGAGAATTAATATTTTTCTGGATCCATAAACATCAGATTTTAATTATTTCTTTATATTTTCTTATCAAAAACTCATATTGGTCTTAATCTTGGATTTTTGCTTAAGGACTACATTCTTTAAAGCACTTCTACTATATTTCATTTACACTTCCATTCAATATTAACACTTACTTTCCGCAGCCGCGATAGTAACATAATCAAATTTATATATTATACCTTTTTTTACATTAACTTACCAAAAATCAGACTATAATTTTATTTTTAATCTTGAACCACTTTATATAGACTTAAGACAATATAATTACAATGTTACCAAAGTTGCAATTAAAACAAACCCTATCCAAACCGTTCTGTCCAAAAATGTTAAATCTCTTCTTGTTCCTGAAGATTTGAGTAACTTTAATTTAAATTTTTTATTGTTTATAGAATCATGTAATTCCTTAAAATTTCTCTTAACCGAATTTCGATATTCATTCCACTTTGAATCATCAACTGGTTTAAGATCTGCTACTTTTTTCCTAGAACTCGTCATCGTATCATTCATTTCCATTTTAATTTCCCTCCATTCTTTATTGAGATTTGAACCATTTTTCTGTTTATCAGTTCTCTTAACTGCCTCATCAGTCAAATTTCTCAAAGCATCGACCTCATTTTTCAAATCAGCAATAGACTTATCTACAAAATCTCTGAATTTTACCCACTCCTCTGAATCACTTCGATTAATCGAATTGATGTAATCCATCACTGTTTTATTTATAGTCTCTTTGAACGATATCCAATCTACATCAGTGATATCAAAAGGTACAGGATCTAATTTCAAATTTTCGATTCGAGTTTTCAAATCAGAAAATGAATTCTTAGTTGTAGCTTGAAGACTCTCTAAATTATTATCGGACTCACCAATAACTTCTTCAATAGCATCTTCTTTTAATTTTGATAACCATTCTGCTCTAATTTCTGCAATTTCCTCTCTTACTTCTGCAAAATTATTTTTTAGGAAATCTCTCAAGGTTTTCCAAGCCGGATCTCCTGGTGGTGGTTTATTATCAAAAACCCTGACCGCATCTGCGAGAGATTTATTAATCTGAGAAGAAAAATCAGCCCAATCATTTCTCAACAACAACAATTTCTTTCCGTCAGGTTTCGGAGGGAGGTCAGCAACCTTATTCTTAAAACTTATAACAGATTTGTCAACATCATTTCTGAACTCGACCAATTTAGGATTACTTGGGAAAAGCTTTCCAGAATTTTTTTCTGTGATTAGAGCAAGAAGCGTCTTGTTCAGATCAGCTTTAATAGAAACCCAGTCAAAATTCATTTCATAGTTCTTTGTATCATTTCTTGTAGCATTAATTTCTGCATCGTTTGTTGTTCCATCAGCTGTAGCTTTCAGCAGAAGCTCCGATTTTCGAATATCGAACTGCTTCCTCAATTCTGCAAACCTATTCCTAATATCTTTACGAAATTGTACCCAATCTGGACTTCCAGGAGGTGGTGCATTGTCTTTAATGTACAGAACCACATCCTTTATAGATGCCATCAAATCTTCTCTAAAACTCTTCCAATCAGCACTTGAAGTTCCTTCTAAAGACAAATTAAAAACAGGAATTCTATATTTCGAAGAAGACATTGATTTGTTAAAATTGTTCCTAAATTCAGTCCATCTTGGATCCCCCGGAGCAAGCTTACCAGCTTTCTTGTCAACAAGTAATTCACTTAAGGATTGGTTCAAGTCTGATTTGAAAGCCATCCAATCAAATACAGTACCATCTTGTAAAATTTTTATAAAAACCCTAGGATACATAGGTATATCTTCTCTTAATTTTGAGAACTTGTCCATAATCTTCATTCTGTATTCTGGCCATGCAGGATCACCAGGTGGTGGTGCATTGTTTTTGATATCTCGAATCATCTCATCTACAGTTTCATTAAGATCACTTTTGAATTTTAACCACTCTGGACTTTCATCATTCGCGGAAGCATCTGGCGATGTCTTCACCAAAAGTTCTTTGTTATAATTATCCGACTCTGGACTTGTAAATTGGTTTTTGAAATTGGAAAACTGATCTTTGATATTTCTGGTGTACATTTCCCAACTAGGATCCCCTGGTGGTGGCATATTATCTTTAATCTTATCAAGAATCTCATCAATAGATTTGACTATTTCAGCTCTAAAATTTTCCCAATCTGTGTCTTCGGTTTCAATGGCTTCTTGCAAGACTGAATTTTTCTTCATATCAATAATCTGATTCTTTATAAGAGCAACCTGGTCTCTTACACCCTGAACCTGATCTTTTATTTTAGTTTTAAAGGCTAGCCAATCTCTAGGGGTTGGCAGAGTTCCTTTAAAATTGTCAATATTATCATTAAGAGATTTGATAATATTGGTTTTAAAAGCTATCCAATCACCAGCAACTGATGGTTTCTTAGCAGTGAGTGAAATTTGATTACTTGCTTCTTCTAATGAATTATTTATGTAGCTTTTAATAACGTTTAATGATTGAAGATCATTTAATGAATTAGGTCTTTTTGGGTGCAATTCAACAAGTTCGTTTTTCAAATCAGTAAAGGAGTCATTAATTTCTTTTTGGAATGTGATGTAGTCTGGACTTATGAGTGGAGGTTTTTTTGCTTTTATAACATCTAGGATGTACTGAACTGTATTATTAATATCTTTTTTGAAAGCTACCCAATCTTTGGAAGGTTCTTCTGTACTTGGTTCTTCATCAGTCGGTTTTGAATCTTCCCTCCAAGCTTCTAGAGAAGGTCCAGGGAGATCTTCACATGAAATCATGGGATTGTTAAGCTTTTCTGATCTCATGACTTTAGACTGGATTTTGGTTATGTCGTCTGAACAATCACAGATCAGCTTAGCCAAGGATGTCTTCCGCAACTCTTTTAGTTGATCTGAAAAAAATATATACTTGTTAGATTGTTTCTGTTTAGGATTCGTGGATAATGAGTGTTTCTCAGGTGTGACTAAAGGGTGTGTCTAAAACGTGTCATTAGTGAGTAATTTACCTTCAGTAAAAGAACCTGGTTGATCTGAATTCTCGTACCAAAAGGTATCCCCTTGCTGTGTTCTTTCAAATTGTTCTCCAATCAAGCAAGTAAATGTAGGTCCCACAATCCCATCAGATTTGTGAACTTCAGCCAAAGCCCCCGTATAGAGATCGATGTCATCAACACTAGAGTACAACTTTGAAATTGCATCCAAAGCATCCGGATCAAGGTCCCCCTTCAAGTCTGAAAAGGTTTCTGGCTTCTTCAATCCACAATACTCCCTCCACTTTGTATAACCTGGCAATCCATGATCCCTGCCTCTCTGAACATTCAAGGAAACAAGATCCAATCCACAAGGAACTGTTTTATTAGACGAAGGATCTTCAAAAAGATGTCTAGTCAGCTGAGAAGTAACGTGAGTTGAAGTCTGCTGAATGAAATTCGATGTCGCCATGGTCACGGAATTAGCAACTCCTCCTTGGCTATAGAGACTATAGGGATTGAACAACATCCTATGTAATTCTACATAACTAGTTGTACCTTTTTCAGTATTTGTGACTTTCATCAGTCCAGGAAGTAGAGTGTGAGCAAACCGAAAAGCTGATGCAGCAAAATTATTTGCTAGTTCTGGATTGACAGTCGTATTTGCCTTTCGGAATCCGGATTTAAGGGGTCTTAGGTTCCTCGCGTTTGTTTCTGTTTCACCAAGAACAATAGGAACAAATTCAGTATAGGCAATGTGTTGAAGTTGTGCACCAATAATGCGACGAGATTCTTGATAAAGCTTTTCGTCATCCCATGAAGGATTGATTTCTGCAAGCTTATTGGCTATTTTGTTGTGCTGTCTGGCCCACAACACGTGCATTGTTGTAAGATGAAGATTCTCGTTGGCTCTTCCATCACCTGCTGCGAAACAGTAACGACCTCTTTTTAGTTCTAATTCTCTGTTGCAACCATCGTTGATGTTTGTGCTTCGAGGTAAAAGTGTCCTGTTGTCTGGAGTGACTTGCATTCTTAATCGACCACGTTGAAACTCTCGTAAGCTTTTGGAAGTTTGGGAATCCGAACCATAGATTGTTGATCCATCGATGAAAGCAGTTACCTGAAAGTTGGAATAAGGGTCAGCGATGATCAGTAGAAATGATCTTAATTCCAGGTATTAAAAATTAGCATAAAACACACCTGATTGAGTTGCTGACGAGGGCCAATTTTGCATTGAGGTGCAGGTGCTGATCGCACGAACTCCATACAAGAAATACCTCCAACATCATAAACCGGGTCCCCATGTCCAACCTCAACCGGAAAACACTCCGGATGATTACTCACTGGTGAACAGCAAGACAATGAACTTCCATTAACCCCTTGACTAACTGCTGTCGCCGTTATATCATGATCCAAAAATTGTCCAAAAACAGCCAACATCACCGTAAAGGATGGATTTGCACTTGGGGCTGGTGGATGTACCTTCAGACTAACTTCTCTAGAAGATGGAAGTGGTTCTCCCGAAACACTTTTCCTTGGTGAATTTATTCCATCAGCGTAAGCAGGTTTTAACATTCTTCTAAAAGGAGACATCGCTGATCCCCACTGATTAGGATTATTACAAGTACCATCGTAAGTTCTATACTTGCTGGGTTCACAGTTTATTTTGGAGAATTCTTTACAAGAACCTTGAGGTGCCCAACCACCATTAAAGTAGCTTCCCATAGAAGATGGTTTCCCAAGTTGTGACCTTGACTTTTCAATTTTTCTTGTGGCTGCTATTTCGCCGATTCCAGCTAACGCCAATTCATCAGCTCGCAAACTTGTACTGACGGCAAACTGATGACGATAATCTGGTGATGGTGATGGCAGTGGTTTTGCGAAAGTATCAGAGATACGTCGGCTTTTAATTGCTTCATTTCCTGCTTCCATTCCCTCGATTGTTTCCTCTTCTGTAAGGAAAGCTGGATTTAAATCTGAAGAGACTGAATCAGACCCAAGTCCTGTAGATTTCAAAAGATTGGGTGCTGATGTTAAATTTGTTGTGGTTGTCAAATTGTTCATAGGATTTTGACTTATTGAGTAGCTGACGGTTCCCACCAATGCCACTACGAAAAGTGTTCTGAAAATAAAATTGACGGATTTTAGAAATAAATAAGTATTTGTCAATTTCTGTTGTAATGAATTAGTAGTAATTAAATGTATTACTTGTATGGAAGAGATACAATTATATACAATTTTCATAGTGTACAAGTAGTTACGAAACTTAATCTAAACACTGACCAAGGTTGTCTCGTAAAAGGCTATTACGAGTAAATTAATATTTTAATAGATTTTTAAATACAATTGTTTGAATAGAATAGCATCATAAGAATTATGATAATACAACAATTTAATTTGTGATGCATAAATGAAAATGAAAACTTACAAACTGAAAATAATACAAAATAATTTAAGTTGACACTCTCTTTTTCGGCGAGTAATAAATCGATGTCTATCATTAAGATAAAAAGAATGTGGAAGACCCTTTTCCATATTTATTAACGGAGTATTTTCTGAATCCATTTTGGAAGCAAGACACTGGTTACAATGGGAAATCATGACTCGACTGAGTGTCAGAATATATTGTAACTTATGTAAAGACTTCAGTGGGAGATTATTTTTATTATAAATGCAAAGAATGTGGAGAACATAAAACATTAATTGCCACTTAGGTTTTATACCAATTACCACGGCCATACCAAGCTGAAAACCCCAGTTCTCGTCAGATCACTGAAGTTAAGCAGCGTTGGACGCGGTTAGTACTTGGATGGGTGACCATTCAAGAATACTGACATGAGTGCTGTTGGCACATCGTGGGTGTGGTGAGCCCACACTTGTAGTTATTTATAACTACAAGAAAAACCTAGAAACACTACCCGAATCGGGTAGTGTCACGCCTACCCTGAAAGGGAAATGGTTTAATGGTATATATACCACAGAGAGAACAGTGAATTCAGTATTCCCCTTAAGTCAATTATTTAATAAAAGAAACTGCGAGTGAAGAAAAAATGTAATTATATCAAATCTTCACTCTAGAGGAAAATAAAACAAGAAAATGCGAATTACCTCAAAAAAATAATAATCAATATGTATACATGTAGTATCTATATGGGTTATTCTCCACGCAAAGGGCACATTCGACAAAAGTAAATTTAAAAACAACATATTTTCAAATTGATTTATTTTAGTGTACATGAGGTTCATTGCCATTAAAACAAGAACTTATAAAAGTATTCAGGCTACAAATTGATTTGAAAGCCTTGTGGATACCTTTGACGGCACACCCATTTTTCATCTTTCTCGTAACTAGAATTATTCCTGAATTAAGTAAAAGGATTCAATTAAATTTTCACAAATGAAAAATAGTTTAATAGAAAATATATACTGGATATAAAAAAAAGAACTTTTTTTTAATTGATTGAATACAAAATATTTTAACTAGTTTTTTAAAATTAATATTTAAATTAGCTTTTTGAAAATAAAAACTAATGTCTAAATACACGTATGGCGAAAAATCATTTTTGTCCGTGTTATAAAAAATTATATTTCTTCCCATGCAATTATTGGTATTATTGCTTGGCCCTCGGCGTGCAGACATCTTGCCAGCTGGCGTCACAACATGAAATACCTAATTGGTTCTGCAATTAAATTATTGTTTTTTTGTGCATTTTTAACTACAAAGATTGTATTAATTGTTTATTTATACTGTTTTATACCTAAAACAAAATTATTTATTCGAGAAACTTTCTTTTCATTAATTTTCTGCAAAGTTTTTTTTCGGAAGGGTACAAATTCTTATTACCCAGCCCTGACAAACCAAAAGTAAGGTCACGTCGATGGAAAACCACACAAAAGGTGTTCCCAAAGTTTTAAAGTAAGATGAATTGAAAAATCCTTTTGCAAATCATTTTCTGTCGCACCGATCTACATTTTTATATTTGATTCGGTAACTTTTGTTAAGAAATATAAAAGTTATTGCGTGTTACGTCGATGGATACAAATAAAAATACGGAAGGTTTTCTTGGGCCTTCTTTTTATTTGCGAAGAAAATTCCTAATGTTTGCACTCAAAACTTAGAGGATGAGTAGTGAGATATTTTTTCTTCAACCCGACGTCTACACTGAAAAAATGTATCCGTAAAAAAGTCACGAACTAGTAGCTAGGTCTCAGATATGAGAAAAATTTATCGGATATTTACGTATTTTCGTAAATAACCTGCGAACTTTGAGAAAGATTGATGAACTCGATGTGAAAATTCTAAAACGGTTCATCACTTTTTTTTTACGTGAATAATTACAAAAATATTACGAGTGATTGAGAAAAGATTCTCAGAGCACTCACGAGCTTGCCCGACGAATCTGGGAACTAGAAAGTAGATTCGCCTGTACTTGGCCCACACCCACACTCTCCCAAACGAGCGGTGCGTGTGTGCGCTCGCATGTGTGCCTTGAGGTCGTCGGATGAGTGGCTAGAAGTTTTATAATACCTATTTTGTTTGGCCTTGATGGCTGCGCGTGTTTACGCACACCTGGTTTATGTTTAGAAACTGGTGAGCCAGCAGTCTTTGAGGGTTCGAATCTTCTGAGTTGCGAATTTATAAATTAATATAAAATTAAATCGCACAAATAAAATTTGTTCTTTTTATATTTCTGTCTGAAATTTTCAGGAACTGTTCGTAGGAAATTCGAACTGTTCGTAAGAAACTACGAAATTTATCCATATATTTCTCATAGAAATAAGGATGTAATGTTTCATTTTTTTATCTCGTATCCGAGACCTAGCTACAAGTTCGTGACTTCTTCACAGATAAATTTTTTCCGTGTACGCAGGACCCAAAAAGGTATTCCTAGTTGTCAAACGATGGCTGCTTATATATCGACGTAACTTCAAAACTTTTTTCGAAGGCACTCCTATTTGCTTGCGTAATGTATATTGCATTAAAATAAAAATATTAATGATAAAAATTGTACTTTTTGAGTGAACCTTTAAGATTCTCAAGCCTACATTTTGAAGTAGTTCTTTATTTATTTCCTACGTGACCCCAACATTTGCCTCAGGCATGTGTGGACATTAGGGTGGTTTTTATTTATACTTGGTGAATTTTTTTTTCGAATTTCTCTGCTCTCGCCCCCCCCCCCCCGGGGGGGGGGGGGGGGGGAAAAAAAATCTTAAAATTTGAGAAAAATCGGTTAATATTTAGGGGTGGCGCAAAGACCATGAAGTTAACCATTGATTTACCATGGGAAAAAGTTAGCTTTTTGTAAATCTAATATTTAAACGCGATAATATGTTACAGATAATTCCGTGTTTCAGTATATTGTTAAGAATTCGAAAGAGAATAAGAATCAATCATAAATTTTTAGGTTGAATAATTTTAAGCCACTCTTATGGGTCCCCAAAGAAAACCCAAAAGTGACAAATTTGAATTTTACGTAATATTGCGGTTTATTAACGCTTTTTAAAAGTTAAAAAAAAATAATAATCATTAATCGGTAATTTAAGAATACCCAGTCATTTTTTAACTAATATTCAATTGTTTAAACAATTCTAATTTGTTTGTATATTCGTTTTTTCAGTTAACTGGCGAAATGAACGTATTTTCTAGACTTCATGAGTTATTTAATCAATAATAACAATAAAATAATCTGATTAAATAATTTTACAATTATTTAAATAATACGTATTTTTTTAAGCATATATTTTACCTAAAAAAAGCAGGAAAAACATTTCATCAAAACAAAAAAATTGTTTAAACAATTTAAATTTGTTTAATTATCTACGAGTATTCATAATAAACAAATTAGTACTTAAAAATATTAAAATTTGTCGAAAATTTAGTGAGATAAAATGTCTCTACTGCTCTTTTTTAGGTAAAATATATGCTTGAACAAATACGTATTATTTAAATAATTGTAATATTATTTAAACAAATTATTCTATTATTATTATTATTGATTAAATAACTCATAAAGTCTAGAAAATACGTTCATTTCGCGAGTTAACTGAAAAAAAAACAAATATTTAAACAAATGAAACATTTTTAAACAATTGAATGTTAGTTAACAAATGACTGGGTCTTCTTAAATTACCGATTAATGATTATTTTTTTTTTACTTTTCAAAAGCCTCAATAAACCGCAATATTACGTAAAATTCAAATTTGTCACTTATGGGGTTTTTTTGGGGGACCCATAAGACTGGCCTAAAATTATTCAACCTCAAAATTTATGATTGATTCTTTTTCTCTGACAAATTCTGAACAATATACTGAAACACGGAATTATTTGTAACATATTATCGCGTTTAAATATTAGATTTACAAAAAGCTAACTTTTTCCCATGTTAAATCAATGGGAAAAGTGAAAAATAAGGGCCACCCTAGTGGGTGGCCTCGGGGCACATTATATTTTTTTACCCTGGCTTAGAGTAATATAACCTGATTTTTACTATGGAGCTTGTTATGCGGTACTAAAACGAAGATCTTTACCAAGTTTTACAAAAATACAACTAGTAGTTTTAATCATATAATCCATGGACACCAAAGTTCTCTGTCTGCGGAGAATTACATATAAAATTATATATCATACAAAAATCTAATTTAGAAACGGATATTACAAGTAAGTGGTTAGGAAAAGGGTAATTGTTTACATTGATGACTTTTCCGAGCTTTCTAGTGAATGATTTGAAACCTTTTGCCAAACATTCTTTCTAGTCCAAAAGTAAAATATCAGTTGTGACAGACCAAAAATATGTGTATTTTTGTCCAAAATACGAAAATAATCAACACATTTTTTTCAATGACTGACTTTTTTCAACTTTTTGAGTTTTCAACGGAATTATATTCACTTTATATACATTTTTATAAATTTTTCACAGAAACATTTCTATTTTTCTGAAAAAAAACACCAAAATAATCAAAACAATTTTGTTTATACAATTTGTTTTCAAATCATATTTTAGAACGAAGCAATATCTAAAGAAATGTTTCATTCTGAAAGAAATGTGAATCGATCAAAGATTTCACCAATTAGAATAGTAAAAATAAAAAATTGTTATAATTAAAATTAAAATTATAAAATGTTAAATTAATTTTGTTACATTAATAAATTAGAAGGCACTGACTATTATTACAGAATTTTCTGTAAAACTAGCTGGTCAAGATTGGCATTAGAACTTGTATTAGGGAATTTTCCGTAACATCAACATGGAACGAGCTGTAAAGAGGGTTTGTTCTACAGAAAATTCCGTAACGATAGACAGTTCGAAATTTTGAATGTTTATAAAATTTATTTTATTTAGAATGTTCATATTTTTAGTTTTAAAAAAGAAGGGGGAAGTTCTGTTACACCCTACCCTTTTTCTACTCTAAAAATGACCAATAATTTCAATTTTTGGCAATTTGATAACTATTTTTTAGAATCACCTTGAAAATGTCATTCGCGAATTATATTTTCAAGGTTACAGTCGTAATCAGCCCCTCAAAATACATTATTAAACGTGGTTTTAGCAAAAGAAGAATACAATTACTTATGAACGTGCTTTTTACCAAAAGGTTTCAAACTATTTACTCGAAAAATCGGAAAATTCATCAAAGTAGACAATTAGGGGCCGTTCAAAAAATGCATCATTCTTTTATCTGACTGAAACACACAGAGAAAACTGAGGCTTTGAGTTTGTGGTAAAAATAAAATAATCGATGATATACCTTCTAGGAAAACTAAAATCAATTGCTTCGTATAGACTACTTTTAGTTTCTTGGTACGTAACGCATGGAGGATTAAATAATTGATTATTTAATAATAATAATTCTTAGAAGTAAAAGAAGAATTTTAACTATCATTTTGCTTCTCCTATCTTGCTTTCAGCGATATTAGGGGAGCGGCGGCGAATGCGGCGCACATAAAGGAAAATGCACGATTAAAATTAAAATATAAAGTAAAATATTGTAATAAAATATATTTTGTTCAGGTCAATATCTTACTAATGCTCTATTCATGGAGATAATCTAATTGAAGTTCATTAAAACAGTTGATTAATGTGTTTTCCAAAAAGTGCATCTGCGCCAAGTTGTCCTACCTTGTTTGGTAATGTGGCGCGTTTCGATTTCAATTCTTAATTATTAAATAAAAAACAAATTATGAAGAAAAATTAGTAAAATTTAATAAAAATAAGATAAATATATTTACGTTTTATATTATTAACATATTTGAGGGATTATGTTTGCCGAAATTTCAAGAAAAAATGTTTTTTAACAGTGCAGAATGTCTCACAATAATTTGAGAGTTAGGGGAGGCCGGGGCGAGATGAGCATAGTTATCATTTTCAGTGAAATAGTTGAAACCTATATTAGTTTTTAAAAATGTAAGTGGTTCTATACATTATATGAACCTTCATGTATCAATTTCATAAAAGACGAAGTGTTTCAAAAATAGTAATTGCGATGAAAATATGAAAATTATAATTTGTGCACATGTCTCATCTCGCCCCATGCTCTGGGGCGAGACGAGACACGTATTGGGGCGAGATGAGACACTTCAACTAATTATTAGTTTTTGTTAATAGAAGATAATTTTTCCTTTTTTTCGTACACATAGAAGATTATTTGAAGTATTGTGAGAATGGAAATGAGTATCACGACAAAATATAATTGTTTTACACGATTGAGCAATATGATTATTCGTACCAATTCATGCTCTGTAAAATGTTCAACAAATAATTTTGTAAGGTATAATTAAGTCTGATTATTTAGGTCTTAGGGGAAGGATTTTATAAATATTTGACAGTATAAATGCATTTAATGGTTAATTAATTCAAATTTTTCCTTTATATAATAACTTTTCTAATTTCAAGTTGAATTAACATTTATTTGAAATTTTTCATTTATAAAATATTTCTGAAATTTTTTAAATATAATTGTTAAGCTGTTTATAGAATATACTGAAGAAACAGCTCAAAAAATAAAATGTATAAACAAACCCAATTGCAGGTGCTCTGACACTAGAATTTCTTTATACAACAGATTTTACAATAACTGTCATAGACTCTTCTAACCACAAATGTCAGTTTTTCTTTTGTAAGTTTTCACTATTGCAACTCTGTTTTGAATCTTTATATATTTTCGAAAATTCCACTCAAAACTAATTACATCTTGCAAACAAAAACTTTTCTGCCAGCTCCATAAAGAGGTTATGACAAACATGACAAGAGCGTCTCATCTCACCCCATGAACCCGGCTCATTCCGCCCCAAATCAAAATTATGATTAAAACTTCAATATTACCTGTTTTTATTAATTATTTCTGTATAAATGCATTAGTACATTCAAGTTCGGTAAATAAACTTCACGACAAACTTTAGTTTAAAAATATTGTCTATTATTTTCAATCATTTCCTTTCGTTCTATGATATCGTAGAATAACAGGATTCAGGTTTTGAAATTTTAATCATTTTTATTTTTACTTTATCTACTCTATTTAATTTTTATCTTTTTCCGAGTAATTAGAAAATCATTATTACTATTATTTCCGAAAAGAACAGCAACAAAAATCACATATTTTGAGAGAAAATGCAGTGTCTCATTTGACCCCGTATGCTCATCTCGCCCCGGTCTCCCCTATGTCTTCCTAAACGTTAAGATAAACAAATTTTCTAACAGTGCAGAATGACTCAACAATATGAAAAATAACATAATGAAGGATATATTTAAATAATTATCAATCGCGAAACTTTTTAAACAATTCTTTATATTAAACTATAATATTAAGACAACGTACAACCCAAATGCGCCATATTAGTCGCATGTGAATAGTATTTAATAAAGATTTTTTACATCAAAGTTT
This sequence comes from Andricus curvator, assembly GCA_932195095.1. Classification (NCBI taxonomy): domain Eukaryota; kingdom Metazoa; phylum Arthropoda; class Insecta; order Hymenoptera; family Cynipidae; genus Andricus; species Andricus curvator. Next base: position 120,967 of record CAKNYM010052371.1, read on the forward strand.
ATTAATTTTATTTAAAATTTTAAACTGTAAAGCATCCAAGAAACTCAGAACAGCATATTTCCAAAAAATGTTATAAATTTACACGAAACTTCTGTATTTTTTTACTTGTTTTTAGCTACTCTGACAATACAAGCGAAAGAACCAAAACTAACTTTTCGTCATAAAAATCAGGCAGTTAATTTAATTATTCCAATTTTTTAATAATGTAACGTTGAAAACATATATACATGTAATGAAACTACATCCACAAGCAGAAAATGCGTTAATATTCGAAAACTCGAACGCGCCACATTAGCCGCCACGCCGCATTCGCCGCCGCTCCCCTATAGTATCCTAATCTAATCTTAATCTTAATCTGTTCTGAAAAAAATACTGTCTGAATAATCATTACGAAATTAAAATATAATAATTGTTGACGTTATTTTAAGTAAATGTTTAACTGGATTTAACACTTATTTTGCATAAATATTATTGAAAATCAAAATTGTTATGTCATTTTAATAAGATATGAAGTTTTTAAATATTATGTTATATATTTACATTATTCTTTGAACAAATTATTTTCAAATAAATTATCAATATTTGTATTTCATTTTCAGACTCATAATTTAAACTTATAATTAGTTCTGCTTTATTTTCATTGAAAATGATCAAAAATAAATCGATCGATAAGGCTAATATCATTCTTTATTATATAAATTTTTTAATTTTTCTAATTAACAATACCAAGACATTTTCATATAGTCGTATGAGATTAGATATGAATCAAGTTTTAACTACACGCATAGGATTACAAAAATAGTTAGGTATTTTATTGTATGTTAGATCAGATGTCAAGGAAATGAAAATTGTTGCCATCTAAAAGCTCTAATAATCGACAGGATGTTTCAATGCATTTATTGGAAATATTGTATATACCATTACTAAATTCGCTAAAGTAAGGATTGACGGTTTTTGATATGCAGTTTTTGAAATGGTTGCTATAGGTTTTGAAGAAAAGTGCAACATTGTGAAAAACAGTGTTTTTAAATTCAGAATGTAGGAGAATTGATAAAATTTTACATCTATTTTTAAGTGCTTCATCTAAAATAATGATTCAAACAGGATTTAAGTGAATTGAAACAAATTCAACTGAGTTCGCAGGATTAATAAAAAAAAGAATTCAGGGACCCTACATGAATTAAGTAGGAATTTTTTTACTCTTCTCTCCTCTGAAAAGCCTTATGTAATTTACTACGCAATTTACAGCTGCAGGTAAAAGGTTTCGTGGCGTATGGTGGTTTATTGATTATTTAATTTTACTGAAAAGTAAAAGCATTAATTTAACGTATATTTTCTCACTGAATCCTAGAGTATATTTATCCGATATAGGATCAAAGCGTTGCATAATGGAGAAACATTTCATAACTACTATATTGAAAATTACACCTACATTCATATCTTTCTAGGTAGATTGCTACTTATTTTCAATTGTGCAACACTTTTGATTCAATATCGGATAAAAAAATTATACTCTGGAAATTAGTGTCTTGTTTATTGTCTCTTATTGCTTTCGGCAATATTGGGGATACGATAATAATGTGAAAAAAAACATGCACATTAGTTATTCTATATAGTTTCTTATATATATTTTATAGTATAAATAATTTTTTATTCAGTTTAATTCGATTCAATTCATTTGAATTCTGTTTGATTCATTCTCTTGGGTAAAACACTTACATATTACATTTAGGCTACATTCGGAATTTAAAAGGCTTTTTGCACAATGCCGCACTTTCCTTCAAAACCTATAGCAACAATAATTTCAAAAAATGCATATCAAAAACTGCCAATCCTTACTTTAGCAGATGTAGTAACGGTATATGCAATATAAAATGTTTTCAATAAATGTATTAAAACATCCTATCGGTTATTACAGCTTTTAGATAGTAACAATTTTATTTCCTTGACATCTGATCGTACTTTGCATAATTTTTCCAAAAGGCTGATCATTCACTTTTCCTGAAGATAAAAAACCTTTTAGTTGATCGAATCATTATGGTAAATTTTCTGCTCGTGAATATCTTCTATTTCTTCGAAAGCAGGTCAGTTTATATACAATGATCGACCAGATCAGAGAAGCTCAACGAATTCAGTTCATAAAGAAAAAAAATTCATAAATTAAAAATGAATATCTGCCAACCTTGCATAATTTACTTTATTCTGATTTTTGGTCTTTACAAGCAATGCGAAACGCAATACGCTAAATATGTAAAGAGATTTGTGAAGTATGCTAAAGAGGACTGGAAAAAATATCAAATAGTTTTAATCGTAAATACAGAAAATTTAAACTCAGAATTCAATAATGTTTTCTATCCAATTCTATCGAAATTTCCTGCCTTTGGAATCAATCTCAACACATCCAAAAATAATGAAAAGTTTCTTCAATTACCAAGTTTCGATCAGCCAAGGGCAAACACGTTGTTAGTTGTATTTGATGATTCTCTTGGAAACGATACACCAAAATTAATTGAGAAGAACACTTTGAATTTTCTTTACAAAGTAAGGCCGGCAAGAATTCGCCCAAAGTGCCTGATCATTTCCCTTTGCAATGGAAGCAACTGTAGTTACGGAAAATTGCTTCGACAGATGTGGTCAGAACATTACTTGGATGTAACAATTCTCCAGTTTGCAAGAGAAAAGATTTCAAAAAATGCATTTCAAAATCTGCATTCCATCAAGGCTAAAATCCACTACTTTAATCCGTTCACTGATGTTTATGAAAGTTTTCAATTTTCTAGACAAATCGACTGGTTTCCTGACAAGCTTCGAGATATGAATGGATTCAATTTGAAAGGTGGTTTGATTCCGTATCCACCTTTATGTGATGTTACTTACAACGGTACAGGACATTTAGTTGATTACAAAGGATCAGACAGAATAGCCTTCGAAGTTTTGGCCAGGAAGTTGAATTTTTCCACAACTATAATTGCATCAAAGAATCTAACATTAGGTTCCTTCAACTTCACAACTGCTACTGCTACTGGTATGTTTCGAATGCTCCTAACTAACAAAGTGAACATTCTTGTTACTACTTTGGTGACGGTTGTGCCAACAAAATTATTTCTCAATGAATTCACGATAATGATCAACCAAGATTCCTTAACCGCCATCGTGCCAGTTTTACCTGGACGGGTAGAAGAACTGCAACAATCATTCCACTACTTAACCATAGTATGCCTATCAATGATAATTGGTTCGATCCACCTTGCATCAAGAATGATGAGATTTGACCTTCCAAAATGGCAACCAGATATTATAATGGAAGTACTGTTGGGAATCTCATCACCACGAGAACCTACAACTACACCAGAAAGAATTCTTTTCACATCTACACTCATTGTAGGCTTTTGTTATGCATCCAGTTTCTTTGGAGATCTAACAACTGATAACCTAGAGGTGACAATAGATATGCAAATCAACACTTTTGAAGATCTGGATAAATCTGACTTGATACCTGTGATACATCCAAATATTTACATTTCGGCCTTTAACCATCCTGAAGAAGCGTTAAGGAATCTGAAGAAGAAAAGCGTGCTACGAGAAAATAGTACCTTTATTAATGAGGTGATCAAGTATAAAAACATTTCATCAGTTCAGCCAGGAATATATTCAGTGGGAGCAGTTGAATTAGCTAGAGATAAATATGGTCGTTCACCTATAAAAATCATGAAGCAACCCTTCTGGAGGAGTAGAACAATTATGCATTTAGAGAGAGGTTCACCCTACAAAGAGCGTTTGGATAAAATACTAATTCGAATCAGGGAGTCAGGATTGCGAAAAAAGTGGGATGGGATGTACTCAAGTGATCCTTCCACTTTTGACACTAAAACAAAGAGTCGTGAAATTTCTGAAGTTGAAGATCTTGGTGTAACACATCTGCGCAATCGGCTCATTTTTGTTATTCTTCATGGATATGTGGTTTCGATCCTCGTCTTCATTAGTGAAATTGGCTTCAATCAGATCAAAAGGTGGATTAACAGACAAAGAGCTGGTTAAAATATGAACTTAGCACAATTCTGATTGAAACAAGCAGAATTGGCGGCAAGCTCAGATTTAACTAGGTATTCTGTTTATTTTAACGTGCATTTTTTCATAGTAGCGATATTCCAAATAGTAAGGAATACTCACTGAAAGCTTTAATTATTTATGATACAAATATAATAGATTCTTCCTTGAAAGAATTTAGTATGCCTTTAAAACCCGTTTGATTTTTCATACATAAGAATATCTAAAAATGTAGTTTAATTTTAAAATCGTGTTTGTGAGAAAAAATAGTTTATTCTCCTTTTTCTGATAAATGTATTATTATATGTGTTTTGTAATGAAATATAATATATATAATAAACCATATAATTTGCAAGTGAGTTTCAATATTCCTAATTTTATCTGCCATCACTCTATTTTGCAAATCGAACTTTCGTTAAAACTATTGAAAAAATAAAACGACGTGTCTAGGATAGGCACCGAAAATATTTTATCTACGCTCATCAAATTTCCTTTATTTTTTCTTCTTCCAGCCTTGCAATTCTGCCAATATTACCATCTAGGGACGGTAATAATAAAAAAGTCGATTTTTGAAAGTCATGGTTACTCGCTTCATAATATGTATAATTTTGAATTATGAGTCTAGTAACTAAATACAGATGTTGATAATTTATGCAAAAATTATATGTGCAAAGTACCTATATAAAATAATATTGAAAGAACTTCATATTTTATTGAAATAACATTACAGCCCGTGCAGAAATTTCAGAGTGGCCCTGGTCGGGGTCAGATCTGGCAAAATCTGGCCCCAATCAGGTATCCCAGTTAGGGGTAGACTCGAAATGAAACGCCTAATCCGATCAGGGCCTGACTGGGGTACCCATAAGGAAGTCCCGATCTGGCCCTGAACAGGCCCCTTCTAATTTTTATTTATAAGAATATTAATAAAACATATTTTATTTAATAAAGAAGTAAACAATTAATTAGGAATATTAAACATTATATAAATATTTCGAAAAATATTCTGAAACTTGTTGTTATATTCATGTATTTTGTTGAAAATTCATCTTTTTTGATAGAACATTAATCTTCTTGGTCAATAATTCATCCTTTTTGTTCAAAAATGTAAGAATTTTGTTGAAAATTGGTATTCATGCTCAAAGTTAATTTTTTATCAGAGTTTTTATCTGAAAATTTAACTATTCCATTTTCAGTTTATGAGATAAAAATTCGACTATTTGGTAGAAAATTTAAGAATTTGGTCGAAAAGTCGTCTTTTTGGGTAGAAAATTAATCTTGTTTCTTGAAAATTGAACTTATTGGTTGAAAATTCAACGATTTGGTAGAAAACTCATATTTTTTGTTAAAAAGTCGTCTTTCTGGGTAGAAAATTATTCTTGTTTGTTGGAAGTTCAACTTTTTGGTTGATAACAACAAGCTAGTTGTATTATAATACAACTAGCTTGTTAAAATTTTATTTTTCTTATTGAAAATGATCTTTTCTGTCAAAAACTTGTTTATTTATTTATTTTAAAGTCACTGTTTTCTATAATATTAGACTTTTAAGCTCAAACACTTTACTCTTTTGTTGAAAAATCAGCTTTCATTGCAGAAAAGTTAGCTTTTTTGGATGTAAATAAATTTTTTTGATCAAGAATCAACTGCTTTTTAAAAAATTTGTTTTTCTTCTTGAAAATTCTAATAGTTGATTGAACTTTAATTATTTTTTTTTTTGAAAATTGGACAATTTGATTGAAAAGTTTTTTGGCACGTGGAGCAAAGAATAAAAAAGTGAGGTTATAATGCCAAAAAGTTGTCGACGCTTCCTCGAAGTTCACTGTCGGAAATCTTAGAGAGCTGGATAATTCTAGTTTGATATGAACACCTCTCCCCGGTCTGAAAACTTTGCGTAAATGATTAACGAGGTGAATTGAGAATTATTGAAAGCGATTTATCCACATGAATTTACTTGTTTATCTGTTTACTGTTCGTCACTTTTACCAAAATCTTTGCTTTTACAAAGTTGTCTTCCTTTTGTCCGTTTGTTGCCAAATAATCGAACGGAAGACTAATCGAATAAATTCGAGATTAGCGCGGCAAATTCAAATCTAAATAGGTATAAACTCTAAACAGATTTAAAAAATACCTACAATAATTAATATTAACTTGATAATTGTATATTCATTAACTAATTTAATGCGTCTGTAAACATACATTTTTAGACATTTTGTTCAAATGAATTTAAGCTTTTTTTAGTTTTTTCTCCTTTCTTATATTCTTTGCATATGAGAAGTTAAATTTAACTAATTAACTTTAGGTTACTCACTGAAATGAAAATTAGTTGAATATTCACTAATTAAGACAGGGAGTAATTTTGAATTCAAATAATTCTAATTTTTAAACTAACTATGAATTAACAGAGGGTAGCCCGATGTGGCCCCGACCAGGACCACAACAGTAGCCATGATCAGGGCCACATTGGGCTAACCCGATCGGGGCCACGTCGGGAATCAGGATCAAATTGGGCAATTTCTCCACGGGAGTCTTTGTATTTATTAATAATTATGTAAGATAAGTGTTACATTCAGTTAAATACGTTACTTTAAATAATGTAAATAATTAATAAATTGCAATCTCGTAATGATTATCCGGACAGTATTTTTTCAGAATAGCAGCTTAAGATTCAGATTAGATTAAGATATTACAATATCGCTTAAAGCAAGGATAGGATAAGCAAAATGTTAGTTAAAATTCTTCTCTGACTTTATATAATTAATATTGAATAATAAATAATCCACCATGCACTACGTAACAAGAAACTAAAAGCTGTCTATAAGAAGCAATTGTTCAACTTATAGATTTACCGTATCAACTCTAAGAAAGTAATTTATGAAATAATCAAATTTTTTTGTAGGTAAGGTATTTTTTGATAAATGGAATGTATTACAATAATTACATTACGTATAGATTTTTTAGTTTACAATAAAATATGCGATGATAATCTAAAAGTTGTTGTAATCCTATGCGTGTGACTAAAATTTGGTTTATTTTACGGAGTATCTAGGCACACCGACAATATTTTGTCTATGCTCGCCGAATTTCTGTGAACCTAGACACGACCTAAAGTAGCAAAATAGGCCTTATGGATTCGATTTTTTTCACTTCCAAATAAAATGAAGTAAAATTTGAAGTTTCAATTATTCACTAACTTTAATCATTACATGTGAGGAGTGGACGCAAAAAATCATTACCCGCCTGAAGTTTGATGAAACTCAAAAATATCTTTAGGTTCCCCACAGGGGAAAAACACGTTTTTTTAAATTCCGTGTAAAACGTTTTTTGTTTTTTTTATAAGTATAGGAAATACTTTTATGATCTTATCAAAAACATTCAAGGAATGCGAATATATCATTAATTTTTTATTTCAACCCCCCTTAACCCCTTTTATGATGCCCCAAAAACAACCCCATGCAAGTGAAATAAGGAATTTGCGTAATATTGCCCATAAATATTACTTTTTTCTCATTTTTTCATAAATTCTCATGAATGAATAAATTAAAAGATTTTATGTATTTGTTAATTAATTTTTAATTGTTCAAACAATTTTTGATTATTTGAAAAATTATATTATATTTTATTCTATGAACGCTATGGAAATTTAATGAACTTGAAGAGTGTATATTTTTATTTTTATTTATTTTTTTTTCATTTTTTCAACAATGCATTTTTGTTTAAATATAACTTTTTATCGGAAAAAGGTAGAGAAACGTTTTATCATGCTATTTTTTCAATAAGCTCCATTACTTTCTCGCAATTCTTCGATTGTTTAACCTGCGGCTAATTTTTGACACAATTTTTATTTGTTTAAACAAATTATAATCTCATCATATCGCCCGTATAATAAATATCAACGCTTATTTCTGAACATATATGTTATCAGCATTACTTTAAAAGCAAATTTTTAAATAAATAAGAACATTAAAAAATATCGAATATTTTTAGAAATAGGTGTTCAAATTTATTCATTTGGTCACAGGATTAAAGAAATACCATTAATTTACAATATGATAAGATAATCATTTGTTGAAACAAGTAAAAATTGTTTCAACAATTAGCAGTAGGATAAAAATCTAAGTATCAGAAGAAAGTAATGGAACTTATTGAAAAAAATGGAAAAAAACGTTTTTCTAGCTTTTTTCTGTCAAAAGTTGTATTTGAACAATTATAAATTGTTTAAACAATAAATAGTCAACTAAAATTTGAAAATTCACTTTTCAAATTCATAAATTAGGCTAGAGCGTTCAGAAAATATCATTAATTTGCGATATTATATTTATGCTTAGCTTAAGCAAGTAAAAATTGTTTAAACAATAATAAGTAACTTTAAAAAAGTAATATTTAGGCTAAAATTTTGATACTATCAAGAAGATATGATTATCTAACTTTATTTGTCAAAAAGTTGGACTTAAAGAAAAATAAATTTTTTAAACAGGAAGAAAAATTGAAATAAAAATAAAAGCGCAGTAGATGCATTAAATAGACCATAGCGTTCATAAAATATACTAAATTTGTGATATTTGATCAAAATAAAATTGTTAAAATTATCAAAGTCGTTTAAACCTAGTATTGCCTATACTTTATTATAAATTTTCACGTTTTGGATGGAATTTACAAAAATGTTTTTTTTGCCCATGTTATTGTTATGGGTGTGTGCCGCAACCAAAAATCGAAACTTTTGTTTTTTTGGGCCACCCTATTGAAACCTGCACCTGCATAAAAATGTCAACCTAATTTTTGGTGCATTTATTTATCCTCGATGACGCACAAGTATTTAGGGTTGAAAATTATTTAAAAAATAGAATTATTCTTTTTAAAAAATAAATTTTAATGTTTCATGAACTCGAAAATTTTAAATAGGCGTATTCACTTTGCGTGAAAGACTAAGTGAAACAATCAAATCAATTTTTTTTAACTGATTATTTAAGGATTTATTGTTATTAAAAAATGCCGTTTTAGATCTCTGTAGAACGAAAAGGAATATTTTGATTAAATTTTCGCATCGTAGTTTTTAACTTACTTTTTCACTTAAAATGATCACATGTGTTTGGAATTTTTGAACTCATGAAAAAAACTTTTTTAAACAACTAAAATTGGTTTTATATTCAAATTAATCTAATTTTTTTATTTTCAGATTAAAATACGTGTGCGTCCTCAAGGATCAATAATAATTCCACCTAAACCCAAGCGTTTTGAATTTCAAACAAAAATTTCGAACAACCCTATTAAATATAGATACTGATTATATTTAAATATAATTTGTATTTAATTTTCGCAATCTTTCATTTAATTTTTTTGAAAAAAGAGTCAGAGAAATCTTTCGTATAAGGTCAACCTCTCCATAAGCACATATAACATGTCAGACATTTTCACCTAAAACCGCAACCGACATAGGTGTAGTCATCAAATTTTTCCAATGATAGTTACAAGATTTGCCATTGCAATCAAACGTACATAAAAATACATATTTAAGTCAATAAAGAATATAAAATTTTCTGTTAATTCCAATAAGAAACAAATTGAAAATTAACATAAGATATAGTGGATGCTAATACGAAATATGAACTAGGATCCATACTAGGAGTTATTTGAATAATAAAATACAAAATTCATATTATATTATATTATATTATATTAAGTAAGTTATACCAAATATTTAAAAATTGTAAACTTACATAAAGAAAGCGCATATGCAGCATTGAAATTGTCTGATTTTATTTCGTCTCGTCCTTAAAATCCCTGCAAATTCGACATAATGAGGAGGATCAGTTGGTCTCGTTAAATACGTCCTCTCCGTTGCTGCCATTTCAATTTTTTTTTAATTTACATAAGGAAACACTTTCACCCACATAAAAAATAATCACTGCAACCGTAAAAGAAAGAAACTTTTGTTCCTTCTTCTTGCTCTTGCATTTAGAACACGAATGACTCCAAACCAGACTTGGAAGCCAGACTAACTGACCACCCCACTATGAAACATCGAATCACTTCTTGCAGCCTATTCTCTCATAAAAGCTACGGTCATTGTCCACAAACAGGAAATAAAAAAATTTCAGATCGAATTTCCACCAGAAGGATTGAATTTCTTCTTATAAAGTCCCAGGAGTCGATGAGACTTGAGAGATATTCTTCAGCAAAAGAGTGGATTGCCTTATCAATTCATTATTTTATGAATGCTTCCTTTTATTCGCGATTATAAGAAATTTGAGGTCTCTAATAAAATTTGATTTATTCCAGTGATCATAATGAAAATGGTCAAAAGAATGTATTAAGACTTTTAATCTTATTTTGTGCAACATCCAATCGACTGTTTCATTCATAATTAGTACAGTAAATTTGTTTCTGGCTTTATACATTATTTTTTGTCCGTTAAAAATTAAAATATTAAAAAATGTGTAGTTTGGGAACGACTTTTTATTTTCTGAGCACAAAAATATTATTTACAAAATCAGTAATAAATTTCCTTCACAGAAGAACAATGGCAAAGGGGGTTGAGCTCTGTTAGGCAAAAACTGATGTAAAAAATTAATAATTAGTTTTTGTCAAATAATAATATATTATATCAATTAACATATTATTTAAAATAGTTTGAACTGATCTTTAAAACCGATTGATGACAATTATTCAAACATGTATGTGAGAGGGTGATACATTTTATAAGGAAAAAATGCGATTTTCATATTTAAACACGCACACTAGCCTTAATTGGACCTTTTTAGGAAGAAAATGTAACAACAACAACAAAATTCAAAATCATATATGATTTAGAGGTCCCCTATTTGGGTTTTATCTTTTCCATTGATGTTTCTCTTTTTTATTTTTTCCATGTATTAAAAATGTATGTACTAAATTTTTATATACACAGAATTATCCCCTTTTACATATCCATCATTATACATCATTTAATGCAAATTTATCAACTCATTTTTTAAGAAAATAATAATTTTATCTTACTTGTTTTATATTTTTCTATGAGAATTCGACATATATATGCGAATTACAAAATATAATAAGTGAATTAAAAAAAAGTTATTTATTATAGAAAAATGTGAAGCAAGTAAGAAAAAAATAATACAAATGTAATGCATGACATGAAAAAGATACACCTTCTAGTTTGCGTGTTCTGATTCAAAAATCATATTTTTAATCATCCTAATATATGTAGAATAAAGAGAAGAATTTTTATATACATATTAATACCTAAAAGCGGCATCTTTGATACAAAATGCCCAGAGTTTACTGAAAATTAAGATTGCAAATTGAAAATTTAGATTTCCAAGATAAGTTCCTTTGCAAAAATGACAAATTAATTTAAATTTACTATCAAATTATTTAAATGTTCTTGATTATTGACTATAATCAGAAAAAACTATTCATATTTTATGAAATTATTAATAAAATATTGACTAATATTCAGAAAACAGTGCCAGTAATTTATCTCTCAACTGCATAAATCTCTTCTCATATTTCGAATACACTTCGAGCAATAAAACTTACATAATGAAACCAGTCCTCTCCTTAGATAGTGGAGGCCATACTCTATTAATAAGAAAACATTTTTTATAATTATCCTCGTTACAAAATTTTAGTTGCTTCAATTCGATGACAATTGTTACTCGACATCATTAAAAAAGAATTCGTGAAAAATAACTTAAAATAATATTTCAATAGCTTTATTCTAAATAAAATATCAATCATTATAATAAAATAATAATTACTTAATTTTGTTGGATCTATTATTTTAATTTTTGTTTAATTTCTATCTATTATCTAATACAAATTATTTGTTTTATGAAAAAAAAAATGAAAGTCAACGACCGCCTTAAAGCAGACGTGTAAAGTGATACGAGTAGAAAGAAGGGCTTCGCTGCTGGGTTTCATGAATACACCATGTACTTTAGAATGCAACCAGGATCGATATACTTTGAAGAAAAAATAAATTTTAAAAATAAAAAATTGTCAATAACAATGTGACGAATTTTTAAACAAACAATCATTAACTTGAATAAAAATCAAAAAGACGAATTTTTTAGAAGACAGCTGAATTTTCAATCCAAAGAGGATGAATTTTCAATCTAAAAAGACGAATTTTCAATCTAAAAAGATGAATTTTCGAGAAAAAAAATGATGGCTTTTTAATCAAATAGTTGGATTTTCAGCAAAATTGTTAAATTTATAACCACATAGTTAATTTTTCGATCTACAAGGATGAACCTCCAACCAAACAGTTGCATTTTCAACAACAAAAATTAATTATCGTTTACAACCAAATACTTTCAAGAAAAAGTGTGGAATTTTCAACAAAACCAATAAATTCTTAAACAAATAGTTGAATGTACAACCTACAACGATGATCTTTCAACGAAATGGTTGAATTTTTGAACAAAAAAGATTTTCGATAAAAAAAAATTCTCAAAGAAAAATATAACAGTTGATACTTCAAACAAGAAAAGATTTTAATTTTCAATCAAAAACAGTAAAATTTAAATAAAAAGATAAATATTTAAACATAAAAGACGAATTTTCAACCAGGAAAGATTTTTGAGACAAGAGAGACAACAAATTTAAAGAAAATTGTTGAATTTTTAAACCAGAAGGGCGAATTATGTAGAAAACAATTAAATTTACAAGCCAAAAAGATGAATTTTCTACCAAACCGTTAAATTTTCATCCCGAAAATATGAATTTTCAAGAAACAAGTTCATTTTCAACCAAATAATTGAATTTTAAACTAAAACCAATCAATTTTTAGCTCAAAATAAAATAGTTACACTTATATTTGAAAACAATTAATTTTTACCCCAAAGAAAAAAACAAAATTTTTAATTAAATATTTAAATTTTTCACCAAAGAGATGATTCTTCTACCATGAAAATGAATTTCTAACCATGTATTTCAACTTTCACCAAGTAATTGAATTTTCGATCAAGAAGATTGATTTTCTAGCAAAAAATACGAATCTACAACAAAATACATAAATTTTCAAATCAAGAAGGCAAATTCTGTAGAAAATAATTAAGTTTTCATGCTAAAAAGACAAGTTTTCTACAAAACAGTTGATTTTTCATCCCGAAAATATGAGTTTTCAAGAAAAAAGTTCATTTTCAACCCAATTATTGAATTTTAAACTAAAAGCAATCAATTTTTAACCAAAAATGGTGAATTCTCAATGACAAATGTAACAATTTAATTTTCAACTAAAAACGATTGATTTTCAACTAAAAACAGAATAGTTAAGATTCCAGTTAAAAAAGTTAATTTTCAACATAAAAACAAATTTTCAACAAAATATTTCAATCTTCAACCAAATAGTCGAATTTTTAACCGAAACAGATAAATTCTCAATAACAAATGTAATAGTTAAATTTTCAACTAAAAACGATCATATGTGATCAAAAATAGAATAGTTAAAATTCCCGTTAAAAAATTAATTTCCAACCCAAAAAACAAATTTTCAACCAAAAAATTGAATCTTCAGCGAAATAGTAGAATTTTTAACCAAGACAGATGAATTCTGAACAAAAAATATAAAGACAGACTTTTAAATTAAAAGAAATTAACATTCAATGAAAAATATTTGGATTTAAGCGAAAAAATGAGAATAAGGGACAGTTTCTTGAAACAGAAGAAAAAAAATTCTTTAAAAATGGGTGAAGAGGGTAATATGGTGAAGAGTGTGAAGTCTGTATTTAGATGCTTCACTTGTGAAATAAAATCACTAATTTTCATTCTCTCAAGTATTTCAAACAATTTTTATTCACATTTATATTTTCCATGTGTTATGTCACATTCTGCGTTACCCCCACCCCCTTCACAAATCGTCACAAAACTTATTAACCCTCACCCCCTGGCAGTGTGACGTAGTTTGTGAACGGCCCTAATTTGATATTTCTACTTAATCCTAATAAAAAGATATAATTATATTTTGAGCATTTTCATTCAGTGCAGCAAAAATTGTAGCGCTTTGGGGCACGAAGCTCGAGCCACTGTTCTTGATTAGGCACATACATTTCTGCTGGCATTCTTTCCAATCCAAGAGACTGTGGGGATCCATTTTCATTTCTTTTTGGCTCTGAAATTTTTTTTATTAATTTCTAATTAATAAATTTTTGAATTCACATATTTTTCAAAACAAAATGAGGGGGACCACCTAACAGTGGATACTGAATATACAGTAGCTAATCATTAACTTAAAATACTAATGTATATACATATATTTCTCACTTAATTATAAGTTAAGACACTATACTCGTTAATTAATTCAAATGAGAATTAATTATTTTACGTATATTCGTGCTATTAATGAATGATTATCCACTTAGGTTCATTGTCCACTGTAGGGTGGTCTCCCCTAATCCTTAAACCATTTTTTTCAATTGGAGGTAGAAATTGTAAATTCTAAATTAGGGAAATAAAATTGTATGAAATTGAAAAAAACATATCTTAATTTACTCAATGAAAATAATTTTACGTGGTGGTTTGTTCATGGCAATAGCTTCTCCAGGATGACGTAAAAGAAGGCGCCCAACTCCTTCGCATCGGCGTAGAACTTCATTTTTGAGAAGAAGGTTCCGGACGTTTTCCGAAATTACAGGACAGTCGATAACCCATTTTGACACGTATGCAAAATCTGTTAAAAGTTGAAAAGCTCCCCAATCACTGAAAATTTAAAAATAATTTTCCCATTACGTACAGTTTTTCCTACCTAAAAAAAGTGATGTTACCAAACATCTCGAAAATATCGGACACACTGTTGGCAAAAACCTGATTGGGTTTTGAATGAATTGAAATTGCTTCATTTATTGCATACATTTGAAATTTAAAAATGAAATCCGCTGTTAACTTTTAATTTGTTTACAACTACTGCTAATTCAATTTGTGATCGTTATGGTAGACAAATATTTCCTTGTTCTTGTAAATAAAAATTTTTATTATCCATTTTGATAAAAGAATCAAACTTAATTTCATTGAATATAGAAACTTATTCATTGCCGTTAATTCTTTAATACCGAAGGGTTGATAATTCGACTTTTAAGTACAGACCAGATATTCAAATTTCAAATATCTCACAAAGTTTGAAAAGATTTCAGAAGATATCTTTGAGGTTTGAAAGCTGTTAAAAAAAATTTCAACGTTTCCGAAGTATTTTGAAATATTTCAAGGGATTTCTAATTGTTCCAAGTGATTTTACAGATTTCAAGAGATTTCGAGGAATGTCAAAGGATTTCAAGGGATTCTAGACCAATTTAAGAGATTACAAAAAACGTTCTGGGATTTCAGGCGATTCAAACATTTTTCAAGCGCTTACAAATAATTTCTAGAAATTGTGAAGAGTTGTAAGAGATTTCAAGAGATCCCACAGTACTTTCAAAAGGATTTCAAGTAATTTTAAAACATTTCAAGAAATTTTACAGATTTTCTAAGGATTTCGAGTGATTCAAGAATATGAAAAGGGATTTCCAAGAATATTTTGAGATTTCATGGTTTATGAAAGGAGGAATATCACAAAACTTCTGAAGGTTTCATGTGGTTTTAAAAAAATTTAAGGGAGTTCAAAAAATTTTTAGAGACCCCCGAATATTTGAAAATATTTCTAAGGATTTCACAAGATATCAAATTATTTTTAAAGAGTTCGTGGGGTTTCACAGGATTTCAAGTGATTTCCAAATATTTAAAGAAATTTCAGATGATTTGTAGGGATTATAAAATATTTTTAAATATTTTAAATTATGAGACATTTTAAATGATTTCAAGGTTTTCAACCAAATTTATGGGCTTCAAAAAAACATTCCAATTTTATTATAACGGATTTAAAATTTGTTTGAAGTTTTTCAGAGTATTTGAAATTATTTGAAGGGATTTCAAAGAAATTTATAGGATTTCATGAGCTTTTAGAATATTTCAAGGTATTTTAAGAAATTTTGCAAGATTTCAAAGAAAGATTTCAAGAAAATTTTCAAAAGTGGTCAAAACCTCATTCAATACTATAACTGAGATATTACTGAGATTCAGAAAAAAAATTTAATGTAGAATTTTGAACATTCCGAAAAAAAAGAAGTTTTTTAAGAATTTTCAAACGTTTCAAGAGAATGAAAAAAATTTCTTTAGATTCATAGGAAAATTTCAAATTATTTTTTATTTAAAAAAATTCTATTTTAAGAGAAAACTAAACCAAAATTCAAAATATGTAAAATGATTTCCCAAAATTTCGAAATAGAATGTAGAACATGTTTAAGCAACATTTTTTAATTTTGCATGTTTACAAAATTTTAGAAAAAATACGCTTATTTAGCACAATAAACAAATTTTCTTGAGGTTCCTAGGAAAATTTAAAATTATTCTTCATTTTGGAAAATTCATTTTGAGCGAAAATTTAAAAAGATTTCCACAATTCTCGAAAAAGAATCTGTAATACTTTAAAACAATTTGTTTTTAATTTTGCAGGATTAAAAAAAAAGTAGAATAAATCTGAATCATTTGAAAGATATTTAGAAGTTTTAAAAAAATTTCAAAAGTAATTTAAATTTTGAAAAACAAATTTTTAAAGGCTTTTGAAAGGTTTTAAAATCACAAAAAAAAACTTTTTGTAAGATTCCTCTGGAGATTAAAAATGATTCTTGATTTTCAAGAAATAAATGTTAAGAGAATATTTTTTTTTTTAATTTTAACATTTCGAAAGATATCAATAATTGACGAAAAAGAATCTGATTTTTTTTTAATTTCTTCCAATTTTCAGGATTAAAAAAAATGAATCATTTTAAATTTACAAGACATTTAAAAGTTCAAAAATAATTGGAAATTTGAAAAGATTTCAAAAAAAAAAATTTGATTATTTTTGATTTTCGAAGTTTTCAAAATAGAATTTGAAGCTTGTCAAGGATTTTGAAAGGTTTCAAGAAGTTAAAAAATGTTCATAAGATTCCTAGAAAAATTTTTAATGATTTTTACTTTACAAATTTATTTTAAATAATATTTAAAAAGATGTCAAAAGATTTCAAGCGATTTATAAAATTGGGACGACTGAAAAATCCCGAAAAATAAAATTCTTGATACTGTAAAATATTTGAAAGAGAAAGTTCCAAAATTGGGAAATACCGGAATAATAAAATTCCTGACAGTTTATAATATTGCTGAATTTGAAACTTCTAGAATTTAAATAATTAAAAAATTGTTTAAATAATAAATAAATAATAGAATGAAAAATATTTGTAAAGAATAAATATATTTTCACTGAATAAAAGTACTTTGTTTAATTTATTATTATATTATTAGGCAATTCTTTATTGTTTATATTCGCGAATTTCATAATTAGGGAGTTTCCCTGTGTTGGAAATTTTACAATGTCGGATATTTTATAATGTCGAAAAAAATCTGGATTATAATACTTTCATAAAATCTAATTTAAGCTCAATTCTAAGTCTTCAAAAACTTTTAACAAATAAACAGTTATTCGAAATTATTTTTTTTAATTAAAAATTATTTTTCCCTGCAAATAAAAAAACTACACGCGCGCTTAGCTCATGATTGATGATGCTTGTCATTATAAAATTGGATGAAGAGTAGATAAAAAAATCCTTAATTAACTTTTACCTAAATTTAACTTGGTGTAAATAAATGTAATCCAGCCAAGCCTCGCACATTATTCGCAGAATTGTATTTGAAATTTCGTGGTTGTCTATCACTTCCAAGACTGGTAAGAGGACTTTTTCTAAAATAGAAAATATTTAAAATGTAGAAAAACCGAGAAATATTTTTAAATCATTTTTAAATTCCTAACCAAAATAACTTTGGACATATCCACTTGGCACAGCAGGTGTCGTAGGGCAGGTTTTTCTCCAATAATTAGGTTTTGGAAAACACATGTGTAAATTGGCAAGACTGACAATGCGACAAATCATTGCCAATGTGTTTATACATTTTAATGGAGCCTCCTAAAATTTCGTTAAATTTTATCAAATTTATTAATGAAGGGAAATATATTCCATTAAATTTTACAGAAAGAAAATGTTTATAAATTTTAATATGTAGAAGAAATACCTTTAATAAGAGAATATTGGCATTGACTTCAGAAACTATTTTGGCTCTCATTTTAGCGCAGACATAAACCTGCACACTGATTGGTTCTGTTTCTAAAGTTGTTGTATGATCAGCAAGCTAGTAATGGAAAAAAAAGTAATGGAAAAGATCATTTTTTATGAATTGTAAAAATTCGTCCGTCTTAGTTTTTCCATTGGAACCCTCCCGCCATGCCACCTCAGGGTAATCCAAAAATTCGACTTTCGATTTTTGGTGATCGACCCGGCCCCCCGCCCGATTTGATTGGTTTCCGGAAAAATGAAATCCGTAATTTATTTTCAATATTTTTTCAACTTTAACCCGTGCCCAGGGGCTCTTGAAATTAACATGGAGTTTTAAATAGGATAAGCTCGGTTTTCAAAAAAATGGAAAAAAGAAGTACTTGTTACAAACTTTTTGTGAATTAAAGTATAGTTACCTGTTATGTTCAAGAAATATTTTTTCACCCAATAACTTCCAATTTGAGCCCCCCAAAACCCTGTTATTTTTAAAATAATTTTAAATTGTTCAAACAATTGTTATTTGATTAAAGAATATTTCCTCCTGTAAATCGTGAAATGTTATTATCTTTCGGGATAAATAATATAAAGTTGATGAATGTCAAGAGTACTACTTCTTGTTTAACATATTTCGTAATTATTATTTAAACAATTATTAAATGTGGAAAGTAATATATTTCTTAAGGATATTTGGTATTTATTTAAAGAATTTTCATTTACTTCAACAATTGTTTTCACCTGTAAATCGTGAAAAGTTATTCTTTTCTGGAATTATTGACACAATTGACGTATGTTGAGAGTGATATTTTCTTTTCTTAAGTACATTTCGCAATTTTGAAAACAATTTTCATTTGTTTAAACAATTTTCTTCGCTGCAAATCGTGAAAAGATATTCTTTTCTGCGATTAATAACACAATTAACGAATGTTAAGAGTGGTATTTTTTGGTTAAGATTTTTTTAAATTATTTAAACAATTAATAATCACTCACTTACGCCTTGTCATCGGGAAGGTGGAGAAAAGTCTAGTTTTTTTGAATCTCTTACACTATGAGGCTTGTTATTCAGTATTTCCTTATCTCAGAACGTATACCCTATATTGTTTCAAGAATTAAATTCAATTGCTCCAACAAAAGTATAGTTATTTTTCATAAATTACTTCTCTGTTCTGTTTCATTTATATAATGTAGGAAAAATCTACATGCAGATTATTTTCAATTCACAGATTCTATTAATCTACGGGGATGATTTTAAAAAAAAAAAGGTTTATATTTTACTTCGAGAAATTGAATTTAATTGTTTAAATAAATTATTATTCTTTAAGCAATATAGGGTATATGTTCTGAGATAAGGATATACTGAATAATTAGCGAAACAGTAAGAGATTCGAAAAAAATTGACTTTTCTCCACCTTCTCTGTGAAAATTGCTAAATATCTTGAGCAAAAAAATTTTTTGAGTTAATAATTGCAGAAAAAATAAATTTTTACGATTTAGAGGGACAAAAATTGTTTAAACAATTAAAACTTGTTTAAACAAATGAAAATTGTTTTAAAAATTGCTTAATACCCTTAAGAGAAAATTATTACTCGCAACATCTGTTAATTGTGTCATTAATTTCAGAAAACAACTTTTCACGCTTTACAGGGGAAACAATTGTTTAAACAAAAAAAATTGTTTAAAACATTACCAAATCTTCTTAAAAAAGATATTAATCTCAACATTCGTTAACTGTGTCATTAATTGCATAAAATAATAACATTTTGCGATTTTAAGGAGAAAAAATTGTTTAAGCAAATGGAAATTGTTTGAATAATTACAAACAATATTAAACAAGAAGTACGACTCTTGAGATTCATTAACTTTATGTCATTCACCCCGAAAGGTAATAAATAGTTTTTCACGACTTACAGGAGGAACAAAATTTTTTAAATAAACAATAATTGTTTCATATTGAAAAAATTCCAAAAATACCGTCTTTAGCATAAATTTGTTAGAAAACTGTTATTTTGCATTTTTTGGGACATTTTCCGGTCAAAGTAAAAGGCTATTGGAAAGGTAGAAATTAAAAGGTATTGGCTAGAAATTATTCCTTGACATTCCTATACTTGAATTCACAAAAAGTATATAATAAGTACATCCTTTTTCCATTTTCTCGAAACCCGAGCTTTTCATTTAAAACCCCATGTTAATTTCAAAAACCCGGGGGCCGGGTAACGTTGAAAAAAGTACAGATTTTCTTCTTCCGGAAAACGAACAAATTGGAGGGAATCGTTCATCAATAACACAGCCACACAAAAAAACCTTTTTTCGGGTCTGGAGGTCAGACCATGCTTACTATATGTTTTTGGGGTCGCTGAATTTTAATCTGAAGTCCAAAAAACCCCAGCAAGTCAGGGTTCTGAAATAACCTCAAGAAACCTCATAAAAAATTGTGTTCCGGATCTGGAGGTCAGACCATGCTTACTATATGTTTTTGGGGTCGCTGAATCCGAATCCGAGGTCCAAAAAACCCCAGCACGTCAGGGTTCTGACATAAACTCAAAAAACCTCATAAAAAATCTTTTCCTCTGTCTGGAGGTCAGACGATGTTTACTATATGTTTTTGGGGTCGCTGAATCTGAATCCGAGGTCAAAAAAAACAGCACGTCAGGGTTCTGAAATAACCTCATAAAACATCACAAACATGTTTTTTCGAGTACGGGGGTCAGACCTATTATATGTTTTTGGGGTCGCTGAAAAAATTGTCTCTTTCTGACGTCCCTGACGTGCTGGAGTTTTTTACACTACGGATTCGGATTCAGCGACCCCAAAAACATATAGTAAACATCGTCTGACCTCCAGACCGGGAAAAAGCTTTTTTATGAGGTTTTTTGTGTTTATGTCAGAACCCTGACCTGGTGGGGTTTTTTGGACCTCGGATTCGGATTCAGCGACCCAAAAAACATATAGTAAACATGGTCTGACCTCCAGACCCGGAAAAAGATTTTTTTTGTGTGGCTGTGTAATCGAAAGTCGAATTTTTACAGGTATAAATTTGGACCACCCTAATGTCACCTACTGTGATTACTCTTTTTTATAGTATAAAATATATAATTATATGATTTTGGAAGAAACAAGACCTTTAAATGTTGTAATTCCTGTATGCAATTGACCACATCACCCTTTACCAAAAGAAAAAAGACATCCAGATCCCAAGTGTGAGCAATTTCTTTTGCTTCCTGTAACGACCATAATCTCATCGTATGGACTGAGTGATCTAATCTAAATAAATTTAAAATAAAGAATATTAAAAAATACATTTTAAAAAACAATGATTTAAGAAAGTGTGTTTAAAATAAAATTGTTTATAAATTTTAAAAAATGGTTAAAAATAAAATTTGTACAGGTATGCACCTATGAAGAACAACAATTTGTTCTGAAAGTGGAAGTTGTATCAAAGGAGCTCCCAGATCCCATTCTCCACAGGTTTCACATTCGTTGCTATTCATAACCAAAAGTTTAAATAATTCCAAAAATTTCTGACCTGTATCCGTTCCCTGAAAATGTAATACTCTAAATAAAAAATAGAATCCAAAAGCCATTTTTAAAATATACTAAAAAAAGCAAAAATAAACATCTGAAAGCTTTTGATTGTAATGATTTAAAAAATTATACAATTTTTTTATTATATAATTATTGACCTTCGAAATTTCGCTTGAAGGTTTTGATTGACACGCAAATGATGAAGTGTAAGCCCGCCTAAAACGTTCATCCCAAGCTGTAACTGTTACGTGACATCCTAAAGTGTCGCACAAATTTTGTAGTGCTGGTCTCACAGTCGATGGAACTGAAAAAAATCGATTTTATAAATACTTTAATTTATTTTCAAACAGTTTTATAAAATATTTTTTATTTTTATATAATCAGGCAAATGCCTAGATACAAGGACGCAATTAGGCACCGAGTTTAGAGATTTTTTTAATTCAGGACTAAATTCTTCAGAGATTGGTGAGAGCCAATTTTTGATTTTATTGTTTATTTAATTTTTATGTGAATGCAAATATCGAAAAAATGTCGATTTTTTAAATTTCATTTTTTTATCTCCTAAAACAATTTTTCTTATACATCTCGTCACTTGGATGCAATGCGCAAAGCTATAAGAAGATGAAAATTATTAGCTTGTAAAGTTAATTGTTATAAACAAATTCTAGTAACAAATAATCGACATTTATAGGCAGAAAAGAATCTTTTTTATGACACATGCATGATTTCAACCCTTTTCGACGCCTATGAAGCGGGGCTAAAACTCTAATTTTTACTCCCTAGGGAGTAAAAAGTACTTTTCACTCCCTAGGGACTGAAAAGTAACGTCAGAGGTGAATAATGAAAATAATGCATCTATGAGCTCGCATTTTATGATTATCAGCCCACTCACCGTAAAAACTGTGAGGAAATTTTGGTTGCAGATAATAGAATTTTTCGGTTATTAATGGAAAGTTACCATATATACCTGTAAAAGTACCATAAATGACCAAGAATTTTCATAAATTTCCGGAAATTTATGGAAATTTACAAAAATGAATTTTGGGCAATCCATGGTAAGTCACCATATTTACCTGTAAAATTACCATTAATGACCGAGATTTTTCATAAATTCCCGGAAATTTATGGAAATTTTTAAAAATGAATTTTGGGCAATTTATGGTAAGTTACAAATCACCTCTAAAATTACCATAAATTGGGTTAACATTAATTTCATTCTTCATTATACAAAATCTAATATGGACTGAATTCATGACTGTCTTTCGAGAAATGTCTGAAATCATCCATTTGTTATAAAAAATATCGTATGCGCCAAGGGGGAGAGACACTTTTTCCCCTACGTGCATAATATACTATTCTTCATCGAGCTTTACTGTAATTATATTACCAATCATGTTTTCTGAAAAAAATGTTGCCATTGATCAATATTTGTTTATTTTATAAACAACTTATATAAACAAATGCACGTTTTAGACGTTTTTAAGCGAAAAGAAATTAATTTTTCTTCTATTCTTGTTGAAATTATATTGCCAATGTGGTTTTCTGGAAAAATTTTGCCATCCATCACTAGTAGTTTATTTAATAAACAAATTATATAAACAAATGTACATCGCAGACATTTATAAGCAAAAAGAAAAGGTTTTTTCTTCTAGTCTTGTTATAATTATATTATCCATGATGTATCTTGATGAAATTTCGTTATTCATCGCTATTTGTTCATTTTGTAAACAAATGATGTGCACAAATGTACATTTTAGGCATTTTCTGGCAAAAAGAACTCGCTTTTTCTTCTAGTATTGTTGAAATTATATTTCCAATGATGTTTTCAGAAAATATTTGGCCATGTCTCACTATTTTTTTATTTCATAAACAAATTATATGAACAAATGTAAATTTTAAGCATTTATGGATAAAAGGAAAACGTCCTTCATCGTATTTATGTCGACATGACAGAGCAATATCGGTATTCTTGCCTTTTTATGAGTCCCTTGTTTTTCATTCATTCTCGAAGAGGTAATTTGCAACAAAAGTAAAATAAGTGATTCTTGAAAATTCAAGAATACTGATATCGAACTCTGTTACTGAATTTTTTAATCTTTTAATATATTTTGCTTATAAATGTTATGCCAAAAATTACACGGAAATGTCACTTACTTATCAAATTTAGTTATCCAAGAACAATTGATGATTGTTTAAACAAATTCAATTAACAAATGCACTCTCTGGCTATTTTTTTGCTGTAAAAAACTTGGTTTCTTCAACCTAATGAAGTGTAAGAAACTAACTTCTAGACCTTTAGGGAGCCTACATGACAATCAACAACTTTCATTGTTAACAACAATTGTTTAAATAAATTTTTATCATCCTAGATACTTTTTAAGAAAAAAAATTTCCTTTCTTTAGGGTATTAGCAGCCTGTTAATAATTAATGGCATTGTGCTATCTATCGATAAAAATTGATAATTGTTTAAACAAAGTCAATTGACAAATTGATTTTTCGGCTATTTCTAAAGGTAAAAACTTGTTTCTTTTCCAACGTAACCAACTGTAAATAACTAATTTTTGAATTTTTTTAAAAATCTTGATAAGGATCCACTATTGTTATTGTCATTAATAATTTTATGAACAAATTCTTCCTCTAATACATTTGTAAACAAGAAATTCCATTTTTCTTATGGATTCTAAAAAATAACTTGAAATACTTAATAACGTAAAATTAATTATTGATGACAATAGCAGTAGTGGATCTGCATCGAAGTTTCTAAAGAAAAAACTTTTTTCAAAATCGGCTATGATATATTTAAAAAGAACGTTCAAATCGGTTGAAAAAATCGCTTTTGAATATCAATTTTTCCACAGACATTTTTGTTTCCCCTACTGTGCTCCTGCCCACACGAAATATGATATAGAGTTGAAAGTTTGAGAAATTAAATAAAAGGCACTGAGGAAGATTCATCTGATCCTAAATATGAATAATTACCAAAAAAATACCAAAACTAATTTACTTTTGTAATGGTGAACATTTAGGACGTTTGGCAGAAAAAATCTGGTTAAGGTAGAAATTGGATAAGTGTTATATAGACTGAAAAAGCATTTTTTTATTTAATGAATTAAATCAATTTTCTGACATAATTTTTTTAATTACCCTGGTGTCTTTGTAGAAAACGGTGTAGCCAATCTTTAAAATGCTGAGCACCGCGACTGTGACTGACTGCTAAAGCTTTTGGCGACCACCATAAAACGACATGGTCCAAAATACTAGAAATTGATCCCCAAGCAACTTCCTGATAAAATTCTATTATTTTCTTCATGGCCATTGCTCGTATCCTTTTTTCATCTATCAAGAATGGCGGTTAAATAAAATTTATTTATTAGAAAAAAAAGTTATACAAATTTAAGTAGAAGGCCTCATCAGATATGAGTCCTTATTTAATTCTAATTATATAAATATATATAAATTAAATATAAATAAATATATAAAAAAAAATATAAAAAAATATATAAATATATAAATTAAATATATATAAATTTGTTAGAATACATTTTCATGAATGAAATCTATAAAAAAAATTTACCTTTACTGACTGTTTTTAAAGCTTTGGTTCCAAGAAGTTCAGGAGATATGCTCATCGTGATATTCATTAATCTAGTGATTTCCTCATTTTGCATACTTACCAAAATTTGGACTGATTCTACGTTGGACATTTCCATTTCTTTGGCTGGCAAGCTCATAACAGGAGGTGTCAAATGTTTTGTGAGTGCTCTAAAATATTTTACAATTTGTAATTTAGAAATAATAATTAGGAACCTTAGATCGAATCCATTTCGCAGCATACAGACAGAGCAACATCAAATCACTGAATCATTCGCCTCTTGCTGTAATTTTGACAAAAAAAAATCATTTTTGCGATGTTATGAGTTTTTTTAATTTTTAGAGGTGCTTTCCAAAAAATACAAGTTTTTTCTTCAAACCTTTATAACTTTTGACCTAACTGAGATACTTAAGTATTTTTTTCTGATTCTGATAAGGTCAATTGTCCTTTTTTGAAATCCGAAAGAAAATTAACAAAATGAATTTTTCTTAGGGGACGTCAATATTACGATTTTCAGTTTGTAACTGGTTATAAGAGATTTCCAGGTAGCTCAATCATTTTAAAAGGATTATAAAAGATTATGTACAAAATCCATACAATTCAAAGTATTTCAAAGGATTGTAAAGATAAAATTTTTTTTTCAATAATTAGAATGAGGAAACTTACGTAAGAAATGCTTTGCCCCCCACCCCGGAAAAGTCTTACGTAATGAATGGTCCCCCGTTACATACAACGGCAGATTCGATAAAATATTAACAAAAAAGTTTTTTTGTTTTAAAAAGTTCTACAAAAAACACCTCTAACTCTTCTATAATATCTTGTACTGTAAATCATTCTTCTTCATATATTTTCATATATTTCTTATATATTATATATTTCTTACACATTTCTTCTTCTTTCTTTCTATATTCTTCATGTATCTTGTACTGTTTGCGAGAAGAATCAAAAAAATTAAATTTTTCTAAAAAAAAATATCACCTATGTAGAAAATTATCTACATATGTGGATAATTGGACCAGTTAGAGCATTGTCAATACCGTCTGATCTAGAGGATTTTTTCGAGCTCTAATCGGGTGCTGGCTCGCTCGTCATGACCAATAATATGTCTGAGTATTAAACCTAAATATGTTTTTGCACATTTCGAAAAATAGCCAACCTGCTTAAAAGTCCCAAAGGCGAAAACTTAACATAAGAAAAAAAATTTTTCCTCAGCCTCCAACCGAGCAAGTCACGCCTACCCCGAAAGGGAAATGGCTTAATGGTATAATAATAATAATAATCTAGTAAGTCTTTTCGGGCCCTAATCGGGTTCTGGCTAGCCCGTCCTGACCAAAAAAATATCTAAGTGTCTAACTCAAATATTTTTTTTGTCACATTTCCAAAAAGAGCTTGGATGTTTAAAAGTATCGAAAATGAAAAATGAACTCTAGAAAAAATAAATTTGTTTCCTCATTATCTAGTCAGTCTTTTCGTACCCTAATCCGATTCTAGCTAACCTAATCCAAATATTTTTTTGCACATTTTCAAAAAATATCCAAGATGTTTAAAGGTATCAAAATAAAAAAATCTGCCCGCTTCGCGGGCACATTCTCATCGCGCGCTTCGCGCGCGGCTCGCTTCGCTCGCAAGTTTCAGCGCGCCTAGGGCGCGCACCTGTTGGATCTCGCGCTTCGCGCTCGATTAGGTATTCATCTCGCGCTTCGCGCTCGATAATGCATTCACCTCGCGCTGCGCGCTCGGACACATTTGTCGTCTAGGTTTTCACACTTCGTGTGCTCACTATTGCGCGCTTCGCAGGCTAATACTCTCTTAGTAAGCTTCATCGTTATGACCTGCTTTTGGTTTAATTATGTCAGTTTTACATAAAAATAAGAACTAATTTACTTAAGGTTCTATCGACCTTAAGGAACACATTCTCATCACGACACTCGCGCTTCGCGCTCGATATTTGGTATGATCATCATGTGAACCTCGCGCTTCACGCTCGTTTCTGTTCATCGTATAATAGAAACCCAAAAGTTTGAGCGCGCTTGCTGCGCGCAATTTGGTCGTCGCGCTTCGCAACGACCATATGTTCAATGTTCTTCAGATAAAAATGACTAAAGTTGTATTTGATTTAAAATGAAGAAGGTAATTCCTTTACTTCAGCGTATATTTCCGTATCTTTATAATAAATCCTACAGTCACAAAGATTTTTTTCCAACTATCTGAAAAGGGGAGAAAAAAAGTATTTAAGTCGTTTTTGGAACATATATCTTGCTTTTTCATTCATAATCAAACCGACCCCTTGACTACCATGTGATTCCCTATCTACTCCTGACCATATTTCAAAACCTCAATCAAAGTTTCAGTCCATTCCGAGGCTACTTTATTGTTTGTATTATTCATGTTTAGATAGTACACCCAACTACCAC
>CAKNYM010052371.1:148753-211356 GCA_932195095.1 Andricus curvator
ATATATATATATATATATATATATATATATATTCATTTCGTCTATTTGGAACATAGTTCTTGAAATATAAATGTAATAGTCGAATTTTTTCACAGAAATTATTTTAGTAAACAAAGATCAAAACGCATTCTGAAATAAAAGTCAGATTTTCAGTCAGAATAAATTGTTTGAATTATTATTATATTTTATTGTTTCAATCGTTAGAAATAGTATTGAGAACATAAAAACAATGAAATATTGTGAAAAAACACACCCGAGATGAAAAATAAAGTAAATAAGCAAAGTTTTGATGAGAATGTGCCCGCTTATCGGGCCGATTTTTTCACTGTTAATGTTATTTTTTACGAATAAAACAAAAACTACACATCCTATCAAAAAGTGACTCATGAGAAATGTGTAGATCTTTTTTGAATGCACAATTTTAGTTCAGTCATGATTTGTCGTATCTTGCATAGTTTGACCGTGAAATTGATTTTTTTGATTTTTCATTATTTCTTGTGCAATAAAAATATGAATTTTCGATTTTTCAAGAAAATTGAAAAAGTCGTTATGATAATCTTGTAGGACGTGCGAAAAGAAACACTTTTCCTATCTTGACTTTTTTTCGTATCGTGCGTTGTTTGGCCGAAAATGTTACTTTTCGCTTTTTTGGGGGGATTTTGAAAATGCTGTAACTCGGACAATTTTCTTTTTATCAAAAAACGTCGTAAGGATAAATTGTTTAGATTTTCGAGTACTATAAGCGCCCGCACATATAATTTTGAAATTTGGAAAAAAGTGGTCTAAAAATTTTTGAAAATGCTCTAACTTTTTGAATTTTCATCCAAAATGGCTGGTTAACAAACTCGATTCCTCTTTTTGCCCCCTGAAACTGTGTGCCAAAGCACAATCTAATCCGATTAGTCTTTCAAAAGTTATCCGATATACAGACGACGACGACAACGACAACGACAACGACAACGACAACGACAGACAGACAGACACCGACGTAAAAACCATTTTTTCTGACTCAGGGGGCCTCAAAACGTCGACATTTGATGGAATCCGCGAAAGTCATTTTTCACATAAAACCAATACTTTCTCATTATGATGAGAATGTAAAAATGAACATTAAAAACAAAGAAGTTTATTTCCGCATCATCTAGACAGACTTTTGGATAGTTTTTAACGCCAACCATCTAAACTAGATTTTGCCAAGACCGACTGACTAGCGCTAGATTAGCTCGTCCAGACTAGTGTTGACCATACAAAAACGTTTTACTTATATTCAGCGCCATGATAGACCGTCTTGACAGAGCCATATTTGCGGTCAGGGTGGTAAATCCTGGCCCCGAATAGTTCCCCGATAATTTTCTACACGGACGTGGCCAAAAACATGATTTGGCCTGCATAAAACTTGCATAATGTCTTCTTTATATAAGTTTTTTTTAATATTGGATCAAATAAAAAAATGTTTTTTTTTCATAAAATCCACTTTTCACGTTTTCAAACATTCAGCCTGGAAGATAAAGTCGAATTTAATCAAAACCCCCACTTTCTTTATTTTATCCATCATTTTTTCAAATTCTTGTTTATTGAATGAATACATTTTAAACTGGGGTCACAATTCAGCAAACAAAAGTTAGTAGCAAAAAAGGTGGCGTTTTTTTAAAATAAAGTTTTAATATTTTCAGAAAGCACCGCCATTTTTCAAAAAATGTCAAGATTTTGTTACATTTCCGGTGGATTTTGTAAACTCATCAGAGCCAGAAAAAACTTTATTATCATAATTAGGTCAAAAGTTATGAAGATTTAAAGAAAAAAGTGGCCTTTTTTGGAAAACAACCCTAATATTTCAAATATGTACCCATCACTTCACGAAAATAATTTTTTCTCTAAGGCCATGTGACAAGTGGGTCACGTGACCGGATTCCTACCTTACCGACACTTTTTTTATTTGTTAACTTATTTTCACACGAATAGCCACATCGAGTTGAAAATTTGGGATAATAAATAAGAAGCACTAAGAAAGGTGGGTCTGATCCTAAATTTTTATAATTATGAAAAAAGTTTTGTTTGTAAATAATTTTTTTTTTGCTTTTTTCATGATTATTGAAATTTAGGACCACACCCACCTTTCTCAGTGCTTCTTATTTATTATCCCAAAATTTTCAACTCGATGTGGCTATTCGTGTGAAAATAAGTTAACAAATAAAAAGTGTCGGTAAGGTAGGAATCCGGTGACGTGACCCACTCGTCACATGGCCTTAAACGGTAAAATACTTCTCGCCTTATTTCCTTTGAAAAATGACATATTTAAGAGGTGAATGATTCTGTGATTTGAAGTTGCTCTGCCTGTATGATTTTAAATAGATTCGAACCTTAGAAGACTGGAAATTTCATATCTTTTCATAGATAGGGCATGTAATACTTACCCAATACCTACCTTGTCGACATTTCTTCGCAACAACTACCGTCCACATTAAATGAGATATCGAGTTGAAAATTTGATGAATTATTAAAGAAAATGCACTAAAGAACGTTCTTTTAATCCTGCATTTTTTATAATGACAATTAAAAATTATGTTTTGACATTTCATTTTTGTAATTATAAAAAAGGTAGGTCCAGAAAAACGTTCCTTACTGCCTTTTATTTAGTTTCCTAAATTTTCAACTTGATATCTGATTCTGGGTAGACGTGACCTATTGCGGAAGAATGTCGGTAAGGTAGGAATCGGGTAACAAAATCAGAAAATATTGTTTGTATTTAAGTATCTAATCATGGGTAGTCAATAAACTCGGATTTTAAAGTTATCGATATTAGTTCCAAAATTAAGGCAGCTTTTAAAAGGTGATAAATAACAACCAATCTAGTAAGACGGCCCCCATCCGATTACAACCGAGCCAATCGCTGCTTAACTTCGGTAATCGAACAAGCAGCCTTAAGCAATTCCATGTGTCCAAACAAACATAAAATTAGAAACGATTTATTCGAAACTATAATATTTTTAATTAGAAGTGATAAGATAGGCTGATTTGAAAAAGCTTGAAAATTATAAGAATTTTTCAGTCTAAAGCGTACAAAGTGAACAATTTCAAATATAAATTATTAACTGAATTGATATTTGGTTCAGAAGATGATTGAAATTTAACTCATACTGAAATTCAATAAAAGTTCAAATTAAATTTTTAATTGAAGCTTTAACAGGATAACCGAAAAACTTCATTTTTAAAATTCCCTCACTTTTCCTTAATTTTTTATTTTCCCTGACTATTAATATTCAAATACCTGCATTTTTATCTTGTATCATTTTTAACATAGAATGTTTTAGAAGCGAAATAAAAAAAAATTTAGATTAGAATTTAAAACTTTCAAATTTGTTTATTTATTTCAACCAAAAAAGATGACTTTGCCATAAACTATAAATTTTCAACGTAAAGAACGAATTTTCAACAAAGTAGTAGAATTTTTAACCAAATACTTAAATTATCAACTTAAAAAGATGAATTTTCTACCAAATAGTCGAATTTTCAAACAAAAAAGATTAAACTTCAACCAAATTCAAAAAATAAAATAAATTCTTAACGAAAAATATATAATAGCTCATATTTAAACAACAACAACAAAAAGAAGTTTTTAACACAATAGTTGAATTCCCAACCAAACAGTTGAATTTTCAACAAAATAATTGAATTTTCAACCTAGAAAAAATGAATTCTAAACAAAAAATAGTTGATATTTCAACTTAAAAAAAATTAAATTTCTACTAAATAGGATGAATTTTAAAACGAAAGAGAGAAATTTTCAATCAGTAAGATTAATTTTCTACCAAAAAAGGACGACTTTTCAACAAAATACACGAATTTTCAAACAAATAGTTGAATTTTCAACTAAAACGATGTATTTTAAACCAAAAAAAGCGAATAAAAAATTAATTTTCAACAAAGTATTTCAACTTTTACTCAAGTTCATCAAGTTTCAAAGAAAATAGTTAACCTTGGAATTATATATTTTTCAGGATTAAAGTTTTACAATTTTCACAAATTTTTCAAAGAATAATTTAAGAAATTATTAATTTTTAAGGCTTTGAAATTAATACACGTCAATTTTTCAATCAAATTATTAATTGTACCCTAGAAAAAATTTCCCGATTTCCGGAAAACTTACCGATAAATTTCGATGCTGGAATTTTCTGAAAAATCAACATCAGCTGTCGACTTCGTATCTTCCTTATCCATATTGCACTGATAATTTGCTAATAAACATTCAATAAACTCGTGACAATAATCTTCGACCTTATTTTTGGCCAAAACCTAAAATTAATAATTTTATAATTCACGACAATTTTATAAGAAACTAATAACTAACTCAGTTTTTTTATTTATCAAAAATTTACTTACTTGTAGCATTCGAGTGACAGAAATTTTTTTGAGTGGTTCCAACATACAAGGGCAATTATTTGAAAAAATATTTATCGAAGGTTCTGAGAAATTAGGTTCTAAATCCAACATTTTGTTGTAAGCATTCACTAATCTACAGTTTAGTTTTTCAATAAATTAAAAATTATTTAAATTATTATAAATCAATAACCAATAAATTAATCAAGAATTTTAAAAACTAAATTAAAACCTGAAAATGATCCTTAGAAACTCGTCATTTTTGCAATCCATAATATCGTAAATGAGATTCCGGATAAATTTTGCAACCACATTCAAATTTCGTTGCAAATTCATTTTTATATATTGAACCTTGGCTTTATAAACTGGTTGAATTGTCTCCCCAGATTTCCAAATCAATCTATAATTCTCTGCGTACATTTCTAATCTTCTAACAAAATTCGTCAATACCTTAAATTCAAAAATTAATTCTATTCCTGACATTATTAAAAAAAAAAAAATTAATATTATTCCATCCACAAGTAAAAATTTACCTCTTGATCACAAACTTTACCACTCGCTGTAATTTCAACATAAAAGTCAATATCCCATGAAATTTTTCTTAGTGTTGCTTCCAATTCCAAAGAATCTTTAAACCATTTTTCCAAAACTGGACCTTGAGCTGGCAGCCACTTCAAAATGTTTGCCCTATAATTACTATCCATATTTTCTCCTATTCAAATTTGACATATATTTAATAAAATCCATGATATCATGTATAATAGGGTGGTCCAAAAATTCTATGTTAGATTTTTGATGATCGAAAATTGAATATTAATTTTTTTTAATGAAAATTGAACTATTTTGTTAATTTTTTTTTTTTTTTTTTGAAGATTAATTTTGTTAACTGAAAATGTAACTACTCCGTGTTATTAGATTGAAAATGTATCTTCTTTATTTGAAAATTCACGCATTTTGTTGTAAATTCGCCTTTTCTGGTAGAAATATCAATCTTCTTGGTAAAAAAATTCATCTTTTAAGGTACCAATTCACTTCTTTGGTTGAAAATTTAACTATTTTGCTGAAATTTTCTTTTTTTTAAAGCCAATTTTTGTAACTGAAAATTTACCAACTCCGTGTTTGGTTGAGAAAAATATCTTCTTTAGTAAAAAATTCGATTATTTTGTTGAAAATTCATGCATTTTGTTGAAAATTCGTCTTTTGTGGTGGAATATTAATCTTCTTGGTGAAAAATTCATCTTTATGATTGACAATTCATTTCTCTAATCCAAAATTGAACTATTTTTTTGAATATTCATTTGTAATTGGTTGAAAATTCATTTTTAACTAAAAATTTAAATATTCCATTTTTGGTTGAAAATTGATCTTTTTTCGTTGAAAATTAAGTTTTTAACTAAAAATTTAAGTAATCGATTTTTGGTTGAAAATTTACCTTTTTTAGTTGAAAATTCATTTATTTTCTTGAAAATTAATTTCTTTGGTTAAAAAAATTAACTATTCTGTTCAAAATTTCGTTTTTTTTTTTTGTTGAGAAATATTTTTTTTAACTGAAAATTTAACTACTCCGTGTTAGGTTGAAAATGTATCTTCTCTACGTGAAAATTCATGCATTTTGTTGAGAATTCATCTTTTGTGGCAGAATATTAATCTTCTTAGTGAAAACTCATCTTTTTGGTTGACAAATTAATTTTTTTTATTGCAAATTTTACTATTATGTTGAAAAAGTGTTTTTGAAGGTTAAAAATTATTTTTTTAACTGTAAATATAACTATCTCATTTTGGGTTGAAAATTCATCTTTTTTGGTAGAAAATTAATCTTTTTGGTTGAAAATACATTTTTTGGGTTAATGATTCTCATTTTAGTTCAAAATTCATTTCTCTGGTCAAAAATGTATGTCTTTTGTTAAAACTTGATCTTTTTTTGTAGAAAATTAATGTTTCAAATGGGAAAAGCTCTGTTTTTAGAAAAAGTTGAAAAAATAAATACTTTTTATTAACTTTTTGTAAATTAAAGTTTAGTCACCTCTTACAAAAAATTCAAGGAATAATTTTCACACAATACATTTCAATGTTAACCCCCTACATCTCCTTGTATTGTTGCCGGAAAGTGCCCAAAAAATGCAAAATAGCAGTTTTATGTAAAATTCATGCTAAAGACGGTATTTTTTTAATGTTATCAAAATTAATTATTTTTATTCGATAAGTCACAAGTTTCCAAGTACTTTTTAACTAATTTTAATTATTTAAACAATTATTATTTGTTACACCCATTTTTTTCCCCCTGTAGATCGTGAAAAGTTATTACTTTTTGTGATAAATGATACAATTGATGAATTTCAGGAATAATAATTTTTGTTTAACATTATTTGGTAATTATTTAAACAATTTTCTTTTATGTAAAAAAGGTTTTCTCTATAAATCATAAAAGGTTATTATTCTCTGGGATTAATGACACAATCGTCGAATTTCAAAAGTAATATTTTTTGTTAAAGATACTTGGAATTTTTTTAAACAATTTCCATTTGTTTAAAAAAATTTTCATCCTGTAAGTCGTGAAAAACTATTATTTTCTGGAATTAATGACGCAGGTAAAAAATATTAAGAGTGATATTTTTTGTGAAAGACAATTTGCAATTGTTTAAACAATCAATAACACTTGCTCATTTTGATTGAAAAGATCAAGGAAATTCTTGTATTTTCGAATCTCTTACACTATTTCGCTTATTGATCAGTATTTTCTTTTATCAATGAAATCGATTTCTAAAAATAACTATCAGTGACTTTACTGAAAAAATTAAAAAAAAAAAAGATTATTATTTTAAAAATTAGGGTGTAAGTTCTGAAATAAGAAAATACTAAATAATAAACTACGTAGCGTAAAAGATAGAAAGAAAGTAGAATTTTCTCCATCTTTCCTATGAAAAGGCGTTCATTAACTTTTCAAGATTTGCAGGAAAAAACATTTTTAAACAAATTAAAATTGTTTAAGCACGTGTAAACTGTCTCTCACACAAATATCATTCTTGGCATTCATTAAATGCGTTATCGATTCCAGAAAGTAGTAAAACCAGATTTACAGGTGGAAAAAAATTGTCTGAACAAATGAAAATTGTTTACATAATTACCAAATATCTTTAAAAAAATATATTACTCTCAACATTCGTTACTTGTGCAATTAATTCCAGAAAATAATAACTTTTTACGATTTTCTGGGGAAAAATGATTTAAATAATTACCAAATGTGTTAAAGAAGAAATATTATTGCTAAAATT
Organism: Andricus curvator; assembly: GCA_932195095.1. Taxonomy (NCBI): domain Eukaryota; kingdom Metazoa; phylum Arthropoda; class Insecta; order Hymenoptera; family Cynipidae; genus Andricus; species Andricus curvator. The sequence goes on from CAKNYM010052371.1 coordinate 156,403, forward strand.
CATCAAACGTATTATTTATCCCGAAAAATAATAACTTTTCACGATTGAGAGGTGACAAAAAATTGTTTGAACAAATAATAATTGTTTAAACTACACAAAATTAGTTAGAAAATACTTAGAAACTTGTCACTATACAAAAACTAACAAAAAAAATAGTTTAAAAAATGATTACTGTTTGAAAAATTAGGGTATGAGTTCTGATATAAGAAAATAATTATCTTAATATTTATTAGCTGCGTCATTAATACCAGAAAATAGTAACTTCTCAAGTTGTATAGGGGAAAAAATTGTTGAAATTAATAAAAATTGTTTAAATAATTGCAAACTATCTTTCAGAAGAAATATCACTCTGAGTAGGAATTAGCTGCCTTATTAATTCCAGAATGTAGTAACTTTTAAAGATCTACAGAGGAAAACATTTTTTAAAGAAATTGATTATTTTTTAATTAATAATTAATTGCAAAAAATTGTTAAAAAAATACATTGCGCTCAACATTCGTTAATTGTGTTATTAATTCCAGAAAATAATAAATTTTCACGATTTACATCACAAAAAATTCTTTAAATAAAAGAAAATCGTTTAAATAATGACCAAATATGTAATAAAAATTTTTATTCTTGACATTCAACAATAATGTAGGTGGTTAAAATCGAAATCTATTGTGTACAAATTATTCCTTGAACATTTATTAAGAGGTGACGAAACTTTAATTTATAAACAGTTAATAACAAGTACTTCTTTTCTTTGAATTTTTTCGAAAAACGAGTTTTTCCATTTAAAACCGAATGCTAATTTCAAAAGCCCGGGGGCACGGGTTAATGTTGACTTTTTGAAAGTAAAAAAAAATACGGGGTAGGGGGATGGATCAATCACCAAAAATCGAATTTTTACCGATATAAATTTGGACCACCCTAATGTATAATAATGTAACAATACATGCCTGGTAATTATACTTTGTTGAGAATAAACCAAATGTCACTAAATAAAATTTAAAATATCTTTAAAATTAAGATCACTCTCCATTTTTGGAAAAAAGTAAGCGTCCTACTTTATGAATTTACTCTGCAAATAATCTTAAATCATTCTTCGAAGCGAGAATGGAAATTAAAGACGTGTAAACATTCGTTCTGGTTGCTAAGGAAACGTTCAGGTTTGTAGTAATAGCGCATTGTCCTTCGATTTATAAATTCAATAATTAGATTGAGTCAAAAGCTAATACTTCTAACAATTATTATATAATACTAACAGAATGTTTGAAGTCTTAAAACGCATCTTATTTCGATAAATATACATTTAATTACACTAGAAAACAAACACGCGCGCGATTATTTTTTGTTGTCTCATGCAATTTTTTAATTAAAATATAAAATTAATATTAATACCAAATTTTTGTAATCATTGTATCTATTATCCTAAATAATAGAAAAGTAAAACATTTTTGATAGTTTATGAAAATTGATGTCTTAACTTCACAATTAATATATTATTATATTTTTGAAGAATATATAGACAATCAAACCGTTGCATTTTTGATCAAAAACATTAATTTCCGATAAACATTCTTTCAAATCTAATGTTTTCTTGTTAATAATAGCAATTTTAGATGAAAAACACTAACATAACATAACCAAAAATTGTATAAGATTGTAAATTTTCTTTTACATGATTGAAATATAATTTTTTTGATAAAAGATTCTAAATCTCGTTCAAATTATGATTTTTGTTTTAAAATGCCAATTTTCAATTCAAAACGATAAAATAACCTAAAATGGTTAAAAGATATGAATAATCTTTGAAATCTAATTTTTTTAATTAAAAACACTTTTCGACAAAAAACACTAACATAACCTTAAATTATGAAAAGAAGCTAAATCTTGTTCAAAAATATGTTTTTTGTTTTGAAATACGATTATTTGTGTAAAGCGCTAACATAACCTAAACTTGTAAATTTTCGTTGAAATGTTTTTTTATATTTTTTATTAAAAATACCAATTTCGGACAAACAACGCTAAAATATTGTAAAATTGTGAAGACTCTAAATCTTGTTCATAGTATAATGATTTTGGTTTTAAAATAAAAATGTTTGGTGTACGACGGTAACATAACCTAAAATGCTTAACATTTGTGAACCTTCTTTGAAATCTAATTTTTTAAATTTAAAATCCAATTTTCTACGAAAAAACACTAACATAATCCAAAATTGTCAAAAGATTCTAAATCTTGTTCAAATTATGATTTTCGTTTTATAACACAAATTTTGTGTGTAAAACGCTATAATTTTGTTTGTTTAAACAAAACGATTTCCTGTGTAAAGGTTAATATAATCCGAAACTGTTTAAAAATTCCCAATCTTGTTCAAACTATAATGATTTTTGTTTTAGATTACCAATTTTTGGTTGAAAACGCTAACATAACATAAAATTGTTAAAAGTTGTGAATCTTCTTTAAACCCTAAGGTTTTAAATTAAAAATACAAATTTCTCTAGTTTTCTGAATTTAGTTTTACTCTAATGCAACCTAAAATTGTTCAAAATGATGTATCTTTAAAATCTAATGCTTTTTGTTTAAAAACGCTAAACAGTAAAAAAAACGCTAACAAAACCGAAAAACGTAATTTATTGAAACAGTTTTAATCTCTGAAATCTAATAATTTGTGATTTTAATTTAACCAAGCAGGAGTATTAAATAGTAAAAATCTTTCTCAATTAAAATAAGGTTTTCTATGATTTTATTTAATAAAAAGCATTATTTGTAGATTTGATTTTCAAAATTTAAGATATAAAACAACTTAAAGTATATCATTACACCATTATTTTTAGATAGGATAAAATGTTTAGTTTTAAAAACGATCAACTCAAATTTGAAATTGTAATATATTTTGCAGAACAAATCGCATTATTTGATTCAAATAACAAGTTCTTTAACAATTAACTGAGTAATTAAATCAACAAAATTTTTAATACTGAAAACAACTTATTTAGTTCATAGCAAACATTTTTCTTGTAAAAAATAGCTTATAATAAAAATATCAATTTACAGCTATTGACTGCAGTTAAAGTTTGCAAGTATTACGGCTTCAGTTGAGAAATTTTGCAGGCTTCCTTCTTTTTCGACGACTTGAATAACTTTTAGGATTACTTTGACCCGATAACTCTGAAATCTGAGTTTGAAACTTTTCATTCAGCTCTTTTAATTTTTCAACTTGTTTCAAACTTTTCGAGAGAAGCCTTTGTGTTTTTACAAGTTCCTTCTCTTTGTTCTTAAGCTGCTCTTCTAAATCTTTGGTTCTATCTATTATATTTTGTACATTATTATTCTCAGAAATTAAGGTATCTTCGTTTTCCATTATACTTTCAAGACTATCCTCCACAATTTCAGGTTCGATGCACAATTGTTCTACACTAACGCTTGAATATTGCAAATTTTCTTCACACTCAGAACCTTTTTTCTCGATATCAACATTTTCCTCAACGCATAAACTGTCTACGTTAAAATCATTTTTCCAAAATGAATCGTCATCGTGTTGAGATACATCAACAAATTCTGGTTGTATGTCATCTAAAGTGCGATTCGTTATTATTTCATTGCTTGTTCCAATTGGAAAATTTACTTTGACGCAGCTCTTTTTCGAAGGGTTGTTTCTTCTCTTGGATTTTCGGGCGACGTATACATTCATCAGAGATCTTGGAGTATCGAAAACTGTTGGAATGGCGTTTGGTCTTAATTTTCCTTTCCTGCCTCTGTAGTCTAGTTCAAATTGGTTGATGTCAAAGTGGCACTGGAATTTAGATTTTTTAATATTTCAAAAAAAGCTTGAATAGTTTTTCATTATAAGCGCACAAATAAACGTTTAAATTAAATTGATATTCAGCTTAGAAGATAATATTAAAATTGAAATAAAATTAAACTGAAATTTTAAATTGAACAGGGTGGCGATTTGGCGGACGATTTCAAATTCCCGGTCATTTCCCGGTTTTCCCCGGTCAAGTTTTTCAATTTACCCGGTCAACTCAAAGTAACATATTTATATTTGCCGCAAAACGCAAACATTTATTTTAATTCATGACGATCGTTCTAAACATCTTTTAACACAACAGAGCAAAACGTTGCAAAATAAATGAATTTTGAAAAAAATACTTAAATTTCCCACTAAAAAATATCAATTTTTCACAAAAAATGAAATAATTAAACTTTCAGTTGAAAAAATTAATTTTCAACAAAAAAACGGATTTTCAACAAAATAGTTCCATTTTCAACCAAAGTGACGAATTTTCAAATAAAATTATGAATCTTTATCTGGAATAGTTACATTTGAAACCAAAAAGATAAATTTTCAACTAAAATGATGAATATTTAACAGGAACGCTTGATTTTTCAACCAAAAAGACGAATTTTTAAAGAAGATTACATTTTAAATAAAAAGATTAATTTTCTACCCAAAAATACAATTTTTCAACCAAATACATTAATTTTTAAAGAAAGGTTTGAAGTTTTAATAAAAGAAGACAAATTTTCACCCAAATAGTTAACTTTTGAACTGAAAAAATAATAATTTTCAATCAAAAATGAGATAGTAACATTTTTAGTTTAAAAAATTATTTTTAAACCAAACATAAGAGTTTTCAACCAGAACAATGAATCTTTAACTGAAATAGTTAAATTTTCAAACCAACAAATTAATTAATTACCAAAACTTTAATAATTAAATTTCAAGTTAAAAAAATTAATGTTTAACCAAACAGATGAATTTTCAACAACGACTATGGAATTTTCGATTGGAATAAATTACATTTTCAGTTAAAAAAATTACTTTCAACAAAAAAAAACTAACTTTTAACAACAACAAAAACTAACTTTCAAAATAATAGTTATATTTTCAAACAAAGTGATGAATTTTCAAATAAAATTGTAAATGTTTAACTGCAATAGTTGAATTTCAAACCAGAAAGATGAATTTCTAACTGAAATGATGAATCTTTAACTAGAATAATTGAATTTTTGACCAAAAAGATTAATTTTCAACCAAGAAGATTAATTGCTACCAAAAAAGACGAATTTTCAACTAACAAAGATAATTTTTCAACCAAAAATTGAATAATTAAATTTTTAGTCAAAAATGAATGCTCAACCAAAGACATGAATGTTGAACTAAAATTATGAAATATTCAACTGGAACAATAGTTACATTTTCAGTTTAATAAAAATAATAATTTTCAACCAAAAAACATCCAAAGAAAAAACAAATTTTCAATCAAACAGCTCATTTTTCAACCGCAGAAATGAATTTTTAATTAAAACGATGGATCTTTAACTAAAAAAAAAAAATTAATTTTTAACAAAAGAGTTTAACTTTCAACCAAATAATTTTATTTCCAGTCTAAAAGATGAATTTTCAACTGAAATGATAAATATTTGACTGGAATACTTGAACTTTTAACTGAACAGAAGAATTTTTGAACAAGAAGATTAACTTTCAATGAAAAATAAGATAATTTTCTACCAAAAAATTTTCAATTAAAAAAGACAAATTTTTATCCAAATTGTGGAATTCCGAACTTGAAAATAATAATTTTCAACTCACAATGGAACAGTTAAATTTTCATTTAAAGAAATTAATTTTCAACCAAACTGATGAATTGTCAACTAAAATTATGAATCTTCAACTGAAATGATGAATCTTCAACTGGAATAGTTGAATTTTATGCCGAATAGATGAATTGTCAACCATAAAGATTAATTGTCTACAAAAAAAGATGAATTTTCCACAAAGTACATACATTTTCAAACAAATAGTTTAATTTTTAAATGCAAAATATCAATTTTTAACCAAATAGTTGAATTTTCAATAAAAAAAAAATAAATTGATTTTCCAGAAAGTAGTTACATTTTCAACCAGAGATGAATTTTAAATTAAAATGATGAATCTTCAACCAAACAAATTAATTTTTAACAAAAGTTTAACTTTTAACCCAGTAGTTGAATTTTTAACTAAAAAACGATGAATTCGCAACGAACAATGTAAAAAAAATTTCTATTATAATTCAGAAATATTTCTTCTTTGAAATACTACTTCTACTCTGAAAACTGCTTGAAGTACTTTTATTACCTAAAATTAAAAAGAGGGAACTTTCAAATTGTGAGGAATTCTGACTTGGAAGAGGGATTTTTGAAAATTCCTTTCTTCTAAATCCGAATTATAATTCCTTTAAAAAATTCCCATTCCATGTAAAAAATTCCCTGTTCCAAGTGAAATTATATTTCCTGAATTTTTCTATAATCAGAAGTAAATTCCCGGTTTTTAAATTAAATTCCCGGTCATTTCCCGGTTTTTTCCCGGTCAATAAAATTCCAGGTCATTTCCCGGTCTTTCCCGGTCAAGTCGCCACCCTGTTGAAGCTTTAAACGTTTGAAAAATTTAATTTTTAAAGCTTTCGGTAATGATAACTTTCCTATGAAGCGCTTGCGACACTTGAAGTTTCAGAATCTCTCGGGAACGAAATATGTTGTTCTTTTAGAGGAAATTAGGCGAAATATATTTTTCTGATTTGCGAAAAAAAAATCTCTACGAAGCTATGCGGATTTGAATTTTGTGGTTTGTTTTTCAAAAAAACCCAAACTTACATTTTTGGTCCATTTTTTGTTGAATTTGTATTTTCATAAGGAAGATATACTGTTAGTCTTATGCAGACTAAATAACTTTTCTGGACAAGAGAATTTTTTGTCATAAAATCAGATTTTCTTATTATTCTCGCTAATAAGGGCAGACAAGAAAAAATGTTAAAATAAAAGTTTGCACGTCGAAAAAAGTTCTGTAAAAAATAACACTTTATTTTTAGGAAAAAAATTCTCCCGGCCTTCTCATGTTAAAAGTAACTTTTAAAAAATATTGGAAAAAATAAAAAAAACTAGGGTTTTCCAGAATAGATTTTTTTCACGTTTTCAAAATTCAAAAACAAAAATAAGAAAGATTTTCTGGAAACCCCAACTGTTTTATTTTTTCAAATATTTTTTAAAAGTTTCTGCTAATATAAGAACGCCATCCAATTGGTTTTATGTGGGCTAAACCATTTTTGTGGCCGAAAGAATTTTTTCCTTAAGAATAAAAAAATTCAAATACGCATAACTTTGTAAACAATTTTTTCTTCGTGAATCGGAAAAATATATATCGCCTAATTTTTCTCTAAAACCCAACATATTTCGACCCCGAGAGATTATGCGACTTCAGGTGTGGAACCTGTCTGATTTGAATTGGATTTGGTCAATAATAAATTTTGAAAATTTTAAGTATCCAAATTACGGAATTATTACAAATTTTTCAAGTTCACCATTTTTTTCTGTTCATTAATTTAAAGCTGATCTTATTTAACATCATTATAAAATGTAAAATATGCAGATTTCAACATTTTTCGTTTAATATTGCACAATTTTAATTTAATTGGATATGACTTGAGTTGGACTGTATCCAAATTTAAACTTTTTAGTTTTTTTTTTAATTTGAAATTGTTTACATTCGAATGTTTGAATTTGGAATATTTGATAAAAATGTCCTTAATTTCAAAATGTTCAATTTTAAGGCTTTTAAATTTATATATAATTAAATTTTGATAGATTTTATATTAGAAATTAATAAAGAGTTTCGAAGCAAAGGTAAATTGAGAATTTACCTCACAAATTCGGGCATGTTTTGGAGGCTTGTCTTCTCTGTTGCAAAGTCGAGCCCATAGTTTTCTTCTCTCAGGTATTTTTGGAAAAACGAACATTCTGTAACCTTTATCTGCTCTTCTGTGACAATGAGGCACACTGCATCCTGGCATGTTTACGTTCTGAAAATATTTTAGATAAGATTGTAGCTTTTGTTGATTAATTAAATTTTGTATAGGTCAAGAAAGACGTAGGAATGCAATGCTATGGTTTTAAGAATTGAAATCATATTATCAGTCATGTCCGACGTCATGTTTTATGAAAGAAAAAACATGATTTATATAAAAAAGGTTTGAAACTTACGAAAAATGGATATATTAAAAACAGTTCTTGTAATTTAATTTTTTTTACTGTCGCTTCTCACCAATTTAAAAAAAATGGTTGAATTTTAATAAATCAAGGCTTATTTTTTCGGGGAAAACATTCCCTACTGTTTTCAATTTTGAAAAAATCTTTAAATATAGTTATTTGCTTAAAAAATGCATCAGGGTTGCTACAAAATTCCGATTTCAAAATTCCCTGACTTTTTCTTGGACCTATTACCTAAGATATACTTAAAATACATCAATTTTCAACCAAATAGTTGACTTTTCAACTCAAAAAGACAAATTTTCAACAAAAAAAGGAAAAATTAAATTTTCAGTTCAAATAATTAATTTTTAATCGAGAAAAAAGGAATTTTAAACAAAATAGTTACATTTTCAACTAAAGTAATGAATCTTCGATGAAAAATTAATTCTCAACAAAAAGTGTAATAGAGAATATTTCTATCCAAAATATTTTAATTTTCAATTAAAAACAGTTGAATTAAAGCAAAAAATACTAACTTTCAACAAATTAGTTGAATCATCAACCAAAACAGACTGATTTTCAAGCAAAAAAGAGTAATTTTTAGCAAAAGATAGGCATTTTCAATCAAGCAAGATTTTTCAGTCAATGAGGAAAAAAAATCTCATAAAAAAAATGTTGAGTTTTCAAGCCAAAGAGACGAATTTCCTGCAAAACAGTTGAGTTTTCAACCCAAAAATATAAATTTTAAACAAAAAGCTTGACTTTTCAACTGAAAAATATTAATTTTGAATAAAAAAAGAATAGTTACGTTCTTAGTTAGAGAACAAATTATCAATAAAATTAAAAAATTAAAATCTTCATCAAAATAGTCAAATTTTCAACCAAAAAAATTAATTTTTGACCAAAAATAGAATAGTTAAATTTTGAGTAAAAAAAATTAACTTTCAACTAAATAAAATAACTTTTATTCGAAATAGTGATATTTTCAACCAAACAGATAAATATTCAGCCAAGAAGATTAAATTTCTATCAAAAATATCAATTTTCCACAAAAAATGAAATATTTAAATTTGCAGTTGACGAAATGAATTTTTAACTAAAATGATGAATCTTCAACCAAAGAAATGATTTTTTAAACAAAATACTTAAATCTTCAACCCAAAAGATTATTTGTCTACCAAAAAAAAAAAACTAACTTTCAACCAAACAAATTCCCCTTCCTGGCATGCTAAAAAATGTATCAGTATTTCCAGAGATGTTTTGACAATATTTTTCTTAATAATTCGTTGTTTTCTTAAATGTAATGGCAAAAAAAGGTCAATAAAGTTATGATTTTTGGACACAGGGCACGAATTGCGATAATGGGTATTTCCAGAGATGTTGCCAATATTTTGCGTAATAATTCAGTAAAGTTTTACAATAAAACTCTCTTTTTTTAGAACCAATACTTTATAAATACACATATTATTTAATACATATTTTATTATTCTTTATTTAATACCTTTATTTAAAAAATTAAAACTGCCCGAAATCGATGTTTAATAATGCCGTTTTTCGTTGAACCCTACCCTATTGGTTAACATTGCCCCTTAGAATATACCCTAATTTTCAACCTAATAGTCAAATTTTCCAACCAAAGAAATTAATTTTCAATAAAAAAATGAATTAGTCGCCAAGAAGATTAATATTCTATCACAACAGACGATTTTTCAACATGCAAATATGGAATAGCTGAATTTTCAGTTAAAAAGTAATTTATAACAAATTTGTTCTAACAAAATAGTTAAATTTTTCACAAGGAAAAGGTTTTTCAACCAAAAATGATGAATTTTCAACAACAAAATGTAATATTTGATATTTCAACCAAGTAATATTTTTACTTTAAACAAAAAGCAGTTCGTTCCAACAAAAAGATGCAAATTCAACCATGTTTCAAAAGCTGATAAAAACCATAGTAAGAAAAAATTCAGTTGCAAAAACTATTGTTGAAATATATATTTTTCAGCGTTTTATCATTTTTGATTTAAAAATACATCATCAGTTTTCAGTGCTACGTACGATTTCTTTTAAATAAACATTGTTTCAATCACACAAAACACTACTTTCTACTGATAATTAGATGTTTTTAGCAATTTTCTCATGTTAGATAAGAATTAGAAAGTCGCGGTTTTTTAAAGAATTTTTCAACTTTTCAGTTAGATTGAGGAAATAATAAAATTTAATTCAACAGAAATCATTGTTTAAATATCATTTATTATTATTTATAACAACATTCTTTTACAATAATGCTAAAAAGTTGAAGTTTTTTCTAAAATTTTTCACTTTTTGTCAACTTTTCACTTAAAGCGAGGTGATAATTAATGCAATTTATCCAAAATAATGGTTTAAACAAATTATTATTGCTTATAACTATCTTCCCCTGTAGTCATGCTAGATAGTTGCGGTTTTTTTTATGAAAATTTCAACTTTTTGTCCACTTTTTATTTACTGAGATGATAATTAATTCAAGTTAAGAAGCGTAATTGTTTAAGCAATTTATTATTACTTATAACTATCTTAGAGTAATGCTAAATAGTTACAGGTTTTTCTGAAATTTTCCGTTTTTCTTTGACTGTTTAGTTGGGAACAAATAATAAATATTAGTATAAACAAAAAGGCTCTCAGTAACTACTTCAAGGAAAATTTACATTTAATATGATTCATATAGAAAATTTGAAGAATATTTCAAATATCTGTTTTATTTCAGGAAAATATATTCATAAAAAAGAAAAAAATTATTTCAAAAATTATTCTATCTAATGTTTATATATTATTATTTGTTCATAACTAACAGCAACTAACTGACAGCATTATTTTGCGCCAATGCATCTGGAAGTCATCGAATTCCACTGTTGCTAATTGGAAAATCTAAAACTTCACGTTTTCTGAGCAATTTAATAACCAAAACATCAAAAGATCAACACCTAAAAAAGTTGGAAAGTCTCGGTGTCACCTACACATACTAGAAAAGTGGATGGATGGATAAGTGTATACTTTTTAAACAACGATCAATTTTTTCAGGCACAAGGATGAGTTTATTCCTCGAGTTTTAGAACATCAAAGGACGTATGGAATAACGGGAAAGGATGTTTTAGTCCTCGACAATGCTCCATCCCACCCGAGTTTGGATGAACTAAACGCGATAAATGAAAACTTTGAACTCGTATATTTACCTAGGTCCGTCAAGCTAGCACCTCCACAATGGAAATTTACATTTTCCAATACACCATAATTTACGGCTTTTTTACGGCTATTTTTAGGCGCAAATTAAAAATTTACGGCTCCACTAGTTTTGTCAAAAAATGAATTTTTAGGCATGGTGTGCTCACTGGGCGTCGAGTTAGCACCTCCAACACATAAAAAATGTTTTAAAAAGAAAAACAACTACGCCATATTTTACGGCTCTTAAATGTACCAAATTTCAATTTTTCAAAAACAACCCTTCATGGTCAAAATCAACCCTCAAATATAAAACCTGCTTTTTTCAACAAATATTCTTGGCTATATTTTACGGCTATTTTACCGCTCTACAAAACACCACGAATCAACATCACAAAACAACCCTTACATTTTTCAAAAAATGTATTTTAATGTATGCGATGCTCACTGGGCGTCAAGCCTGCACCTCTAACACATAAAAAAAATATATTAAAAAGGAAAACAACTACGCCTTTTTTTACACCAGCCCTCAAAAATAAAATCTCATTTTTTTTTAAATAATTCTACCTATACTTGAGAGCTGTTTTACCTCTCCAGTTTTGTCAAAAAGTCATCCCACTCATGCGTCGCGGCTATTTTATGGCCTTAATTTGATCAAAAATCGATTTTCTTGACGCCCAGTGAGCATCCCATACATAAAAATATATTTTTTGAAAAATGTAAGGGTTGTTTTGTGATGTTGATTTGTGGTGTTTTGTAGAGCGGTAAAATAGCCGTAAAATATAGCCAAGAATATCTGTTGAAAAAAGCAGGTTTTATATTTGAGGGTTGATTTTGACTATGAAGGGTTGTTTTTGGAAAATTGAAATTTAGTACATTTAAGAGCCGTAAAAAAGCCGTAAAATATGGCGTAGTTGTTTTCCTTTTTAAAACATTTGTTATGTGTTGGAGGTGCTAACTTGACGCCCAGTGAGCACCCCATGCCTAAAAATTCATTTTTCGAAAAAACTAGCTGTTCAATTTTGAAAAGAACTGAACTTTCGGAATTGTTTTGCCTTAGCCTCGCGTAGGACAATGTACATGCATTTACTGTTTGTAAACTTGGTCACAAATAGTAAATGCGTGCCTGAAATTGTAAATGAAATCGAAAAAAGCGAATCTCTTTGAAAATCCTGAACCTGTGGAAACAACGTCGTCAGAGGCTTTGTATGGACTCATGTAATTTAAAAATTGGCTGAAATCGCGGGCAGAATGCTGACCGGAACATCTTGACTACATTAGAGAATTAGAGAACGTAATAACCGAAAGTGCAATGCCTAAAATTTCGCAAAATAAATCATATTATATAACACCGTAACATTATGTCTTTTTACCTTGTTAAGACTTCTAAACACAGGTTGTACTTAACTTTTTATTATATGCATGTGTGTAAATAATTAATAAATTATATAACTCTTTGAAAACTAAAATCTACTTGAAATCTAGTACTTTTATCTTTAACACCTTGAAAAAATAATTATTTTAGATTGAAATATTGAAACAGGTTTAGGTTCAAGTTAAAATGTTTTTAAATTGTACATTAAATTAAAAAAAGTCTAAATATTAAAAACCTGCAAAACTAATTCCAAAAAATTGCCACTTTTATCCACCATATTTATTTGAAATATTACAAATTATCAAATACATAAGTGTAAAGGAGTTTATATTTGGATAATTTTAATTCAGATTATTTAAATCTTGAGTCATTTAAAGTTGAAAGAGATTCAAATATAAATTACTCAAATAAAGTTTGATTTTGGAGCACAAACTTGGAGATTTTTCTTAAATTGATATGCAATGACGATATTGTAAAGTTTTGCTTCAAGTTTAAATTATTATATGTAATAGAAAAAAACCGCAAAAAATTTTTAAAAATATTTTTTACTTCGCAGGAAAATCCAACAGAAATGGTTCAACGGCCCTGTCTGTTTAGGTTCGGAGTCCCTGGATTTGTGTCAAAGGCCAATGCGGGCCTAGTTCGAAACCATGCACAAATCTAGGTTCCAGTGTATCTGTTTTATTTCAGAAAAATATATTCACAAAAAAGAAAAAGATTGTTTCAAAAATGATTCTCTCTAATGTTTATTTATTATTTGTTTCTAACTAAAAAGACAAAGTAAAGTTGAAAATTTCCGAGAAAACTGCAACTTTCTAGCAATTATCTATGAGTAGATAGTTATAAACAATAATAAATTGTTTGAAAAATTATGTTTGCTAACTTGCATTAATTAGTACCTCACTAAGTGAAAATGGGACAACAAGTTTAAAATTTCAGAAAAAACCGCAACTATCTAGCATTAAAATAGGAGAAAATAGTTATAAAAAATATTTATTTGTTCAAACAATAATGCTTGCTAAATTGCATTAATTATTACCACCCTCTATGTGAAAAGTGAACAAACAGTTGAAAATTAGAGAAAAAACCTAAACTTTCTAGGATTATTCTTAGAGAATATTATTATAACTAATAATAAATGGTTTAAACAATTATTTATGTTAAATATGAGTGATTATTGCCTCACTCTAACTGAGAAGTTGCAAATAAGTTGAAAAAATCGGAAAAAACCTTAACTTTTTAACTCTATTCAAAGAGAAAATTGCTGAAAATAATAATCAATTGTTAAAACAATTTATTTAAAGATTTAATTATTAGTAGAAAGTCGTATTTTATATATTAGAAACGATTTGAATTTAACAATCCGCAAAAAATTATAATTAGCGCTGAAAACTCGAAAAATCTAATTTTTCACTTATGGTGTTTTTTGGGACCCTATAAAAAATACTTATGGGAATGATACTTGAAAAGTAATTTTCGATTCATATTCTATGACTAATTGTAAAGGGAAATGTTGAGTTTCAACTCGATTCAGCTGATATTGACGATTCTGAATAAAACTGACAAAAAACGTCTTTTTTTCTTATGGGAAATACGTGTTAAACTTCATGGGTCTTGCGGAACGTTAAAATGTCATTAAAAAAACGACGCATTTATTTTTTTGCGGATTTGAACAAATTGGGAAGCGATACGCATGAAAATTCGAGAAAAAATTCTAAATCATTCTTGGACCATGACCATCCTACTGACCAAGTTATATAGGTTATGTCTACCCAATTACCGAAGTACATTTAATTCAATCTTGTCAAAGTCCCCTAAATATCTATCGGAAAATATAACATCTGGAAAAAGCTTTCTTAGAAAAAAACTTCAAGTAAAAGCCTATATTATTTACAAGTGTTAGTAGAGTATAATAACACGAGATTGACCCAAAATCAACAAAACCTCAAAAAAAGTGAAAAAAATTCCAAGAAAGAAAACCGCAAACTAACCTTGTTTACTCAAATATCACTCTAGACTAGACACAGCTCTTGACAAATATATTTTTGACACTTGTTGACAGCCCACAACTGACATTGACTGACACTTGACATGACTTGACAGCTGAACATTTTTTGACATAATTTCATGCATGTTCCCCCTCTCGCTCACAGATGTCGCCACCGACCCGCCTTATTCTTTTAACGAGAACGGCCGAATCTTGACGAAACGAGGAGACTGGGGAGTCGCCATGTTATCGCGATTCGCGAGGTCGCCTGGAGCAGGACAGAACGTGTCTGGAATTCGAACTCGAAATAACACCGTTCGGAGTGTGTTCCTGAATCGGAAAAAAATAAATATCAGTGACTGATGTTCAATATCGGATAATTGGTGTCGCGTTGTGTTGTGTTGTGTTTCGGCCTGTCACTCGGCGTCGTCTCGTTTTGCAGTTTCTCGTATCCGTGGAGTATGCGTCGTACAGCGACGCCAGTGCACCGTGAAAAACTCGGTTGTGAGTGCAATTCCAGGTGGAGTATGACCACTTCGAGGGTTGAAAACCCATGAGGATTTTTGCCAAGGACGTGGGGCGCCCGCGGGATTCCGAGGTGAGTTTTTCAGATTCCCAGAATTTCCCTATTTTTTTCTTTCCGTCGAGTTTTTTTTTAATTTGCGAGAGGAAGGTTCTCCAGATTCTTGAATTTTTTATCGAGTGGCAGTGAGCCGATCGACATCCTATTTCTCGTTATCTTCTTTAGTTAGCGCCTAGCTCCGTGACGTGAATTTTCATCTTGATTAAGCGCATTTTGAACGGGGCGGATCGACGAAGCAAGTTGGTTAGAAGCTTTCTACACTGTGGGAACGAGTTCCCTGCTTTATTATTTAATTAGATTGTTTGCGCGCACACCATTCAGAACGTGCAACCATGCTCCGACAAAAAAATAAAGGGGACAAATTTGGAGCAAAGCGAGCAAAGGAAATCCGCTGAGGGTTATTTGCCATTGTTGTAGCTCACACTTTGCCGGCTGTCAATTTTTTATTTTTCAATCAATCTTTTGGTGTAAAGTTTCATTGCTTCTTTAGTTTTTTATATTCACCTTTTGGCTTTTTGAACGCGGGATTTTTTAGATAAATATATAGGTTAGGTTTTTCAAAATTTGAAGGTTTGCTCCAATTATTATTTTCTTCCAAAATAAAGATTTTTTTAATTCGTCCTTTTCATTTATATTTTTCAATTCGCACACAACTTTTTGGTTTTATTTTGGATTCTTTAATTTTTCTGGCTTTTGAAAAATGAGGGGTGTTTTTTGGTTTTGGTTAATTTACAGTAGGTGCCCAAAAAATGTGTGATTTTGAATATTGCAAATGCTACCACCTAAATGTTTTCCTTTTGGTTAAAAAATACTTTCCGCTAAGCTGTTTTATGTATAAAAATGTATTTTCTTAGTTTTCAATGTTTTTTAAATACAAATTTAAGGCTATAGAATATTCCATCCCTAAAAAGTATTTTGTATTTATTGAGGAATAAGTCCTAAGTTTTCTAAAACAAGGAAAAGATTTTTGAAGATATTTTCGGGATCAGAATACGAAAATTTGTAATTTCGGGTAGCACTTGCAAAATTCAAAACACACATTTTTGATGTGCAACCTAATTTACATGTTTTTTACCATTTTAATGTATGATTCCAGAGAATATAATCATTATGGTCCTGGTTTCAGATTTTGATTTCATTTTTATTTTGTAACGAAGTTTTTTATTTGAAATCAGGATTGTCCGGAAACCCTAGAACTTTTGTTGAAAATTAAAAAATTAAAGGTGATCTTTCTACGCCTTACAATTTAAAATTATTATAAATATAAATTAATTTTAAATAATTTTCAAAACAGAAATATGCCAAAACTTTTGGAGCGTTGTAATTTTGAATATTTCTAATTTCTGAACTTTTAAAATATAGAAAAATCCAAAAGCTTTTTTAAATTTTAAGCTCTATTTCTTATATTGATGTGATATTTTAAATAAATCAACAGATTTAAGTAAGAAGTAAACAAATTCATAAAGTAATAACTTTAGGATTGGTTCTTTAAGCTATGAATAATGATTACCATTCTCAGTAGAGAAACAAGATAATAATGAAGTATTGTTTGTCTTTTTTATTGACACTTAAATAACTATTTAGAATCCTACTTATTGTATTGCATGTTGAAAGAAATAGACAAAACCAAGGTCGAGGCAAATATTAACACAGCTTTACAAAGAATTCGATGTTGATTTAGGAAAATATATATTATGAATGTATATTTACTTCTTATTTAGTAGTTTGCAATTCATTTAAATATAAAAAGTTTAAAAATGTAAATTGGTAAAAGGAAGAAGGTTTGAAAACGATAGCAATTTTAAATTTGGATTTTAAGAAATTGAAGAATTTTAAATATCGAAGGTGTCCAAAATAATTTTTTTTCTGAATATTTGAAACTCTGCAATCTGAGTGGATAAGTTTAAATATCTCTTTAAATTAAATATCTTATAATTTATTTCAGAGTGGCCGAAGGTTCGGGATAACCTGGAAATCAGGAAAAGTCAGGGAATTTTAATGTACCTGATGTTCAGAACGTTCAAATGAACGAAAACATTTGTTCCCAGTTTTATTTTATCAAAAAATATTATTCCAACTACAATTAACATAATGCATTTGAAGTTTATTTTGTAATCTGTTATTTGCAATATAAATTGAATCAATATTTCAGCGCTGTTTCTAGTTTGTAAAGCCATCAGAAAAAATTTCGTTCATTTGAACGTTCAGAACTTCAAACACATGAATTTTATTGGTCAGAGAAAAATGAGAGATTTTGAAACATCTTGCAAAAGTCAGGAAATTTCTATAAGAGACAAGAGGATAATAAATTTGAAATAAAAAAAAAATTATTTCATATGTAAAAGATTTTATGTTAAAATTTTTAAAAGATTAAGATTCTGCTCTCTAAATATTAATTTTCAGGGCAAATGAAAAATTGTTAAGTGAAAAGTGATATAATATTCTTGTCCGTAATTTGTTTGCCATATATTTCTGTATCTTTTTTTGCAGCTGCTTTATCTAGGCAATTATATTTTTAGTTGCAAATTTTATTATTTGGTTGAAAATATAGCTGTTCTGTTGAAACTTTGTCTTTTTGGTTGAAAATTCAACTATTTCGGTAGAAAATAAGTTTTTGTCGAAAATTCCTATTTTTTGATAAACGTACAACTTTTTGGTTGCAAATTAATATTCTTTGTTTGAAGATTCAACTAATTTGTTGAAATTCCGTCATTTTTTGTTGATTTCAACTTTTTTTTATTTAAAATTAAAACCTTTTTTGGTTGAAATATGTACTGTTAGATTATTCGTTGAAAATGCATTTTTTTCGGTTGAAAATTGAATTATTTAATTGAAGGAAGAACCACTTTGTTACAAAAGCATTTTGTTGTTGTAAATTCATCACTTTAGTTGAAATTCATCTCTTTGGTTGAAAAATCAATTTTTGAAACGGAAAAATTTAACTATTCCAGTTGAAGATTCATCATTTTAGTTGAAAATGCATCTCTAGTTGAAAATTGAACAATTTTGTTGAAACTTGACTTCTTTAAATTGTACATTCAACTAGTGTAAAAGTTCAACTATTTTGTTAAAACTTAATTTTTTGGTTGAAGCAGAAAACTAAGCTTCTTTATTTGAAATATCCTCTTTTTTTTGTTAAAAATGCAACTGTTTGGTTGAAAATTAACTTTTTGTTCAAAATTTAACTTTTTTACGGAATTTTCATCTTTTGGCTTAAAAGTTGAACAGTTTCGATGAACTTTTTTATTTATTGACAATTTTGAAATATTTGTTGAAAATTTAACTATTTTGTTTAAAATTATTATTTTTTTAATTGAAAATTCGTCTTTTTTGGTAGAAAATTCATTTTGTTGGTTTTAAAATGGATATATTTTGGTAGAAATGTAATGTTCTGTTGTTGAAGTATCAACTATTACATGGTTTGTTCAAAATTCCTTTTTGTAGGTTGAAAATTTAACTAATTGGTTAAAAATTCAATTCAAGTAAAATATTAGTCATCTTTTGTGGTCGTAAACTCAACAGCTTTGTTGAAAATTCATCTTTTATGGTAGAAAAGTCATTTTTTGTTGTTGAAATAAATAAATTTGAAATCTTTTAATTTTAACTGTTTTATTCCATTTATAAAAAATTCAGGTTTAAAATAAAAATACGATTAAAAAGCTGGTCCTTGAATATTAATGGTCAGAGAAAATGAAAAATTGGCCAGGGAAAAATCCGGGAATTTGGAAAATGAAGTATTTTGGTCACCCTGTTATATTTTTTATTTTTGGCTTATAACTGCGCTAGTAAATCGGATATCCGATCTTCGACGAGCTTTTTTGTCCTCAGCTTAAGGACGATTATTTCACAATTACTTGTTCTTATCGTAGACTCAGATATCCGGGATCAAGTCAGTATTATCTTATTGAAATTATCAGTTATCTACCGTCGGGGAACAAGGCACTCGAGAAATCACAGAAGCGCGGTGCGTGCTTAATGCTTATCGAACCTTTGAAATACGTCATTCGCCCCTCACCGATGCCAGAATTTTTTTAGAAGTTTTTTCAACCTCCAAAAATACTCAGAATTCGCGGACATCACGCGCAGCTTTCGCTCGTCGAAGCGATTCTTCTTTTTTTTTAACTTTAATCCTTTTTTTGTTTCTCTTTTTTTGTCATGTTTCTTTTGCACACCTCGTTCTTCTTTCACGAAGGACAAACCGATTAAGTACCCAGTTTGATGCACGCACAGCAACGGTTCTTCGAATAAGAGGATGCAATTACACACTTTTACATCAAATAAGCGAACTGAGTAATAATAATTCGTGTAATTGCGATGCAAAACTCGTTTGCTAAATTACACCTTATATTAAGAAAAAAATATAGGGGACTTTGCTATATTTAGCTGGATATCGATTATATTTTATTGCAAAAGGAGTAAGTTTATATAAAGTGAATTTGTCAACTAATTGTAGATTTTCTATTTCATGGGTGGCCGCTTTCAACGTTGAAAATCTTCAAATGTAAACTTTTCAAATTATGAAAGTTTTGACATCTTCTAAAGAGTACTTTAATATTGAAACCAACAATTTCAAACTGAATACGAAATGATTGGAACTTTTCAAATTTTAGAAGTTTTGAGATTTTTAATCTTTCAAATTTGAAGAACCTAAATTCTAAATCCAACGAAGTTATACTCCGAAAATACAAAACAAGGGTGGCCGTAGGTCAGCGAAAAGTCAGGAAATGTTATCGGGCAGGAAAAATCAGAGAATTTGAAAAAATCTTACAAAGGTCGGGGAATTTCTATGAGAGGCACTTTAAAGTTTAAATAACTGTCAAGCATAATAAATTTGAATTTTTAAAATTTAAAATTGTATTATTCCTTTTAGAAAAGATTCTACATTAAAAATGCCACAAGATTAATATTCTGGTATTTGAATATTAATGGTCAGGAAACATGAAAAATTGGTCCGGGAAAAATTAAAAAATTTTGAAAACGAATTTTTGCGGTCACCCTGATACAATATTCTAGTTATTCATTTATTTGCCGTGTAGTTATATTTCTTTGCTTTGCAGTTACTTCTACCTGACAATCATATTTTTAATTAAAAATTATATTATTTGGTTGTCAATTTAAAAAGTCATCCCTTGGTTTGGTTGAAAACTAATTTTCTGTGATTGTGTTGGGTAAAAGTTAAAATACTTTGTTAAAAAAAAAAAAAAAAATGGCTGAACGTTCATATCTTTGGTGTTGAAACTTCAACTTAATTTTTTTTGGGTGAAAATTCGGCTTTTTTTCTAATTCGTCTTTTTGTTAAAAAATTTATCTGTTTTAGTAGAAATTTCATCCTTTTTAGATAAAAATGCAACTTTTTGGTTTGAAAAAAATCCTCTTGGGTTGAGGATTCAGCTATTTTGTTGAAAAATTCGTCTTTTTTAGTTGTGTTCAACTGTTTTTTTTCTTCTTATTTAAAATTAAAATCTGTTTTGATTGAAATATCTGAAAATTTAACAAGTAAGTTGGTGTTTCTTTATGGGAGTCCTCTTCAGTGATTTATTTGTAGACAAAACCAGAATTTACATTTTCAGCAATATACTTTCGATATAGATAGCAATGAGGAAAAAAATTTTATTTTAGGAATTTAATTACAATTTTGATAGGTTTTATAATATTCATAGAACACCAACTTATGTAACACCAGAGGGTCAATACCACCATGAATTGTAAATTTAACTATTCCAGTTGAAGATCCATTTTAGTTGAAAATTCATCTCTTTGGTTGAAAGTTTAACTATTGCTGAAGATTGATCGTTTTTATTTGAAAATTCAACTGCTTGAGTAAAAATTGAACTACTTTTTTGAAAATTGATTTTTTAGTTGAAAATGCATATTTGTGGGTTAAAAATGTAACTGTTTTAAGAAAATTCGTCTCTTGGCTTGAATTTTCATTTCTCTCCTTAGTCTGAAAAATATTTATTTGTTTAAAATTTGTCTTCTTGGTGGGAAACTTCATCGCCTTAGTTGATAATTTGATTACTTTGTTGAAAAGTTTTTTTTAATTATTTTTTTTACTGAAAATGTAATTTTGTCATTTTTGGTTCAAAATCGGTCTTTTTAGTTTGAAAATTCAACTATTTGTTTGGAAATTCATGTATTTTATAGAAAATTCATCTTTGTAGGTTGAAATTTCAACTATTTGTTTATAAATTCAACTTCGAATTCAACCATTTTTAAAAATTTTAATTTTGTTGAAAATTCAACTCTTTCGTTGAAAATTGAACTGTTTTGTTGAGAATTAATTTTTCTTTTGGTCGAAATATCAACTATGTATTACATTTTTCGTTGAGAATTCATATTTTTGTTGGAAATTTAAACGTACTCTAAAAAATCCGTCTTCTTGAATTCCCTATTCATCTTTTATGGTATAAAAGTAATTTTTTTGGTTGAAATAAATAAATTGGACGTTTTTAAATTTTCATCTGAAAGATTGTTTTATTATGTTTATCAAAGATCCTACCTTAAAAATGTTACAAAATTAAAATGCTGGTCGTTGAAAGTTAATGGTTAAGGAAAATTAAAAAAATTTCAGGGATTAATGAGGCAAAAGTCAGAATTTTAAAATTAAGTTTTTGGCCGCCCTGACGAAAATGTTAGTGCTTTAAAATTTTGAAATGAATCATATTTAGTGCTCCTCTTGCTGGAAAAAAGTTCCTATAAGTTGGAAACGTTTCAAGTTCAAACGTTTAGATTTTTTTATTACATAGATAGAATGCGTCGCTGCAGAATTCTGAGGACTTAAAACTTTGTACGACATGACAGAAATATCTGTGAGCGATAAGAAATCGCAGGTATCGAAGTGATACGTAGAATCAACAATACACGATTTCTGGGTTCAATATCGTTTCAGTTTCAACCGTTTCCTCGTAGGCTATTAATAAAAATGAAAACTTCGTGTCTTTAATAAAAAGATAATTTATTTTGGATGCTCGATTTGATCAAGAAAACCAGACTCGATTTTATTGTGTAGTCAGCAAATTATTAAAGACTTTGTTTTATTTTGAGGACTAGTTAAATTATATTTAGCACCTTGGAAGATCAAGCTCTCATTTCTTTCGGGGCAGTATTTAAAGTTCCATTTGTTCTGGAGTCAACGCGTTAATGGGTAAACGGAACTTTCTACGGGAAAAGCGATTTCTCTTTCAATGGGAGCCTGAAGATATTGCGATATTCGACGATTCGCGCGATCCCAGGCCGATGACCTTTCGAGCAAAATTTTTTTCAATAAAATCCATTGTACTCGCTTTTCTATAGTTACGTAAGATCCGAGAATTGCGTTAAATCAACAAGAATCAGGAATCAAGTATTTATTATTAAACTCTCTGTAACGATATAAAAGATATTTAAACTTTCCTCGATAACATTTCAGGAAGAGAATTTTATAAGTTATAAAAGGCTGCTAAATTGTGAAATGCGAAGCTTAATGCATGGACATGAATTAAATAATTAAAGCGTTTTTTAAGTTACAAAGACTTACTAAAGTTTGCATTTGATAGCACTGCACAATTTTAATATTTGAAAAAGTTTGTTTCAAAAAAATTAATGTTTACAAATTGCATCTGAAATCTTTTCAATGAAGAGCTTTTGAATTTAAATTCTGATATTTCTGAATCTTTCCAATTTTGGCCCTTTACATTTCAAAAACCAAACCGGAACATAGCTGGGAATAAAAAAAAACCGAGAATACAAACTCGAGCGGGAAGCACATTTAAAATTTTGGAAAATTTTGATTGTCAAAAAAAGAATCCAAACGATTTTAAGGCAATTTTGTCTAATTATCCAGGTATTTAGAAATTTTGGTAAGATTAAATAAAAATTAATTTGAAAATATTTCAACAAATTTAAAACAAAACCTAAGTTTTTGAAGGTTTCTAAAAATAATCGAAGCCTTTTAAGAATTTTGAAAGGTTTCAAGAAAACCAAAAATTGTTCTTGAGACTCCTGGAAAAATTATAAATGATTTTCTATTTTGAAAATTTAATTTTTAAATGAACTTTAAAAACATTTCTAAAAATGTCAAAAATAATGTGGAAGATTGTAAGGTTTTTTTGTGTGAAATGGTTTTCAAATTTATTTTTTTTGTCATCTCAACCATTCCATTTTTGAATGAAAATTGATGTATTTTGTAAAAAAAATCGCTTTTGGTACAAAATTTAATATCCTTTGTTGAAAATTGGTTTTTATGGATGAATTCAATTCTCTTCTTTATTTAAAATTAAAATCTTTTTTAGTTGGTGCTTGGCTCAAAATTCGTATTCTTATATGAAAAATTAAACTATTTTGTAGAAAATTCGTATTTTTGGGTAAAAAATTCATATTTTTTGTTAAAAATGTAACTGTTCAAAAAATAATTTGTTGTTGTTGAAGATTCAACTATTTGGTTGAAAAATCTTCTTTTTTCAAAAATAATTTGAAAATATTCCAAAAGATTTGAAAGAAAAGTGAATCGTTTGAAGGATTTTGAAAGGTCTCAAGAAAATATTCTAAAAGATTTGAAAAAAATGTGGATCGTTTGAAGGATTTTGAAAGGTCTCAAGAAAATAACCAAGTTTTCTTAAGATTCTTGGAAAAATTTCATAAGGGTTTTTTTTTTTTTTAATATATTCGATGAGAAAATTGAAAAACATTTCAAATGATTTCCTGAAGTGTTGAAACAGAATATAAAATATTTTGAAGCAAAATTTTTCGATGTTGCAAGATTACAAAATGTTGGGAAAAATTCGAGTAAGTTTAAAAGATATTTAGGTGTTTTGAAAAGATTAAAAAATTTTTTTAATACTTGTAATGATTTGAAAAAAATGGTAGATTTTTGAAGATTTTGAACATAAAATTAAGATGTAGTTTTTAATTTCTTTAGTATTAATGATTGGTTATTGTTTAATTATTAACGAGTGGAATTACAAATAAACTGTCATAATAAAAGATAAGAATTAGTTTTTTGTAATTACTCTTCAATAATTAATCATTAATTAATCGCAGATACCAGATATGTTTATAAAAAATAAAAAGTTAACCAAATCTGGGCAGATAATTAAGACATCGAAATTGTATTATATGAAGCAATCACTGAAAAAATAGTTTACCTGTTATTTTATTTAAATATTATAAGATATCACAATACATAAAATTACAAACAGGAAAACTTTATGTTAAATGCGGTTTATTCGTGCTTCTAGTAAGAGGAGGAGATTTGATATTTACAACCGGGAATTTGGTTGACGAAAATTTGTAGACCCTACGTTATATTTTTTAATTTATTAACCGGATTATTTATTAAATAATATACCTTCGATTCTATTCAACTTTGCCAAGTTGTGAGCGAGAAAGTAAAGCCCAGAAGTTGTGATATAAATGGCATGAACGCAACTTTGTATGGCAGGAGAATTCGCTGTCTGGAAGCATTATGTAAGGTGTCAACGTGTCTATCAATCGACTGAAAAATTTGTTTATGTTCAATATCTCAAGTTTTTCCGATTGCATAACGCAACGTATCGTATAAGCATGG
The DNA here is from genome assembly GCA_932195095.1 of Andricus curvator. Classification (NCBI taxonomy): domain Eukaryota; kingdom Metazoa; phylum Arthropoda; class Insecta; order Hymenoptera; family Cynipidae; genus Andricus; species Andricus curvator. The sequence continues at coordinate 181,083 of CAKNYM010052371.1, forward strand.
TTCGTTGTCAGCAGTGCTTTCAGGCATTGCTTCGTTTTGCATGGAAATGGATCAGGTTACATGCTTCTCTTGAAACGAGGACTTTAACCAATTTGCTTCTGCTTTATTGAGCATAAAAAGCACACGTAAAAACCTTTCTTCACCTTTCTTCTTCCATTTTTATTCTTCCTGCTCACAGCACTGCTTTCATTAACCTTTAGGGTGAAAATCCTTTCCCAAATTTCGTCACTCTGCTGAACTTGACGATGTTATTTTTGTCATCACCTTCCTGCATTCTTAAAGAAATTATTTTATAACTAGCAAAAATAGCCTGCTTATTGCATGTTTCTTACTTTGATTGCCTAATTATCAAATTAATGTGTATACTTATGTAAGTTTAAAGTATTATACAATTATAAATTTCTTGAATGAAAAACTTCAATTCTAAAGATACACAATTCAAAGTTGTGCAATTTTGAAGAGTTACAATCGAAAACTCTTCAATTTTAAAGATGTTTAGATAAAGATTCTTAAATTTTGATTATCGTAAATGTAAATCATAAAAATTACAGAATGTTTAACTGTAAAACTGACTAACATTTACAATTCAAAGTTTGGCAATTTTCAAGAGTTACAAAAAATGCTTGAATCTTGAAGACGATATTTCGAATGTAAATCATCAAAATTACAGAATTTTTAACTGGCAGACTGAAAACTTGCATAATTTTTAATTGTAAATTAAAAAATTTTAAAACACTTCAGTTTTTATGTAAAATTGGAAATTCTTGAATTTCGTAGACAGAATTGCAAATTGTTCAATTTGCAGGATTCACATTTTAATGTCACGTAATTTTGAACGTTTTTTTAATAGTTTAATTTTGAATATTTAATATTTCAAATTCCTCAATATTAATGAATCACAATTGAAAATTCTTCAAGTTTATCTATTTGCAATTCAAAATTCTCCCATTTTGAATATGAAAATTAAAAATTGTTGAATTTGGAAGATATAAATTTGAATTTATTCAATCTTATAGATTTGAAATTGAAAAATCTTCAATTTTTTACATATGTAACCTATATTTCCGTATGTAAAAAGGGTACTGTTACTGCAATCAGTCCCTTTTTCAAAGGAATTTATCCAACACTGCTTCTTATTTTAAAGGACGAGAATTTGATATGCGATAAGTTAGCGGGAACATAGGAGCTTCATTGTGGAAAAAATGATTGAATGAATTTCAATATTATTATTAATTGACCGGTTAAAAGCTTCTTTTTATTGTTCTGTTCAATACTTCATGGCTCACATTCTCTACAATTACTCATGTAGCCTTATCTTTTTATTTCTGCTAACATAAGCTTTCATATTTAATAGCTTGTGAATCTAATTCTAAATACTAAAAAAAAAATCAGTTATTGTTGCAAGTAGAGCAAATTTAGAATCAAGAGTCTCAGAATCGACAGATAAAGAAATGTATTCGTGGCAAAACGATTTGTATTGGTCATAAAGAATTTTATCGTCTGCAAAGAGAGGATTGGCTGTGCGAAAAATGAGATTACGATGGGGGATCATAACTAGTCTATTTCCTAACTGGAACAAAAAAATTATTTTAATAATCTGCCAACTGATTATCTCGATTTTAAGAGGGTCATTAAAAGTTTAAGAGGTTTTGACCTCAATTTCGGAAATAAAATAAAAAAGTATTATGAAATTGTGAAAAAATCGTCTGCTTTATTTGTTCCAAGTTGGGTTTATTTTAGGTTGTAGAACTTACTTGCAATACACAATTAATTGTTTAAAGCTTTAAAAATTGTACTGTCTTACCATTTACAGTTTTTTTTTTTCATTTAAACAGTCCCAGTTATAATAAATAAACTTCTTCAATTTAAACGCATAAAATGTGAACTTTCTCAATGTCGAAGGTTTTTTAAATTGAGATTGCAGAATCATTAAATTTTAATTATTTTATTGTTTTATTATTTGAAGCCGTTTGTCAAAAAGAGACGTAAGCAATGTTTTGGTAAAAATGAAACTAAATGCATGCGAAAGGTCTATTACACAATATCTACTACGTTCTGTAATAAAAAGTGCATTAATAGTATCTAATTAAGCTTAAAATTGATTAAAACGTATGATTGTCGAAAAGGGTTATAAACAAAATTTAAAATATCTGTCGGTGTCAGAAGTAAAAATCTAACTTATACTAAAAACTTCATAAATGGAACTTAATAATGAAAATAAATTTAACCACATGGATGGACAATAATTTTATAAAGCTACAAAATACTGTTAATCCAGAAAAAAACTCTTATAACGAGAAAAAAGTAAAATCATGGCTTATTTTACAGTCAAAACCGGATTTAAGTGTCCTTGAGGTTCTGGAATTATCAATTTTAAACGTTCTGCTTCAATTCAAGATCATTCATTGATAAAGACGTTAAATTTTACGTTTATATTATTTACTTTTTAATGATAAACGATTGTAATTAAAAAATTGTATCTTTCGGAATGGCTTTCAGAGTTTAATTTGTAACAGCTCTCCCATTCTATGTAAATTTAAACAATTTTTCTTTCTATTGTAGGACTTATTATAATGCACAAAAGAGTATCAGAAGAAATAACGATCGGTTATGACTGTTCGACGTAAATAATTTTTTCCTCTATTGACCACCATGGCCATTGCATGTTACGTCACTCAGCCAGCGCAAAGTCTTTTATTATTGCGGATAATCTACAGTGACTGTGGAAAAAAAATATTTTGCACGTAAAGAGATCGAATTCCTCAGACCCCGATCTTAAGAAATCTATTAATGCAATTCGCGCCTGCAAAAAAGGCTTTTAGAACCATTTACATCTTCACACATTAATTAACACAAGAGCCAAGCTCTTGGAAGCAAGTGTAAATAAATGATAATACACAAATAGAATTCAGATAAGCACTTTTATTTTAAGCAAACATGCGTTATTTTGTAACGAGACAGTTTTTATAATTTATTATTATTAGTAAGACAATAAAAAAGTGAGATAAAATATGCATTTTTCCCAAAGGTTAGATAAAAAGTGTTTGTAAATGTTTTGCTTATGCTCTTCGCTTCAGAACTTATATTCTAGCAAAATTTTTATATTAAAAGATGCACATTAAAATATCGAATTGTAATCATAAGGATACGTAAAAAGATAAACGAAGGTACATAATATAAGAAAAAACACAGTCTCATCAACTTACAATTACTTTAATACATGAAACTGAATATCGCCACCAATTTTTTGAAAGAGTAATTTTCATGAACGAAAATGTCGAGTTTTTTTATCAATTTTTGCTATTTTTACGAAATTGATGGCTGATTTCAGTTTTGATAAAATTACAGATTAGGGTTCAAAAAACCTTACTCTGAACAACACAGCCTTTAACTTTCTAATAAGAACTTGACAAGAATCCTACATTTTATAAATATTAAATTAGTCTTATAAAAAATCTTACTTCACAATGTACCTGAAGTTCAGAACGTTCAAATGAACGAAACCTTTTTTTCCAGTTTTATTGTATCAAAAAATATTGTTCCAACTACAATTAAAAGAAAGCATTCGAAGTTCATTTTGTAATATAAAATTAATCAATATTTCACCACTGTTTCTAGTTTACAAAGCCATCAGTAAAAATTTCGTTCATTTGAAAGTTCTGAACTTCAAGCACATTAATTCACAGAATTTTTGGCTCGTAAGAATCCAACCAAAGCTCATACGCATTTTGAAATCCCTCCCCACTTTCCTCAGATGCAGAATCATTATATCCTCTATCATTGTTATCGTTTGAAGCATCTTTTTTAGACGTAGCTTTCCTCACTAATGTAAAGAATTCCTTAAAAGCATCTTGAAAACTTCTTTTGGCTTCTAGATTTTTTCCATTCGTTTCTAGAGTTTTTCCGTTCATTTCTAGAGGTTTTTCATCCGTTTCTAGATTTTTTTCATTCACATCTAGATTTTTGTTGTTAAGAGTCTCAATTGTCTCTGCTGTATTCTTTTCTTCGCTCATTGTGAGTTATTTAGATAAAAAAAAAATTGACAAATCGTAATAATTTCTTCTTAGTTAGGCTTACAAAATAGAGATTTAAGCGCTGAAACTAGAGATTCTTCTAAGTCAGCTGGTCGATGCACGAATGGCGTCCATATGTACTTGAAGTGCAACGTTGCCAAGTCAGTTGCGACGTTGCCTTTGTCAGATTTTTGAGAACGCTTCTGAAATTATCAAAATACAAATACGTACTATTTGCTTCTTTTTTGTTATCTAATTTGTTATTGGGCACAAGCAAAGTAGTAAGAAACTAGGATTAGTCCATTCTTGTTAAACTAAGAAAAATTAAGCAATTGACTTTTTCTTTTGTTGGGGTCCTTTTTTTATTAAACTCTATTACTATCTTACTCCATTATGTATTCAATTGTTTTTTGGTTTTAGGCTATTTTAATAATAGCGTATTCCGTTATTGTTTCAGTGTCTTATGCAATTTATAAGTTTCTTAGCATGTTTCTTATTTTTATCTATTTTAGTTGCTTTTAATCCTATATTAAAGAGTAGCTTGGTATTACTTTAATATTACTTACAAGTATCTGAAGAGTCTTGATGATAAGAGAATATGCAGGGGCCAGAATAAAATATCGATTAATTCCTGAATTTATATCCTGATTAGAGAAGTCGATTTCACTGAGAGAATATAATTTGTTCACGTATATGTTCACCTCTATATTCAGTAAAATAAGTGTATTTATTGCACTGGTTAAGTTAAATTTATAACTTCTAGAGACGCTTAACACGTCTTTCTACTAATGGCTTCGCCAGAGTGACTGTTGGTCGGAATCGTAACGGTAAACGCGGTAAACCACCCTTGTACGAAAATAGCCCGGGCCCAATGCTCTACCCCAGTTGGAGGGGAGCGGCAATACCAGATGTTTCTACCGTGTTTGTTTCGGTTTCTACAAGGTCGCCATCTCGTGGAAGCGTCACGTAGTTTAAAAACGTAATTTACAATATAACTAAATTACCAAATAAAATGTTTAACATTAATATTATTAATTATACCAGCAAAAATAGGGCGCTACACTCGCTTATTACTTCTTTCTTGTTTTTAATGCCTAATTTTAAAATAAAAATATATGCTTCAATGTATAGTACTATAATAAATATAATTAATAAGCATACATTAAAAAAAAAAATGAAATAGCTAAATCGGCTTTTATACCATTTTAATTTAATTTTAATTTTAATCGGCTTTCAGTAATGTGTAACTTTCATTTAAATATCAGATTTTATCCCAGCAGGAATTAGAAGCAAAGAAAAAAAATTAATGTAGGCCTTTACATCGTGATATGATGTTCTTATAAAAGATATTCTGGATTTCTGAGTCGTACTGATGTCTTTCATTTTCGACGCCGATCCATTTTGAAGATATTTACAATTGAAAATTTGCCTTTAATTTTTAATGTGTCTAATTTAAAATAATGTAGTTTTCAATGATTTCTTGGAAAGCTAAATTTTTAAGATTTACAATTGAAAGCTCTTCAATTTTAAAAATGTATACATTAAAATTCTTAAATTTTGATTTTTTTGAAAAACAGAAGTCAATTTTTAAATTCTGGATCTTCCAAATTGAAGAAATTTCGAAAGTGAATCGTCAAAATTACCGAATTTTTAATTCTAAATTTTCAAAATTAAAAACTGTTCAATTGGTAATGTTTTCTGTTCAAATTTCTGCGATTTTGAAGGGTTCTAATTGAAAATTCTTGTGGTTTGATAATATAGAGTTGCAAATTATTCAATTTTCAAGATTTATATTTTGAAGATATGTATGTACTTTTGAACGTTTTTTTAAATAGTTTAATTCTAAATCTTCCAAGCTGAAGAAATTTTGAATCTAAATCATTAAAATTACAGAATTTTTAATTGCAGAACTTAATACTTGCCTAATTTTTAATTGTATATTTTCACAATTTAAAACTTCAATTTTAAAGATTTATCATTTAAAGTTTTACAAGTTTGAAGAGCTACAATTCAGAATCCCCGAATGTTGTAAATATAGAATTGCAAATTATTCAACTTTTCAGATTTATATTTTAAAGGTATGTAACTTAATGTTTTTTTTTAACAGTTAAATTAAAGTCACCTTCTAAGAACTTAAGGTCATGGCATACTTATCCGATCGCTACCGTACCGACATTTGTTTTTGTTAAATTCCTGCCCTAGGGATTTAAAATTTCCGAAATTCCGGAAAAGCCTTAGTAATTTTAACATTTGCCGGTAACTATTGAATTTATTAGAAATTATGGCATTTAACCAATTCTTTAGAAAGAAGTGTATTTAATTTTCACATTTCGACATGCACTTACATGAGGTTAGTGACAGACAGTATACATTACGAATCGAAAGCATAATAATAGATTATTTATAACTCAGTCCTAAAAACAGTTGATTATGTTGGTAATTGTCTTTAATTTTCCATAATTTTCAACATTACCGACATTTACACGTAATTACTGTCGAAATTACAAACTTTAAATTCCTAAACCTACCCGCATCAAACGAAAAATTCAGTTAAAAGTTTGAGAAATTAAATAAAAGTTCATGCGGTCCTCAATGTTTATAATAAAATAAAAAATAAAATAAAATTTTCTAATCTCAATCATCTGGGGTTTTGGACCAGATAAACGTTCCTTAGTGCCTTAAAGGTCTGGAACTTTTGTTTGTAACTTTCTTTTATTAGTGGAATACTTTTCGAGAAATTTTCAATAGAATTAAAAGTTTTATTTTTGGTTCTACCAAAATCATTTTCATATTTTCAACAAACAGTCGATGCTAAAATTAATCGAATCGTTAAACCAGGGAAGAAAAAATTTCTGGATTGGCATCCGAAAAAAGAAAAAGAAAAAGTTTGAAATGGGTTAATGTCTTCTGTTGGGTTTTTGGATTTAAAAATTCAAAATTTTTTCCTATTGGTTCAAAAATGCTTGTAAATTTTGTATATGTACAGTTTTTGGTAATGGACAGTAAAAAAATTATAAATTAAAAAAAGTTTTTTTAATTTATAATTTTTTGAAAAATTGCAAAAAATATTAATTTTTGTTTGTATTGAGTTAAATGCACACTTTTGAAAAAAAAATTGAATAATATTTTGAGCCTGAAAATTCTTCAACGCGAATGAAAGGATCATGCTATTATTCTGCATTCATGGAAACATTTTTTTCGTGCTCTTTAAAGCATTCCAAAATTGCAAAAATATCGAAAATTCCAAAAACACGAAAAAAAATGTCCACCGAAGTAAAATAATAGGATGTTTTTTTTATTCAAGCTGAAAAAATTTGTGGCTCGATGTATTCAACCTTTTCCAGAAAACTGTGTATTTAACTTCAAACAATCACGTTTTTTGTACATTTTCAGAAAATTCTGAATTAAACACATTTTTTTTAATTTATCATTTTTAATCACTGTTCACTAGCGAAAGCTGTATATAACAAAAATTTGCCGTATGTAATTTTTAAAACTTTTGGGAAATTATTTTTAAATAATTTTTTTTAATTGGAATTTTTAAATCCAAAAACTCAACAGAAGATATTGACGTATTTCAATTTTTTTTATTTCGTTCGAATGCCAATTCACCAAATTTTGTCCTTTGACTCAAACGATTCCATCAATTGGAGAATATTCACTCCGCTCTAGCGTCTATTTCCAATTTTTATCTTTTCAACAATTACAGTTTTATAAATTAAACAAAAAATGATAGGTATAGTTAAATATAGTTGGTCCATATGCAGTGTAATTAGTTCATAAAGAATAATTAAACTCGTCAGAATGAAAATTCTAAAAAAATATGCCTGCCTTAGGTGGGCGCATTCTTCTTGCGCTTTGCTCGCGGGTGCAGTCGTTTTCGTACCCATATAAAAAATAAAATGGAATATGAGAAATCGGTATGGTTTTTGATATGATGTTAATAAAAATTAGATTTTCCTGTTAAGTAATATGTAAATTGTTGAAATAAGTTTAAAGGTTTTTTCAGGAGATTAATTTTGAAACAAAAAAGTAAAAGAATTAGAAAAAGATACTAAAAATCATTTAACCTGATTTTAAAAAGATCCTAATATTAACTTGATTATTTATGTCTTGTATAGAAATTTTTAAGTTGGTTCCCATTCGAAAAAATGGCATTAGGATAATTTTTTAATCTTGTTGACATCAACTATAAATACCAAAATTGTAACTTATGGATCTCTCTCGTAAAAAAAAAACATTCATAATTTGGAAAATGATCAAATTTTTTGAACTTTGTTTTAATCGAAAAATTGCATTGGTATAATTTCAAAATATATTTGATATCTAGTAAAAATGTCGATTGAAATTTCTTGATCTATCAGAAAAATAGTTTTTTTTCTATCATTTTATCGTTTTCAAAAGCATATAACTTTTTTAATTTACATCGAATTTAAACATGTCATTTAAATGATTTGCAGGTATTTTTGTCATCTGCTAGAATCATTGACTAAAATTTCGGAAACTCCTAAAGGAATTTTTTTGTTAGATTTGACAATGCTATAGATTTGTAAATTTTAGTTGAATTAATCTGGTCTACGAACTTCTACAGAAAAATCAATTTTCTAAAACAAATTTCCAAATAAAAATAAAATTGTAATTTATATTTCTCTTTTTTTCATTCGTATAATCTGGACTCGATGTGAAGTGTCGATCTGGGTGTCGATCCTGCATCCCGGCATCGAAGTTAACTTATTGTCCAGGGCCGTAGAACAAAGGTTTTGGGTTTAACGAGGTCATCCAAAACGCCACGTAAAAGTTCTGGCTTACTCATATGGAACCAATGGAACAGTCTCTTCTTATCTGGTCCAAGGATTGAATATAGTCCGGTCTGACCTTAATTCTTAATATCTTCGTTCACGGCATTCTATTTTGTTACTTTTTCTTTCACCTGGACAAAGGAGCCTCATTAAACACTTTGTTGTTCTCGAATAGCAGAATCTATTCTTCCAAAGCGTCAGAATTCAGAATTTATTATCTGAGACGTCGTGCCTTCTTTTGAATTATAATTAAGCTATTTTATAAATAATTATGCTATTTACTATTTTCTATACTCAATTCTTAGTTCTTTCAATTTTCTTTAACCACAAATAAAATGTTATATTTTCTGTATGGGGACTAGTCTTAGAAAATACCTCAATTTTATAGGGTCCATTTTAAATGTGTGCAGGTCAATACAGAATTTAAAATATGTTTATTTAAATTGTGAAATATCTTAATTTGAATTTATCCGTATTAGAAATCGTCCCAGTTTAATAAGGTCTAATTTAGTCTACGTTTATATTATGGATCATATTTATCTCAATTTGAATCATAAAAATTCGAAAGTGTCCCAGTTTTTAAATATTTCTACATTATAATTCAAAGTCCCGGTTTAAAAATATCGGAATTTATAAATCTATCAATCCAGTATTCTTTTTAAAAATCAAAATTTAATTTGCCCAGTGGCCATTTTGAGATTATCACGTCGTTGGGATTCTCTGACGCTCGTTCAATTTGTCTCGACATGGTATTTAAGGTCATGAGAAGTCGATAGCTGATCACATTGCTTGACACAAAGGGTCAGCCAAGATTTTCTTTCGCATAACTGTCAAAGCTGCCAAACAGCTGATTGAAATTCCACCTCTTTCTTTCAAAATATTTTAGTTGATAATTGAAGCCCTTTGTCAAAAAAGGGCCTAAGTAGTGTTTTGATCAAAATGAAACTAAATACACAAAAAGTGTCAATCACATGTCCTCTAATGAATTCTGTAATAAAAAGTATTTTAATAATGTCCGAATAATCTTAGAATTGATTGCAAAGTATGATGAAGGAAATTTAAAATACAGTGGAACTGCATAAATCTGAGCAAAAAACTGAAAATCAGTTCAACCACGTGAAAGTACAATAATTTTATAAAATTAAAAAATAAAGTAAATCAGAAAATCCTCCAGTAAACAAAAATACAAGCTAAATCATGAATTGTTATCTCATTGTCAAAAGCGGATCTATGTATCCTGAAAAACAAAATTTTTCGAAAATGTCACTAATGAAAGTGTTTAAAATAAGGTTAACAGTTTCTGTATTATTTACATTTTTCTGTACAGTTCTAAAGTCAAAATTCTTAAGACAAAAAAGGATTTACAGGATTGCTACAGGCCATGGAATTCCAGAAAGTCATCGAATTTAAAACTGGTCGGGGAATGTCAGGGAAAACCAGACAGAGTCAGGGAATTTTCGATAAACTGTAGTTAAAGTTAATTTGATTATTTTGTTGGGAATTCATCTTCTTTGGTTGAAAATTCAATTATTAAGTTGAAAGTGGAACTACTTTGTTAAAAATTCATGTTTTTGGTTGATGATTCATCATTTTAGTTGCAACCCATTTTTTTTGTTCCAAATTTACCTATTTTGTTGAAATTTTTTTTTGGCTTTAAGTGTAATTATTTTAACTAAAAATTTAATTATTCCATGTTTGATTGCAAATTTACCTTCTTCAGTTGAAATATCAACTATTTGGTTGAAAATTCGTATTTTACGGTAGCATATTAATCTTCGTGACTGATTCATCTTTTTGGTTGAAAATTTATTTCTTTTATTGAAAAGTTAACTACGAGGATGAAAATGCTTAAAAATGAAATATTCGGTTGGAAATTTATATATTGATTAAAAATGAATCCTTTTTTGTAGAATATGCCTCCTTTTCGTTAACAATTTATCTTTTTTATTAAAAATTCATTTCTTTGGTTGAAAAGTATTATTTTTTTATTAAAAATTATTTTTTTGACTGAAAATTTAACTATTTCATTTTTTGTCCAGAAATAATCTTTTTTGATAGAACATTAATCCTCGTGGTTGAAAACTCAATGTTTTTGGTTGTAAATTGAACTATTTTGTTGAAAATTAATTTTATCTAGTTTAAAATTAATTTTTTTTTTACTAAAATTTTAACTATTCTATTTTAAGTGGTAAATTGATCTTATTTAGGTGAAAATTCAACTATTTTGTCGCAAAATAAGTTTTTTTTTTGTTTATGGAAAAGTAATTTGATTAGTTGAAAATTTATCTTTTTGGTTAAAATTTAATTTCTTTGGTTCAAAATTTGACTTATTTTGTTGAATATCCGTATTTTTTAAAATTTATTTATTTAGAAAGTTCATATGTTTGTGTTGAAAATAAAACTTTTGTTGTTAAAAAGTCATACTTTTTGGTTAAAAACTGAACTGTTTTCAAAAAAAAAGCGCCTATCGTCTCGAAAAAGCTTTTTTGGTTGGAAATTTAACTCTTTTGTTAAAACTTCAACTGTTTTGTTAAGAATCCTCTTTTTAGTTTGAAGATTAGTATGTCTTGGCCGAGGATTAAACTAGTTTGGTGAAAATTCGTCTTTTTTTATTTAATTCAACTGTTTTTGTTTGAAAATCATAATATTTTTGTATGGAAATATGAACTGTTACACTTTTTTGGGGAATTTATTTTTTTCTTAATGATTCATAATTTTGATTGAAGATTCAACTATTTTGTTGAAAATTCCTTTTTTATTGGTTTAAAATTAATTCTTTTAAGTGAAAAGTTAATTCTTCTATCTTTTGATAAAAATGTATATTATTGACTTAAAAACTCAACTATTTGGTTCAAAATTTATGTATTTCACGTATGACGTACGTAATTTATGGATGACCACTTATAAAATTCTGTATAGGATAGTTTTTAAAAATAAAAGATAAAAACATTTTGTTTGCAATAACACTATTGATCTCCTAGCCGTAAGAAGATTATTTTTATACCTAAAATCAGTGCATGCGTAAATAAAAGCAAGTATAATATTGTATTTATTTTATCGAATTTTTTTATATAATTATCAATTCATATTTATGTTTATTTCCTTTTTCGATTTTTCTCGAAATTGATAATTTAGTGTTTAGGCCCTTTTTTGACGCGCGGCTTTAATTTCAAGAAATTAAATTAAAATTTTGAAAAATTGGGCAATATGGTATTTTGAGAGGCAAATATGATGAAAAAACTAAATTTTTAGGCTTTAAAATCTCGTGAGTCTGATTACCAACGTGTCGTGCATTTAATAAGCTTCTTTAATTGCATCTGCAATTTCTCGGAAATGACTCTTTAATTATTTTAAATGATGTTTCAATTTAAGTACGACCATCATTATTACCTTGACTTGCAGTGTCTTTTAATTCCGAGTTTCCCTATTTTTAGTCTGTTGTTTTTTATTTTCAAGAATTTGATTTCCTGAAGCATTCAGTTTCTGATGAAGTGGACAAATTTAGGGAAAAGGATATCAGACTCGATTTTTTAGACTGATTTACAGAGCTGTTTACCTTCTTTAAAAACACGCTGACTTGTTTGGTTTGCATACTTCCTTTTCAATACACTCGGCATTTGCATGCGTAAGGAAATTATTATCAATATTCTGAGGCTGGATTTTTAAAAAGGTAAAGGTTTTTTTGTTTGAAAAGTCTTTAATTTGTTGTACGTTTAAAATTTTTAATTATTTAAGGCTATGTAACACTTATCCGATTTCTACCTTACTAACCATTTTTTCGCCATTCTCCTGTCCACACGAAATGAGATATCGAGGTGAAAGTTTCCTAAATGTCCTAAATGTTTATAATTGAAAAAAATGTGTTGGAAACTTTTTTGTATTTATAAACATTTGGGTCTTAGGCCCAGATAAATCTTCCTTAATGTCTTTTATTTAATTGCACAAACTTTCAACTCGGTAGCTCATTTCATGTGGATGGACAGTATGGCTAACAAATGTCGGTAAGGTAGGAATTGGATAAGTATTACATACATTGCTTTAATTCCGTTCACTTTCAAATGAGTATTTTCTAATTGTATGATATTTATTCATACATGCAATTTTTTTTAAATTTTTGTTGTTTCTATTTAAAATTATTGTTGTATTTTGGATACTTACGATTTAAAAATGTTCACATGAAAATGTTTTTAATCAGCAATTGTTTAATTTGTATTTTCTATTTAAAATATGTTAATGTTTAACGCATACAATTTCATATTACACCATTTAAAATGATTCAATTTTTCAAATTTCTGAACCGCTCAATTTTGAAATGTTTTGGTGCCGAAGATTTTATTTTATTATACCATTAACTCATTTCCCTTTTAGGGTAAGCGTGACTCACTCGGTGAGGAAGGGAGTAATGCGGGGGAGGGGGTATCGATTTTTAGATTGATCTACAATTTCCGTGTTATTTATTTAAATAACACGTTCGTTCCGCAACACTGCTCCGACCCAGGTTGCTGATCAATCTCTCTAGCGATCATCCCAAGTGAAGAGCCTCACAAAGTCATTATGTGAAGCACCCCACTCGGGCCCATTAGTATCCAAGGTCTTTTGTTTCAGGCGTCATTCACTCCAGTGGCACTCTTTTTATAAACTATTTGTCGCCACACTTTCCTGTCCTGGCATACCTCTCTATTTAAATCTGTTTATTTATTTATTTTTTTTTTTTTGACCAAAGAATTGAAATTTTGAGAACGTTATAATAATAATTAAAATTGAACGTTATTTTTTTTAATTTTGACATAACAAAATTTTTCAATATTGAATATTGCAATTTCAATTATTCTACATTATAATTCAGAAATTGCTCAGTTTCCATGTTGAATGTTCAAAGTTCATATAATTAAGTTCCATGTCGCCGTAGGTCAGGGAAAACCTAGAAATCAGGGAAAAGTCAGGGAATTTTATTGGTCAAGGAAAGTTAAATAACTGTCAAGGATTATAAATTCAAAAAATCTGCCCGCTTCGCGGGCACATTCTCATGGCGCGCTTCGCGCGCGGCTCGCTTCGCTCGCAAGTTTGAGCGCGCCTACGGCGCGCGACTGTTGGATCTCGCGCTTCGCGCTCGATCATATATTTATCTCGCGCTTCGCGCTCGATTATGTATTCACCTCGCGCTACGCGCTCGGGCGTATTTGCATCGCGCTTTACGCTAGGCTCCTCTAGATTTTTGAACTTCGTGTTCGACTTCGATGAAAAGAAAAAGTTTGTTTGCAAATATTATAAAATTATCAAAACCTCTACATATTAAGTGATTGTTAAATTTGTTTTTATTTTAGACTGAAAAGGAACTTTATTTACTCAAGGTTCTATCGACCTTAAGGAACACATTCTCATCCAGACACTCGCGCTTCGCGCTCGATATTTGATTTGAAAATCATTTGAACCGTATGATAGAAACAAAAAAGTTGGAGCGCACTTACGGCGTGCGATTTGGTAAATACACTGAGCGCGCACTTTGTGCTTCGTGTTATATGTTCTTCATATACAAATTACTAAATTTGTATTTGATTTCAAATGAAAAGTAATGATATAATTGAGGCGACAAATTTTATTAGTTAACATTTTATTTTAGCTTGTGCCGTTTATCAAAAAAGTTAATTTTTTCATTTTGAATATATTCTTACCACAAAAATTGATTACGGGTGTGTAAGTCTTTTTTGAATGCACAATTTTTGTTCATTTATATGTTTTCGTACCTTGCATTGTTTTTTCAAAACTTTGATTTTTTTTACTGTCAATGTTATTTTCACGAATAAAACAAAAACCACGCATCCTATCGAAACATGAGTCACAATAAATTTGTACCTCTTCCATGGATGAACAAATTTTGTTTGGGTCATTTTTTCGTAGCTGGTAATATTCGTCTGAAAATTTGATTTTTCTATTTTCAATTCTGTTTTTTACGAATAAAACAAAAACTACGCGTCATATCAAAAAGTGAATGATAAGAAATTTGTAGATCTTTTTTAGGTGCACAATTTTGGTGAGATGATCTTTTCTGGTATCTTGCATAGTTTTACAGCAAAATGGCTTTTTTGATTTTTCATTAATTTTTTGTGCGATCAAAATTTGAATTTTTTATTTTTCGAAAAATTCAAAAAGTTGTCATGAAAATATTATAGGATGTTCAGGAATCAACGTTTTTCTCCTCTTGACTTTTTTTCATATCGTGCGTTTTTCGGCTTAAAATGTTCATTTTCGTTTGTTTTTTGGAATTTTGAAAATGCTATAACTCCAGTAATTTTTTTTTTATCACGAAAAGTCATAAGAATATTTTGTTCGTCATTTTGCGTACTACTAATAACCGTACATAGAATTTTCAAATCTTCCAAAAAAGTGGTCTCAAAAATTTTCAAAATGTGCTCACTTTTTGGATTTTCATCCAAAATAGCTGGTTAACGAACTCGTTCTCTATTTTTCGGCCATAAAAAAGTGTGCCAAAGCTCAATCAAATCTGATCATTTTTTCGAAAGTTATCGTGGCTACAGACAGACAGACAGACTACAGACTACAGACAGACAGACACCTTCGTAAAAATCGTTTTTTCTGACTCAGGAGGTCTCAAAACGTGGACATTTGATGAAAACCGACTATGTCAAATTTTACATAAAACCAATACCTTCTCATTAGAATGAGAATGTAAAAATTATAATTTAAAATTGAAACTGTTTTATTTCGTGTTATAAAAGAATCTACATTAAAAATGTTATAAGATTAAGATTCTGGTTTTTAAATAATAATGAACAGGGAAAATTAACAGTTGGTCACGGAAAAATGATGGAATTACGAAAATGAAGTTTTGGAGTCACCCTGATCTAATATTCTTTTTAGCAATTTATTTGCCTTGTATTTATATTTCTTTTTTTTGCAGTTGCTTCCACCTAACGATTATATTTTTAGTTAAAAGTTTTATTATTTGGTTGAAAATTCACCAATTTTGTTGAGAAGTCATCCCTTGGTTTGGTTGAAAACTAATTTTCTTTGATTGTGTTGGGTAAAAGTTAAAATACTTTGTTAAACAAATTTTTTTTTGGTTGAACGTTCATATCTTTGGTTAAAAATGTAACTACTTTGTTGAAAATTCATTGTTTTGCTCAACATTACATTTTTTTAATTTTAAAGAACATTTCGTCTTTCTTGCTAGAAAATTAAACTATTTTGTTGAAAATTCATTTTTTTGTTGTTGAAATCTCATTTGTTACATGTTTTGTTGATAATTAATCTTTTTATTGTGAATTCAACTATATTCTAAAAAAAATCGTCTTTTTTTGGCTTGAAAATTTAACTATTTGGTTGAAAATGCAACTGTTTTTGATTGAAGTATAATCTGTCTTGATTAAAAATTCGAGCATTTGATTGAAAATTCATCTTCCTTGGTTGAAAATTAAGTTTTTTGTTGAAAGTTCAAGTTTTCGGGTTGAAAATTCGACTGTTTTGTAGGAAATTCGTTCTTTTCGGTTGAAAATTCAAGTATTTGGTTAAAAGTTTAACTATTTTGTTAATAATTTGTCTCTGTTACTTTAAATTTCAACCATTTGGTTGTAAATACAACTGTTTGGTTAAAAATTATTATTATTATTATTATTTGAAAATCAACGATTGGGTAGAAAATGCAACGGTTTTTTGGTTGAACTTTAATATTTTTTGTTTGAAAATTTGACTATGTAGTTGAAAATTCATCTCTGTATGTTGAAAATTCTACAGTTTGTTTAAAAATTCAACTAGTCTGTTGAAAATTTAATTATTTTGTTGATCATTTAATTATTTTGTTGAAAATTTAATTATTTCGTTGAAAATTGAACTATTTTGTTAAAAAGTAAACTTTTTGGCCGAAAGTGCAACTGTTTTGTTTTATGTTTTTTATATTTCGTTTATAAAATATTCTATGTTAAAAAAGAAAAATTGGGCATGAAAAAATCAGGGAAAAGTCAGGGAATTTGGTATATGAAGTTTTGCGGCCACCCTGATTTTGTTTTGACTAACTAATTTTTTTATTTTAACCATTTAATTCCCTTTCTGTTTGTACAGAAAAGCGAGTAGGCAATTCCAATTTATCTTGTTCCCTTCTTTCGTTTATTTCCTCTTGAACGATTTATTTATTTTTTAATTAGAGCAGCACTTTCTAACTTATGTCTCGTACTATTTTCAGATTTGAGGGCAGCACAATAAAACACGTTGATTAGTTATTTCTTTTATCTCTTGACTTCCGCCTCTGTTCCATTATTAATTTATCTTCCTTTCTTGAATTCTTGTATTCTTGATTGCTCGGCTCAAGCCAGCTGGATTGATAGTCTCGATGCAGGATCTCATTGACTCGTTTCTTGTGAAGCTATGTATAGTGTATAGTGTATAGTGTATACGTTCTTACCAAAAGCAGAGGGACTACCATTTAGGCCTTTCATGCTTGGATACAAAGAGTGGTTAGTAATCGATAAAAAATGCCGATTCTATGAGAACCTATGTCATTTGTTATTTTCGTTTATTTCAGGGATCATATTCAGTCCCCTATTCTCCCTTTGACCCCACGTTTCCCCTTTTCACCCCCCTATTTTTTTCAAAAATTCTATAATACCTATATTTGAGAATTTTGTCAATTTTTCTCTGCGATCTGTATAAAATAGATAAAAGCAAATTGTCGACGCTTTGCGCAAAAAAATAGAAAAAAGAACGTCTAACATGATTGATGCAACAATGTCGCGAAAGAGAAAAAAATAGATTTCACGCTTAATTGAGATACTTTTGTTCTTATAACATTTCATTTATACATAAAATTTTATTTTCCTGCCTAAAAAAAGTGTCTCGAAAATCTCGCAATCATTGTTGTTGAAAATCTCATTGGTTTTTCATCACTTGAAGTTGTTTTGTATCTTAAATTTGAAATTTTGAATATTTAATGTAAGAAAAATCATATAAAACCTTTTGCGAATTGAGAAACATTTGTGCTTTTTAAACTGGTTAAATTAAAACTTTGAAATTATCTAATAACTTATTAAAAATATTATACATGGTTTATGTTAGTGCTCTTCGCTGAAAATTAGAATTTTTAGAAAGTAATTTAAATACACAATAACTAAATTTCGAAAGGACTTAAAATTTTGAAAAATATTAGATTCCGTTAGTTTTTTCTTCATCAGAAATTAGCATTTTTAAACAAAATTCATCAGCAAGATTCCCAATTTTCAACAATTTTAGGTTATATTAGCGTTTTACACCGGAATTGGGTATTTTGGAAAAAATAATTACGTTTTCGATTTTATTAACGTTTTTACCGGAATTTGACATCTTTAACAAAAGTCTAAAGTTTAAAAGTTCATAATTTTTTAACAATTTGAAGTTACGTTAGCGTTTTACACCTAAAACTGGTATTTTAAAACATAAATAATTACAGTTCGAACAAGATTTGCAATTTTTGAACAGTTTCAGGTTATGTGAACATTTTTCACAGTAAATCGGATATTTTAACCAAAAATATTTCAAAGGTGATTTACAGTTCAGAACAATTATCTGTTATCTTATGCTAGTGTTCAACTGTATGTTATGATGTTGTGTTTCACCTGAAATTAATATTTTTAAACAAAAATCATTAGATTCAAATCCAATAATTTTTGTTTAAAATAATAAAATTGACAAGCTTGAACAATTTCACATTATGATACGACTTTTCGTTAGAAATGGAAATTTGTATTCACAAATCAATAGGTTTCAAAGACGATTCATATGTTTTGAATAATTTTTGTTTATTCCGTTGTTTCACCTCGAAACTTGGTATTTTCAAAAAAAATCATTATAATGTAAACATGATTTAGAATCTCATAACAATTTTGATCTTATTTTTTTTTTCGTCAGAAATTGGTATGTTTAAATTAAAAAAAGTATATTTCAAACATTTAAAAGCATATTCACAAGTTTTTAACAATTTTAGGTTATATTGGCGTTTTGCATCGGTAATCGGTATTTTGAATTAAAAAATAATTTGATATCAAAGAGGATAATATTTTTTTTACAATTGTAGGTTAAAACTGTAGATTCCCCAGATTTGGGTGATTGTAGAACGCGTAGAGCAAATAATTTCCGGGTGTATACACAATTTGTTTAAATTAGGATGCTACCAAATTTGGACTCAGTTTCAAGTTCATTATGAAAATTGGAAGATATCCCAATTTTAATGTATCAGAATCATAAAGTGCCAAATTTAAAAACGACCCCAATTAACATTAATCGAAACATACGAAAGATTTGTAAATATGTGCTTAAATAATTGTTGAATAAGCTGCTTCAATCATTCAGACATGCAAGCCAATAATAATGAGATTAAATAAGCCATGCGTTGATTATTCTCTTTGAAGGTATGATACGGATGATTAATGTATTTCTTTACACAGCCGACTGTGATATCTAACTAAAAAATCGATTTGAGACAATGGTGTTTCTATGCGTCAAGTTACCCGTATCAATAGAAACGACTCTCAGTGATCTAATGCATACAATTCATGTTCGAGTGCATTAATCCAACATCTGTTGCGTCGTGATTCGTGATATATTAAATTAATCGATGCACTCAGTGGAATGAGATATTACATTTCTTGATACAAGTTTATATAACCAAAACAATAATAATGAAAGAATAACTACACAATGCAAACAGTTAGTTTCATTAAAATTTATCATCAGCTACATTATTGTAAAGTAGTCTTCTAATTTGGACATCTTTATGAAAACTTAAAATCTATTCAAAAATAAATATTTGTAAAAGTACAATAATAAAAAAATGTTGAGATGTTTTTTAACTCATTTTTGAATTTACGATCGCATCACGTATGAACAGATTATTATATGAGATATTCTCGAAAGAGCTCTAGTTATCGTACCGATTTTCATCAAACAGCAGATTCAGAAAACGAATTTATTTTTCGAATATTAAAATGGTCAAATTATTTAATATAAAAAAGTCGGAATAGTTGTACGTTGCGAATTTATTATAAATAAGTTTTTTTCAGTCTTTGCAGATATTTAAAGGGGTAAAAATGTTTCATACATAAAATTAAATAATTGTTTGTTTATTCTTAAGAGTAACTTTATAAAAGAAGAAGTAATTTCTTAATGGTGAAAGTTCCAGTTGTTCCTTCTGGTGTCAAAATGCCTCCATGATTTTGACAGAATTAAAAAAAAAAGGTTTAGAGGTCTCTCAAGCTCATTTTTGTATGAATTGCTTTTTTTATTTTAATTGCCGTTGTTAATGTATTATTTTACTTTGGCATACAAAAGAATAAAATGTTTGTATGCCAAAGAAAAATAGTCCATCAACAGCGCAAATTAAGTTAAAATCAGCATCGTTTTTTAAAAATGGGTTTGCGAAACCTCTAAGTATATTTTTTTAAACTCCGTCAAAAATCTAGGTGATGTATTTATCTAAAAATAAAACAATGGGTGTGTTCCAAATAAAAATAATTAATCGAAAACGGAAATTAAAATAAAATAAGCATTTTTTTGCAAAAATGGGCTTGAGAGAGCGCTACAATTTTTTTAAGATTTTTAAGAATTATTAATATATTAGAAACATGATTAATCATTTCTTTTTGTGCCTAAAGTCCATGAGTTTGAATAGTAATTAAAACACATTTATATTTAATATTCACATTTAAAATTCAGTGCAATTTAACATATTAATATGTTGAATAAAATATATTTTTCTGAGATTACTGAAAGAAATTAGTGAAAAAAAAAGTTTGAATAAAATCAGTATAAATTGATAACTATACATTCACTTTTACAAATTAAATAAAGGATTTTATTTAGTGTATATTGCAATTCTAAGTAATCTAAAGCACGCCCGAGAAAATTCCTTGACTTAAAAAAAAATCCCTGACATTTCCAGGATTTTACAGGTATATATAAATTCCCTGAGAATTCCAGGTTTTCCAGATGAGTAGGTACCCTGATAATTTTTCTAATTTAATACAAAAGTTATATTTTTGTAGAATTACTTGGCAAATTTTGATTTCAAAAACCATGTTGATTGCACTGATAACTTCTTAGTTGTCGTAGTTTTTTGCATCGTAGATGTTTTTGGTGAGATTATGACTTTTTGACGGAGAGAGTGACGACACTGAAAAATTCGACTCCTTCACCCACTTATTTTACGAGACCACATAGTGGGAGTTAATCGAAACAAATAATGGAGAAGCGTGGTAATTTTAAAGCACGAAGAGGCTGCAAAACACGTATCATGAATATTTAACGAAACCTTGGCTGACGACCGTGAAAGGTTTGGGCTCTTCAGAGTCTGGAGAACTAGAATCTAGAAACAATTTCCGGTAATTCTTGTCCACTTTGCATACTCAACGTCATACATGATATAAATTATCGATTCACTATACCGAAACGTGATTATCACGTTTTCATAACCGGTATAGTTCTGTTTTTTAAGAACCTACCAGAATCTACATTAATCTCACTTTTATGAAACACGGCCTTCAAGCTTATTGTCAAAATATTCTAAAAATATTGGTAAATTAGGCACATTTGAACCAATTTGGATTGATAATTTATCTTTTATGGTAAAAAAAGTCATCTTTTTTAATTGAAATAAATAAATTTGTAATGTTTTAATTTTATCTCAGATTATAGTATTTTATGTCCTTAATAAAAGATTCGATGTTAAAAATGTTACAAGATTAAGATTTTGGTCTTTGAATATTAATGGTCAGGAAAAATGAAAATTGGCCCGGGAAAAATTAATGAATTTTGTATATGAAGTTTTGCGGCCACCTCCTGAAGATTATATTGTTAGTTAACAATTTTATTATTTGGTTGAAAATTCAACAATTTTGTGAAAGCCATCCTTTTTGGTTGTAAATTCATCTTTTTGGCTTGACAGTTCAACTATTTTGGTAAAAAATTAACTTTTTGTTGATGATACTTATTTCGGTGTTGAAAATTCAACTGAAAACTTTCTTGGGATAATAATTTTTGTAACTGAAAATTAAACTATAGCTGTTGAAGATTCATCATTTTTGTTAAAAATTCATCTCTTTGGTTGAAAATTTAACTATTTTCTTGAAAATTAATCTTTTATAATTGCAAATTCAACTACTTGGGTAAAAGTTGAACTATTTTGTTAAAAATGTATTTTAATGGTTGAAAGTTAATATGTTGGTTGGGTTGCAGATTAACCTATTTTATTAAAAATGCGTTTTTTTAGTTTTTTTTAACTAATTTTTTTAAACTGACAATGGAGCTTTCATTTTTTGTTGAAAAGTGACCTTTTTCAGTTAAAAATTCGTCTTTTTAATAGAAAACTAATTTGCTTGGTTCGAAATTTCTTTCTTTCTGGTTTAAAAATACCACTTGTTCAGATAAAAAATCTTTATTTTTTGAAAATTCGTCTGTTCGTGTGAAAATTCATCTCTTTGGTTGAAAATTTGACTATTTTGTTGGAAAAAAATTTGTTTAGTTGAAAATTGATTTTCCTAAATGAAAATTGAACTTTTCCATTTTTTGGTTGAAAATTGATCTGTTTTAGTTGAAAATTCGTCTTTTTTGGTAAGAAAATTAATCCTCTTGGGGGAAAATTCGTCTTTTTGGTTTTAAAATTCATCTATCTCAGTAGAAATTTAATTATTTTGTTGAAAATTTCACTATTCATTGAAAAAGTCATAATTTTTTCGAAATTTCAACTGTTTTGTTAAAAATTCGTCCTTTTGGATTGAATGTTCATTTTTTATTGTAGAAAAGTCTTCTTTTTTGATTGAAATAAATAAATTTGCAATTTTTAAATTTTACTCTTAAATAATTGTTTTACTCCATTTATAAAAGATTCTATGTTAAAAATGTTATAAGATTTATTTACTGGTCTTTGAATAAAAGAAATTGCAGTTTTGAAAGGTTGATTTAAAAAAAATGTAATGACCACTAATTTAAGTGGCTGCCATAAAGACGTGAGAACAAAAAAAAACTTTAGTGGTCGTTGTGAAAAGTGAAGAAAATGTACAAACTCATCTGTTCTTATCGAGTTTCCGGTAGTTTGCGACATTGCAAAATTACTTTGCAGAGAATTACGCAGTCGGTATCCATTACCGTACATGACAGTTGCAAGTCCTCACGGAGATGCAATTAAGGGAATTCGCGAGATCTCTCAGGCAAAGTCGGGAGACATGGAGAGCCACAGTATAATTAGGAGGGGTGCCAAAAGTGTACCGCGAAAACACGGTAGCGTGCCAAGAGGCGAAAGTCGAAAGGAACGTCTGTCGTCCCTTCGGACAGGTATAATGCAAGAACTTCCATTCCTGTACTACTTAGTACTTACTAAGTAGCTACCCACTTTCCCGACTCCTAAAAAAAAAGTAAAAGATGATTTTTAGCCTTAGAAATTAAAAAAAATTATTTAAACAGTTTTTTGGATGCTTTATAGTTTTTAGTATTTTAAGTTAGAATTATTTTAGAAAGCTTTCTAAATTGTATTAATGTAAGTATTTGATATTATAAATTTGGATGTTTTTTATTTGACGAGGGGAAAGGAAAACTGCATAAAATAGTTTCCTGAGACCAGCTGGTTATCGACAGTCGAGTTGGTATTTCAAATTTCATACATATATGGTGTTTACTAAAAAAATTCATATTATAATGGTCGTAAAACATTGACTAAATATTATTCAAATAAGATTTTAGATCTCAAACTTTCTTGGATTGATGTACAAAAAATATTTACAATTATTTTCTTAATTAAAAACATGTTTTCTAACAGAATTGTTTCTTTTTTGTTCCAGGTGAGTCCAGTTTACTCCAGGTCTTCGTGAGTAGCACTAAGCGTTATGAACATTTCTATTTCACACGGATGGTAATTCATTGAATATTTATTCATTTTAAATCATTTTCTTTATAAAGTAGTCTGTATATAATTTTCGTCACAGTTTCTTAATTATTTTATTTATATGTATATATAGGTATAGTATAAAATTTTTAAACAATTTGTAAAACATTTGATAATTTGGAACGTTCTAATTTTTTATACTGCCTATAATTTGAAATTCTCGATATTTTCCAATTTGCAAGCTTACTACAAAAATTATGAAAATAGAATGCTCTGAGAGAATTCTGTTATATTATTACTATTATATTATTCTCTTTTTAGTTAAAAATGTTATTATTTGTTTGAAAAGTCAACAATTTTATTAAAAAGTCATCCTTTGTGGTTGAAAATTCAACTATTTGATTGAAAATGCAACTGTTTTTGGTTGAAGTTTAATCATTTCTGCTCTAGAATTCTACCATTTGGTTGAAAATTCATCTTTGTAGGTTGAAAGTTCAACTATTTGGTTAAAAATTCAACTATTTTTTGGGATATTCTTCTTTTTGGATTGAAAATTCATACTTTTGGATTAGAAATTCATATTTTTTTGGTAGAAAAGTCATCTTGATTAAAAATTCACCTTCTTGGTTAGAAATGAACTTTTTTTTGTGAAAATTCAACTATTTGGTTAAAAATTTTAAAAATGCGTCTCAGTTCAACTATTTGGTTGAAAATTCATCTTTCTTGGTTGAAATTGAACTTTTTTGGTGAAAATTTATACTTTTGGGATTCACAGTCAACTATTTTCTCAAACATTAGACTTTTTAGCTTGAAAACCAAACTCTTGTGTTGAAAATTCTTCTCATTTGGTAGAAAATTCAATCATTATATTTTTCGTGGTGAATGTATATTTTTTAGTTGAAAGTTGAACTGCATTGTTAAAAATTCATTTTTTGGTTAAGGATTCATCTTTTTAGTAGAAAATTTAACTATTTTGTTGAAAATTCTTTTTTTTTTACACTGAAAATTGGACTTCAACTATTTGCGTGTTGAAAAGTTATTTTGTTGTTGTAAATTCAACTCTTTTGTGAGAAAAACTTTTTCGGTTGAAAATTCATATTTCAACTTGAAGTCTTAGGAATTAAAAGCGTTTCATATTGAATTCAATACAGTACAAATTAATTTTATTTAAAAGAATTGATTGCCTTTCTTAAAACCATTTTGCCCTTTGAAGTCTGTAACTCTTAACCTTTATCATACATTGTATTATTCAGTTCAATGTTAGTAATTAATTAATTTCTCTCTCTCAAAAAAAGAAAAAAACACGTTTCAGTTATCGTATAAATATTTGGATAATTAACCCATTCGCACGCAGACCTGAATTGTAATGTTTAATTTGTTGTAATTAACGACGCGTATTAATTCATCTCGTATTGAAAAATTAACTTTTTCTCGGCAGGTTTGCTGAATAAACATGTTACATCAATTATAATTAACACGTCCGCGTGAAGCATTTTTGGGGAATATTTTACTCCCGTATGGAGTGAGAGTGAATTGGTAAAGCACGATCGGTCGATAATCACCTTGGGATAAATGTGTTAATTTTCATTTTATCGTTTACCTTCTACGGAATTCTTACTGGGTCTTGTTGGTCAATGACAATAAATTCTTATTTTATATTCGTAAAAATGGTAAATTACTTAAAATATTTTTCTTTAGTTTCAAGGATTCATGTTGAAAATGTCCTACTTTAAAATCCATACGTATTATGACTTTAAAGGCGGGTATAAAATACTAAAATCAAACGTCCCAACTTTATTTTATCCAAATCAAGCAGCTTGCAAAATTTAAACTATTACAATTTAAAATTATATAAAGAAACTTGAGAGAATCACAAAAGGGATGCGTCCCAATTTAATTTAATTTAATTATATGAAGAAGGATTACAATTCAATGAGATCCAATTTAAATTAATCCGAATATGAAAAGGCCAAAATTATGTAGTAACTTTCAAATTTGCCCTGATTGGAAGGCAATCCAGTTCTTCGTCTTTCAAATTTGAAACCGACTCAATTAACATTTTTCCAAATTGGGAACTCAATTTAAAACTACATCCAAATTTGGAAAGTTCCAAATTTAAAAATGTCAATGTATTCAGAAAACTACAAAATAAGAATATATCCAAATCAGGAACATTTTTAAATCCGAATTCGGAAGTATCCAAATCAGGAGTTAGCTAATTAAGGAAAGATTCAAAATTGAAAACGTCTCTCTTTATAGGTTTAAAGAAATTAAATTAAATTTAATACGAAGATTTCATTTGATTGAATTCATCTTCAATTCACATGAAGTTAAATTGAATTCCGTTTAATTTCTCGTTGAGAAATTTTTTCGTTGAGATTTTAACTTTTTTCGATGAAAATTCAACTACTTGGTTGAAAGTTGAACTACTTTCATTATATTCATTTTTTTGGTTGAAGATTCATCATCTTGATTAAACATTAATTTATTTGGCTGAAAAGTTAACTATTTTGTTGAAAATTATTATTTTTTTGTTGAAAATTAATTGCCTCAGCTGAAAATTCAACTAATTGGTTGAAAATTCATCTTTATGGGTTAAAAATGCAACTTTTTCGTATAAAATTCAACTATTTAGTTAAAAATGATTTTTTTTAATTCATATTTTTGAGTGAAAAATTCAACTGTTTTGTAAAAAAAAGTCGTCATTTTGGCTTGAAAATTCAACAATTTAGTTGATTTTTTTTTCTTGACTGAAAAATCTTTCTTGGTGAAAAATTCAACTTTTTGTTGGAAATTAAACTATTTAGTTAAAAATTCGACTTATTTGTTAAAAATTCGTCTCTTTTGATTCAAAATTCAACTTTTTTTTTTAAATACAATATATTTCGACTTGAAATCGTAGGAATATGGTACCTAAATTAATTTTATGTAAGATAATTCATTTCCCTATTTTCGTAAAAATCATCCTATTTCCCCGGTTTGAGGTAATTTGAGCTGTGACGCCTGAAAAAGCAAAAATATGGTTTTGCTTAAAGACGTTAAAAATGATTCTACTAACATTTAAAAAAAAATAAATAATGAAATTTTCTATAGTTATGATTGAACCTAATTTCACCGGGTTTTGAAAAAATACCTAAGATATTCGTAATCAGCGGTGCTTTCTTTGAACCAGTGTTTCTACAGGTCAGAGAATTTCAGAAAGTCAGGGAATTTAAAACTGATCACGGAAAGTCAGGGAATTTCAGGGAAAACCTGGCAGAGTCAGGGAATTTTCGATAAATTGAGGTTGAAGTTATTTTTACCATTTTGTTGAAAATTCAACAATTTTGGTAAAAAGTCATTCGTTTTGGTTCAAAATTCTTATTATTGAGTTGAAAACCGTAATTGTTTAGTTGAGAATTTATCTTTTTTGGTTAAAGATTCAATTCTTTTTTTTATTCATTTTTTTTGGTTTAAAATTTAACTTCGTTGAAAATTCATATGTTTGGTTGAGGATTCATATATTTTATCGAAATATGAACTATTACATTTTTGTTGAATTACATTGTTAAAAATTCTTTTTGAAGTGAAACTTCCCTAGTAGAAATTTCCGTAGTATGCCGGAATTCACCACCGGCACAGTACTGATTCAGTACTGACAGCCAGTACTGACCTCCGGAATCCTGCCAGTACTGGCAGAACGTTGGTCTGAAGACCGAATCAGTACCAGTTCGGTGGTAAATAAAAATTCTTATTTGTTAAAGAAATTCTTAAAAATGCTACTAGAATGTTTTCGAAGGATGAAAAATATCAAATCGTGGACAAGATTTTTTTTTCACTCAAAAATTGTTTGAAGTCCCTACATAAAAAAGCATGTTAAGAGTTCTAGAAAATCAAACTCTAAAAATAAAAATTATTAAAATGTTCTAAATATATATATATATATATATATATATATAATTTATGGTAAAATATTTTTTAATCCCACTTTCTAAAGATCAAATCAACGCGCGTCAACATAAGAGACCCGTGCGGAAAATGTCTTTTTTAGCCTTATTTGAAAAAAGGCTCCTACCAGGCCCTGATAAGGTTGCCTGATTTAAAAATGTATATAACGGCCCTAATCAGGTCCAAATAAGGCCCGGATAGGCTAGCCTTATTTTTAATTAAGGCAATCTGATAAAAGGCCGTATTTACGACCCTGATAAGGTTAGAATAAGGCCCGGATAGATTGCCCTTTTTATTCAGTAACGCAGTTTTTTGAAACTTTTCATAATAATGATAATGATTAATAGTCGCTTTCGTAAAAAAAGGAGAAAATACATTAATTCATGTTGATTTTTTTTCATCTAGTATATTAGATTTTTTTACAATAGTTTAACAATAATCTACGGTGCTCTGCTACGTAAAATGCTTGAAATAATAATATTGCAATTTCATCGCATTATTAATCACTATAAATAATAATTAATCAAATTCTGATATCGTAAATTATTTATTATGTGTTATGTTGAACAATAATTTTTATTCTAGCTTTAATAAACAAGTTCGTATATTCGTATATCTAACTATCATAATGGTATGAACGATAAACCACGATTCATGGATAAAAGATTTGATTTAAAATTTGAAGATTTGAATCTTACCGCCTTGGGCAAAAGTTCGGCTGTGGTGCGCCAGGGCGCGCAACGATTTGCCTCTCTCGCAGTCGAAACGGCGCGCCGAGTGTTTAAGACAGGAGTCGAGGCGTCGAATATCATACTTACTTGGCATAAATGCTACCGTGATCAACAAGATGGTTACTGCAGGGCGAGGCTCTTCTATTGCACTATGGTCGAGCTGACCCTTGCTGCTGCGAGATGTCCGAATGTGGATATCTCGGACGTATAATTTTTGTTAGTCGCGACTGTGTACGCGGGCTGTACGGATACGGTAAATTGTATAGTACTTGACAGAATTAAAAATGACTTTAATATACATTATTGTATGTTAATAATATGTATTTTAATAAAACTTCACATTATATCCCATTTAACTCCCTGATTATTCCTACGATATCCCTGGGACAATACAGAACATAATTAGAATCAAATGGGATATCGCGCAATATTCTATTGCTATAAGGAGCTATTTATATGCCAGTAGTGTGCCAGTACTGTGCCAGTACTGATAGTCAGTACTGAGTCAGTACTGGACAAGCTCCGAAAATCAGTACTGGACAGCGTTACAAGCCAGTACTGGCCCAGCACTGGCCCAGTACTGGGAGTCAGTACTGCCAGACCGGCAGTCAGTACTGGGTCAGTACTGCGCCGTTCGTACATTTCTACTAGGGAATTCTTATGGCGCACCGCGAGAAAAAAAAAACTTTCAGATGGAGAGCGAAATGGATCTCGAGCTTTGTGGTCGCGTGGACAGTGGACACACTTGGATGTCATGTAATGTCAGGGCCGGTCCACAATGAGAGTCGTAAGCGTCGACGTTCGAACGTATATGCGTATTTGACGTCATACGCACGTTGTTACCAACGGTCGCAGCGAGAAAACGAAAAATGCGAAACGGCGAAACTGCTCGGATAATTGGCAACAACGTGCGTATGACGTCAAATGCGTACATACGTTCGAACGTCGACGTTTACGACTATCATTGTGGACCGGCCCTCACATTCGGCAATCTTCGCGGCGGCCCCGAGCGTCGCGTCGGAGATTGTCGAAGTAACAGTCGAGTGAACGGTGCGATCACGTGGCACGAGAAGAAGGGGAGGGGGGATATCGGTCGATGCGAAAATCAATGAGAATTGACTGTAAATAAATTATAAACGTTCTCATTAAAAAAAAAACAATGTACATTCTACCGCATCACTTTTAGAATTGTAAATTCCACATGGTAAAATCGGTCATGAATATGTATATTCTCTATGTTGCCATGTTAATTTATTTGAGAGTTTAATTACCGTCCCCAAATTCGCCACAGAAGTTTCACTTCCCCCGCCTGGTACAAACAGACAGCAGGTTTTTATTTTGGTTGATGATTCATCATTTTAGTTAAAAAAAAACCTTTCTTTGTTCAAAATTTAACTATTTTGTTGAAAACTATTATTTTTTGGTTGAAATGTAATTATTTTCACTAAAAATTTAACTATTTCATGTTTGGTTGAAAATTGATCTTTTTCAGTTGAAAGACGTATTTGGTTGAAAATTAATAATAATAATTATTATTAATTAATAATAAATTCGTCTTTTGTGGTAGAATATTAATCTTCTTGGAAACTAATTCATCTTTTTGATTGAAAATTCATTTCTGGGCCATGTGACGAGTGGGTGACGTGACCGGATTCCTACCTTACTGGCACTTTTTTTATTTGTCAACTTATTTTCACACGAAGTGCCACATCGATTTGAAAATTTGGGATACTAAATAAGAAGCACTAAGAAACGCGGCTCTGGTCCTAAATTTTTATAATGATGAAAAAAGCAAAAAAAAAAATTGTTATACACAAAATTTTTTTGTACTTATAAAAATTTAGTACCAGAGCCGCGTTTCTTACTGCTTCTTATTTATTATCTTAAATTTTCAACTCGATGTAAGGTAGGAATCTGGTCACGTGACCCACTCATCACATGGCCTTA